>WTXK01000022.1:0-421834 GCA_025769895.1 Lactarius psammicola | reverse complement strand
TATCAGCTGATGTATCCATCGCATTTGGATTGGGAAGATTCCAGGCATGGTTCCTCTGGTCGTAAATCCACGTGGTTTCGGGACCTGACCTTATGGGCGTCCAGCTTTGCCCTCATATGGATGTATTGCTGTTGTCGGCGTCTAACCGCATCCTTCCATTCTTCAAACGTTTGCGGATCATCCATTTGAAAAAACCTTTTCAAATAAGGGTCGTGGTAGTCCATCGGTGAACAGAATCAATAGTTTGAACGGAACTTAACCGATATCCGGCTTGGCGTGCCAGAGTTTCGAACTCTGTGATGTACGTGTCGAGGTCTCCTTCCTTCATTTTCATTCCTCGTTTCAGCATCCCTTGTGCTTGCTCCCTTTCAAGGGTATTTGCAAATCTTCTCCTGAATGCTCTTTCAGTCTCGACCCATAGATCCGGTGTTTGCTCTGGTACTCCGCCAGTGACTTGTCGGTTGAGCCATTGACTCATGTTCATGACCCATTCATTTACGGCCTTCCCTTGGATATATGTGAGAAAGAGCATCGATCGTCGGTAAGCGTTCGTCATAATGGGATTGTTATTGTTTACTCCCCAGTATAACGACCATTGAGTTATGAACTCGTCTGCTTTGAGTCGATCTCCTGCGAATATTTGTGGAGCATTTCCGATAAATTTATCGGATTGGTGACCGGGTACTCCTGCAGGCGGTATTCCTCCGCCTGGCAATCCCCCACCTGGAGGTCCACCTCCTGGGAATCCTCCTCCTGGGAATCCTCCTCCTTGATTAGGGAGTCCTCCTCTTCTGGGAGGTCCTCCTCCTCCTCCTCCAGGAGGTCCTCCTCCTCCTCCCGATGGAGGATCCGCACGATCAGATCCTATTGCTCGATATAACGCAATGTCATCAGCTGTCATTACGTGTCCCGTTTCCGGATTAATGAACAGTTGTTCATTAGGTTCCTCAATTCGCTCTCGAACGGGTTCTTGCATAGTTTCGGTGGCCATTACTTGGATTCTTTCGGGTTCTTCCACTATTTGAATTTGATTGGTAAGTTCCGCGATTTGTTCAATGGCTTCTTCCTGTTCTTCGTCTTCGTCGGCTTCTTCTCCTGATTCTTCAGTCTCTTGACTGGCTTCACTTGGGGCTGGTGTTCGTGAATTGGTAGAATGCGTTTCTTCAGGTGCACCGTCGATAGGTCCCCACTCTGATCGGATTACTACTTCGTTTGTGTGAATATCACAACGTAAATTGCCCTCAGCAGGTGCAACTACTTCCCAGTTATTTCCCCTTGAGTTTTCCCTAATACGAGTCCAGCAAATTGCTTCGAAGTTGAATTCAACTGGGCACCACCGGTTCGGTCTTGAAGTGTCTACGTAATACCCTTCAGGTCCCACGTTCGTCCTCCACCTTGCAGCTTTGAGATATCTGGTGGGTACGTTCCTTGCTCCTCTTCGTTCTATGAAATAGGGTTGAAAATTAACCCAACGTTCTGCGGTTGTCGGAAAGGTCGCCACGGTTGTAGAGCTTGGTCTTAATGTTACGCTTTCACGGCGTATGCCTGACTTAGGCGATTTAGAGGCGACGTAACACTGATGAGTATGTAACTTAGCAAAGTATACAACTCAAGGCAACAAGACAATATTGCGTGTCCTTGTGCCAACAATCGATGAAGATAGAGAGCAATGGAATTCCTGCTGCGAGAGGAGGGATACAAGTCGGAAGTGAAATTGAAGAAGACCAAGCTGAAGAGCCTTGGTCTCAATACGACGACTTATATACATATATCGAGGCAGCTTTAAAGCTCCTCTCCAATCCGTACGACGAATAGCTAAACTACCTCACAGTCTATAAAGACATGTGATTCCGATGCTGACTGATGATATAGTCCATGACACATTTACTCTTACTAACCCGGTCATAAGTATTAGTAAGGTCCCGTTCTTCTCGCAATCCGTATCACCCAGCGAATGAAGTGATAATGCACGTCGATATGCTTGGTGCAAGGATGGAACTGGTGATCACACGTGAGCGCAATGGTGGATTGATTGTCGGAAAATAGGGTGGTCGCGTCGTTAATGGGCTTGAATACCTCAGCGAGCAGATTTCGGAGCCACAAAGCCTCCTTCATGCTGTGCGTCACTGCGACGTACTCGCTCTCGGTGGTCGAAAGCGAGACGATCTCCTGCTTCTTCGAAGACCATGAAACAGCTCCTCTGTCGATGAGGAACGCATAGCCGGTGATTGCGCGACGGTCCTCTGACATGCTACCGTCCGCGTCGGCGTATCTGACCAGAGTCCTGCACGCCTCGCCATAGGTAAGCCACAGGTTGCGCGTGCCCGCAAGATAATGAAAGACACACTTCACAGTGTTCCAATGCGCCATCCCGGGGTTTGCGGAGAACCTGGCCACCGTAGCGACTGCAAATGCGATGTCAGGACGTGTGGCGAGAGCGGCCCAATTGAGCGCGCTGACAGCCTCGCGGTAGGGCACGTCGTGCATGACCGCGAACTCGGCCGCATCCACCGGGGCTTGCTCCAGAGTGAGCCTGACCTGGGTGTCGAAGGGGGTAGAGACTGGCTTCGTGTCGTTGAAGCCATACCGACGCAGGATCGAATCGACATATGATCGCTGGGATAGGTGCACAGTACCGCCCGCATGGTCGTGCTTGATCTCAATGCCGAGCATCCAGTGCAGCTCACCAAGGTCTGTAACCTCAACGTACTTCCGGAGGCCGGCCTTGAGGGCGTCCACAGCCGCGACGCTGTTTGCGGCAATTGTACAGTCGTCCACATGCACGGCAATGACGATGAAGACTTTCGGGGTCTTGCTATGCTTGTAGAAGACAGCTTGGTCGACCTTGCATTGCTGGAAGCTGAGGGTGGCAAGGATGCTTGTAAACTTCTGGTACCACCTCCTCCCAGCCTGCTTAAGGCCGTACAACGACTTGTGAAGCTGCAGGACACGCCCGGAGGCATCCTTGTGATAGCCGGGGGGGTGTCGCATGTACAATACCTCATTGCCCAGAAGCTCTCCGTTAAGGTATGCACCCTTTATGTCTACCTGGTGCAACTCCAGCCCAAGACAGTTGGCCATGGCTATGACCATGCGCAACGACGCAAGCTTCGCAACAGGGGCATAGGTGTCAAAGTAATCGACCCCCTCCACCTGGCTGAAACCTTGCGCGACCAGCCTTGCCTTGTACCGGATGACCTTTTCGGAGGCGTCTTTCTTCGCCTTGAACACCCATTTGGACCTGATGACGTTGGCCCCAGGCGGTGCGTGCTCGAGCATCCAAGTGCCTGCGGCGTGCAAGGTCGCGAGCTCTTCGCGGATAGCTTGCTCCCACAGGGGCCAGTCAGGCCTGCACTTCGCCTCAGCCAAATTACGTGGCTCGATCGCTTCTGAGTCAGCAATTTCGGCAGCCAAGGCCACCTCAAGACCTGCCCACGACTCACGGAGCGTGGGTAAACCTGCCTCGACTGACCACGCCCCTGCCGCAATGTCAACTGCCTTGACTTCATCTCCCTCACCAAAACTCCTGGGGACGGCAATCCCTCTGGGTATGATGGGGTCTGAACGATGTGTGGAAGCAACTCTGACACCGGCTTGAAGCTCCAGGACCTTGCAAGACAGCTTGCGGACACGAGTGGAATGCGTGGGCTGCGGCTCAGGCAGCATCACTTCAACCTCATTCAGAGACGACAACGATGACAAGGAAGATGGTGGGGAAGGAGGCGCGGGTACAGGGACAGGTTGGGAAGGTGGTGCAGGTGGTGCAGATGACAATGATGATGGCGCGGGCAGTGGCAACGGCGCGGCGCGCGGCTCGCTCGAAATTTGAGGGGTGGGTACATCCATCTTCTCCCCCTTGAGCCACTCAGCCGCAGCGAAGTAGACATTGCGCTCGATGCCAACGGCCTTGTTCACCGACCAATACACACGGTGGCCGTGTGACTCGGTGTCGAAGCCGATCCACTTACTCTCACGCGCGTGTGGGTCCAGCTTGGAGCTGTCCGGGTCGTGCACCCACACCGGCTCGCCGAACCACTTCAGCCCGGACAGGTTGGGAGGCGTCCCATACAAAGCCTGCCAAGGCATCTTGCCTCCGAGGGCCCGCGTCGACGTACGGTTTTTTGAGCCATGTCGAGTGCCGGAGTGCCTCCCCCCACATGCTCTGAGGAAGACCAGCCATATGCAAGAGAGCCCACACCTTCTCGACCAGCGTCTGGTTGAGACGCTCCGCTATGCCGTTCAACTGCGGTGTGTCATGGACGGTGAGTCGCTGAGCAGTACCGGCATCCACAAGGTGTTTGCTGAACTCCTCACTCAGGTACTCACCACCACGGTCGGAGCGCAAGACCTTTATTGCTCCGCAGTGGTTCTGCGTCTTTGTCCACGCCTCAAACTGGCAATAAGTCGAGAAGACATCGCTCTTGGCAACAAGGAGGTAAGTGCAGGTATAGCGTGTGGCGTCATCCGTGAAGGTGATGAAGTAACGTCGCCCGCGCCGCGTTGACACTGGGGCGGGTCCCCACACGTCGGAGTGGATTTCGTTGCCGAACCTCTGAGCCTGGTCACGGACTCGAAGCTTAGGGACTGGCTTACGAGTGGCGCGCGCAAAGATGCACGCCTCACAGTGCTCCTCGCGCGAGTTCAGGTTGAGGGCGATGCCGGTCACGAGGCCGTCCTCCACGAGCTTGCGTGCGCTGGTCGGTGCGATGTGTCCCATGCGCCGGTGCAGTTCCATTACGCTGACAACTTCGACAGCGTAGCCACCCTCCCCCTCATGCGACATGCGGTACAGGCCACGCACGGATCGCGCAATACACGTGAGTGATTCACCGGCGCGCGACTGAATTTCAAGGTGACCACCGCCGATGGCGATGTGGTAGCCCAGGCCGTCAAGGGCCCCAAGCGACACCAGGGTGTAGCCCACCGAAGACACGTGCAGGACGTTCTCGAGTGAAAGCTCGGAGTGCACGCTGCCGTTCAGTGCGTGGATGGTCATACTTCCTGTGCCCATGGCCGGAAATTGCTGACCATTTGCCACATTGAGGAAGAGTGGCAGATTGAGCGCACGGTAAGTGCGGAAATCTTCGTGATAAGGGGAAATGTGGCGCGTGGCGCCTGAGTCGTACAACTCGACTTGGGTGGGTCAGACCTCCTCCACTTGCGTGAGCGCAGCTGCTGCGAGCCCGCTGAACGATGCAGCACTCGTTCTTGCATCTTCACACTTTAGGACGGGGGAAACTTCAACGCCCAACTCGAGCACTTCTCCGGCGAACACGGCCGACCAACACCCGTCAGGCTCGACAGTGTGCCACCCTTCAGGATTGTCCTTGGGCATGGCTGCGACATTAGCCGACCCAACTGGCTTGTTCTCGGTTCGATTGTTGGAGCTTGAGTACGCCGGCGGCTGGTTCTGCTGTTGCCCCAACGACTGTGACTGGCTCTGGCTCTGGTTCTGGTTTGAGTTTGATTGGTTTTCTTTCTTGGGGGAATGGCACTCTCGTGCCCAGTGGCCCAACTTCCTGCAGTTGTGGCACTTCCCCTTGTGACGTTTCTTGCTGCCGTCCGCCTGAGTTGCCGCCAAGGCTTCGTCCTGGGACTGGGGTTGCTTACCCTTCCCAGACGAACCTCCTTCACGCTTGCGCCGAGCCGACAGATGATCGGCCTCCTCAGAGATGTGGTCGATAAGTATGTTGGGGTCGATGGAAGTGGAAGGTTGTTATGATCCAGACGCTTCAGTCCTTTCACATGTATGTTGCCACTCACCTTTGTTTTGGTTCTGTTATCTTTTGTTACCCCATTGGTGTGTCCCCTTTGTTCTTTATGTGGTTCACCCCATATTGTCTTGTGCTTCGGATAAGAAAACCCCAGATAACAACATTTACATATGTCTGTCCTTATGTGTTCGTCTTTGTGACTCGAGCACTATATATACTTGTACTTTACACTGTAGGAAGCCAGACTTGGCTTCGTTTGCAATCTAGCAACCTTGCCTTTGTACCTTTGGTGTGAATAGTCTTTCTCTCATCTTGTGAACCACCTCTCTCAACTCTAATTGAGTCAAACCCTCCTTCGAAGTCTTTGCAGTTGTACTATAACAACGCCACACCTGATTGACTTAGTTCGCCACCAAGATTAGGCGTAGAGAAGTGTCTTACACTTCAGACTAGGTGTCCTTTCACTAAGTCAGTTGTGCACATTGTGCATAACATCTATTAGACACTGCTAGAGTTGTAGCATCACAGACAATAGACGTCTTTGCTCATCTATTAGTGTGTGTCTTTACAGACATTCTGAACCCTTGAACCACTCCTTGCACAACGTCCCTGCTAGGATGTAACAAAGGTTGCAGCACGTGTGCGGCGGTGAGTAGTCCTGAGGCAAACTTCGACATCTCCTCGGGAAGGGCTTTGATGATGGCTGACCGGTACTCCTTCTCCGTCATAGTGACTCCCACAGCTGCGAGTTCCTCACGCTTGACGCGCATCTGGCCAAGGAATGAGCATACGTCCCCGCCGCGCAGGCAACGCATCTCGGAGAAAGTGGTGAGCATATTGGCCTCCACATATTGACTCTTTACGCTGAACTTGGACTTAACCTTGTCCCAGCATTCCTTAGCAGTGGTGAGCGATTTGAGGTGAATGGCGGTGGAGTCAGGGAGGCGTTGAGAGAGAAGGTATTTGGCGACGGTCTCGTCGTGTTTCCACGTCGCCTCCGCCTTCACCTCATCATCGGTAGGCTTGTTGGTGTTGGCAGGGACGGGGCACACGGACTTGCCATCGAAGTGACCCCACTTCTGGTTGGCCTCCATCGCTTCCTGAAAGTGCATGGTGAAGATGGCCCAGTTGGACCCGTTAGTCTCGAGACGGGGAACAGATGTGGGAAGGGGGTTGGACATATTAGCAGCAGGTAGGGCAGGGCCCATAACCTATAGAGATTATGGACGCGTCGGGTAGAGTAGAAGGATGAATGTAATAGATTTATCAGTAAATGTGTGCGCTAGTGTTCATCTGTACAACGAGACAACACTCTCAGTATCTGCGCACACTAACACAGAGACTAGTTATATTCACCTGTACAACGAGACAACGCTCTAGGGAGAGTAAGTACAGGTGGGACACAAGTAAAGTACTAATAAACTCACCTCAGTATCTGCGCACACTAACACAGAGACTGAGGTGTTACACTAAGAAACTTGGAGCTTTTAAGTAACAGTAAACTATGATCACATGACCAAATGTCCGATCTAGCGGAACAACGCGATACGAATCAATCGGTCGCCGGTACAACCAGGAGAACATCCGGGAAGTGGTCCGGGGACCCGAGTAACTACTACGAACACGATCGAGATGGTAAGTAACAGTATATGTACGCTTCGCGCAGGTTTGCACGACGCTCGTACAGTAGCATAGAAACAGTATAATAATGTACGAATCACTGAGTTGAGAACTCACTTAAAGATACAAATAAGAAAGGTACGATCTCACTTCAATAAGCGCCTCCTAGACAAGCAGAGATGCCAACCTCCTTCAAGAAAATTACAGCCAGAGAATACGCCAGTGATAGGAGAACATAGGCAGACGTGGCAAGACATGGAAAGAAGTATGGATACTCTTCCTAGAAAGGATGCGAGAAGACATTTGGCCAACGATCTTGTGGCCGCTATAGCATACCACCAACTAAGGGCCTAATGATACAGATATTAGATAAAGAACAAAGGAAAGAAGCAATATTCCAAACCCTATGATGCCACCGATAGCTCAGGTTACTGTTATTAATAAGGACCCTTGTGCCACATTCGATTCATCAGTGAGCCCGCCATCATACCCTTCATGACACTGATGTTCCCATTAAGCATGCCATGGAGACAACGGCTAGGCTCAACCCAGTTAGAGTGAACTATTCCAAGGATTCAAGCCGTACATACCTGAAGACAAGCGCCGAGAAAGAACGGGAAAGACCGAAAAGGACGCTCGAGACAGTGGTACCTAGAAGGTCACATAGGAGTACGGGCTTGCGGCCTACTTTGTCAGAAAGATGGCTCCATTGGAGCACAGTAACTGCCTAGGCAGCAAAATACAAGGACACCTATGAATATCGTTGGCGCGCGGCTACGGAAGAGTGGAGAACGAACAAGCCATACTACAAGTCCTGCGTAGTATCCAACCTTTCTTTCGTCATCACCAATGACTAGGGGCTCACTGACAATGTAACACCACCACAGGGGCGTTAAGTACGATGTGTACTTCGAAGTCAATCTGTCAGGGGTTCTGGTAGAGTGAGTCGGTTAGGACTCAGTGTTGATAAGTGACCTGTGCGCACTTAGTGGCTCAAAGGACTTATGCAGATAACGGACTGCTTTAGATTAGATATACAGGACATGTAGATTAGATTATGATCTTTACAATCTTGGACTTATCTATGACATCATGTATCACAAGGACTACTTATTGTAGTACGCGTTAGGATTCTCTTTTGTTATATCCTTATTGTGATATACTCTTTGTTCTTTACTTTCCTTGTACTTATTGTCTAAGTACATTCCCTTTGTTTCGCCCATTATTGTATTAGGGGCTTATTGTATTTCACTTATTGTAAGACGCTCCCTTTGTCTCCTATTGTAGCACAAAGGCTATTATCTCCAAAGTGTATAAGTAGAGTACCATGTACACACTGATACCCCAGTTCTCACTCTGGTGTATCAGGTTAGTTTCCACTCTCTGTAATATGATCCAGTTCTCACTCTGGTGTATCAGACGTCTCTTTAGCTCTCACTGCAAGATCCCTGTTACCTCTGCTGTTACGGTCTCGCGGCCGTATTGCGTTGACTTAACGCTGCGCTGGGGTTCACCGATCACGTGACTCCAATCGTGTTCAGGTGATCCTTCGTTCCTAAGTATTCGGCTTTGACTTGCTCGAAACTGGCGTGAACGGTCGATGGTTCCCCTTGTCTGTGGGGCTGCTTGGCAATCTTCCTGACTAATCGCACCGAAGTAGATGGCAGAGCACTAGGCGAAGAGCACTAGGCAGGGAACTAGGATTGAATGCGAGAGAATACAAGTTGCTAAAGCTAAGGTAAGAAAGCGAAGTCCTCAGCCCTTATATACACGAGAGGTTGCAGGTTTAAACCCAGCAAACCCTAATACAACGATCCTAGGAATGAGTCATCCAGGAACCACAACGATAAGCAAAGTCCGAGATAAGAGACCATGAGGCGTGATAAGCACAGCCCCTCGAGATAACGATACCGTAAGTCCGTGATATGCGATGATAAACGTACACATGCCCTTAATGCCGATGATAGGGGATAAGGAGATAAGAACGATAAGGGTCCTGTCCAATGATGATGCGTTCGCCTATCGTGCCCCAAGGCGCTACGATAAGGCATAGTCCGTGGCCTTCCAGCCGCTTCTAGACTTCGTCACGTGCCGTCCTGATAAGGTCACGTGATCATTCTGACTCTGTCCGTGCATAAGCCGATCGTTCACCTGGCAAATGCCGCCCATCCGGTTCTAGGGAGAGCCGTTCCATCCTTGCTTGCGTGTCTTGCAGCATCCGTTCGACTTCTTCTTCATCACGTGAGTCCGTGCTTGGCGACATGCCGTGATACTCGGCTCGTTGTCGCATGACTTCCGCGTGACGTTGCTCTTCCTGGGCAAGTACCGCTGCCCATACTTGATCGTCGCCGAATGGTTCCTCTTCCAGTTGCCCCTCTTCCAAGGGCTCGGGGTCACGTGCGCTGTCGTTTCGTAACATCTGCGTTGCTTATATCTCACCACAGTCCTCTTTGTCCACTGTGAGTATGAGCTTCTTTCCCTGTGCTGTTCATCACTCAGTCCGGTGATGAATAAGAGTCGATCTAGCTTCAAGAGCTTATCGACCTTAGTCAGAGCAAACTGGGCTCAGGCATGAAGGCGAGCAAGGGGACTTAAGCGCAAAGGCAAGTCGAAGACGGGTTCACGAGTACTGATGTGGTTTTACACAAGAAGTCAGAACTGCTGTACAAGCCAGTCCGACTACGACCTATATACTAGTACAAGCCCAAAGAAACAGCAACAGGGCCACATAGTCAGGTAAACAGATGGCGCCATAAGGAACATATGGGCGCGAAGGGTATCGTACAATATCAGAGATAGGACAAGGGTCTGGGTCAACTATCAGTGATATGTCTGTGGACGTGATGGTCAGAGGACCAGGCAACAGTCATATCATAACGTATAGTAAGGGTCATCAGTCAGCATATCATAGAGGCGTAAGGCCTCATCAGTCAGAAGGCGAGTCACAAGGGCCATCAGGTGTGAAAGGAAGTCAGAGATAAAGAAGCGAAGCTGTCCATGAAGGCAGACATGTGAGGGGTCTGGGTACAAGGTGACGTCGAGGGGAAAGATAGTAAAGATGACAAAGATAAGGCTGTCCATGACGTACATGGCGTGCGGGAATCGAGACAAGTTGCATGACACAGGGGAAAGAGTTGCAAAGATAGGAATCCATGGATAGAGGGACACATGGCATCAACTTCAGGGAAAATGAGTAGAAGTCCCCTTAGCAGTGCGTCGCAAGGCAAGAAATTGTAACAGACAAGCTGAAGTGGACATTACCGATAATATATGTAATGGGAATTGATGAATGTACCTGGTTTATGTAGGGTCTAATCGAGAGAGATGTGATAGGCTCAGTGAACTGTAACAAGAGCAAGACGATGATCTGGGTTATAGGAAGAGGTGTTTCTGTTCACGGTGCATTTCCATCGCGCAGAAGAAGTGTTTCTTCCTCAGGCTCAGGAGCACTTTGGGACCTCTTGGGGGACATTGGAGTCAGATTCCAATGAGATCCATGCCGATTCAATGAAATTTTATAGAAGACAGTGATGAAACACAAGCTGGTGCGACGGTGAATCCGGATGCATATTACTAGTGTTCGCTCAAGGAAAAAGACTTGGCCTTTGCAAAGTTCTTGGGAAAGTCATAATACGGATCATGGGTGTCATTACGATCTTGACGACTGTATGGTTGTTAGTCCTTTATCACAACTAGATGGTGTTCAAAACTTGGTGCCATAGTGGTGACCGCTGACAAAACAATGGGATTGAGTTGCCGTAAGCAACGACATCCATAACTCACACTGTAAGTTAGGTGCCGTACTGGGCACGATGTGCCCCACCAACCCTTGCCTTCTTCGACCACTCAGAAACAAGGGGACAAAACCTGGTGATCTTCGCGCCATATCTCACTCATATTCATTGGCCAACTGAGAAGAGTGTATATGACGAAATTCTGTTGCATCGAATAGTCCAGTCGCTGAATATTTGCCCGTCCAGCATGTCAAGTCCAAAAGGTGGGCTGTTGGTCACCTGCACGCGGGAGGGGCGAGTCCACACGCAGTGTTCGTGACAACAAGCAACTTATGTGTGTATATTTGTGTGTGAGAAGTATGAGAACTATTTTCATCCAAATCAGCGCTTACGTTTGTCATTCGCTGGTGCGTGAAACCCAAAGTTCGGCCGAGGACACTACAGTAGTTGATTGGAGGACGTCAAAAGGGACTCCGAGTCAAAATTCCTGCTGGGAAGCCCTGGAATGAGGCATTAAAATTGCATTAATCCCAGCCCCAAGGGCACAGGATACTGTATGCATTGCAGGTGGGAACCTCTCAGGTCATAGGATTGCTAGCAATTAAACCCTTGACGTGGACGTCGAGTTAAATCTCCACTCCAGCAGTCAAGTCAAATTTCTCGCACGTGTCGAAGGTCATAATACGATCAGCGGGTTGTTGCGAGAGGAAAGGAAGCCTGGACGCTTGTTTGTTTATAGCAGTTAGGTCCCAAACTTATCAGTACTACTAGGATAAGGTGCCGTGCTCACCGGAGTCAGAGGGAGTATTTTTCTGGCCTCCAACTCGCGACTGACAGCCTCCCTGAGCCTTCGAGTCGCGGTCTACCTCTCGCACTGGCACATTACGTCCAGTAGCTCCTGGTCTTCCTAGCCATCAAAAGTTGTGCAGGATTAAAGGACCACCGAGGGAAGGAACGTCAGACAGGTTCAGTTGCTAGAAGCGAGGCACGAGCGTAGGGTTAGAACACGAGTGGCGCGTCTTCCTTCCTGGGCGCATGTGCTTGAACACGTCAGGTCTACCATCAAGACTACTCCACTTCCTTCAAAGAGGCCTTTCCCTGCCCAAACTTGCAAGACTTCTGGACGCCCTTTGGACCACGGTAAGAGACCCAAAAACTTCCTCTCACGCATGACGGTACTTGTCCCATAGTAATTCCTATTCCCGTACTGCCATCTGCCCCCCAATTCTCAGCTGGTTCAGAGTACCAAAACACTTTTCTTTCGCCCACCCACTAGTCGCAGTAATTGCCATGGAATTTATGAAGAGGCTCATTCCCAACCTCATCGGCCCGCTCAGGGAGGGCCCAGCTGTCACGACTTCGCCTCAGACATGTAGACCACTTCAAGCTTCCGCACAATATCTACCCAGCTTTCCGTTTATCAAACTTTCGCTACTTATCAGTGCACCCAGGGATTGAACACGCTTTACCAGTTAACCCACTACCACGCGCCCGTCCCTTTTCTATCCGGTGCCGCACCAAAACCCCCCACCGAGAACAAAGGAGTGACATGCAAAGAGTCTCCGTCCTGTGTCCATCCACGAAAGATCGGACATCGCTCGCTCCTGCAGTGCTCGCGTGAGTATTCCCATGGGCAGCCCCCTTCCGGCCGCGCTCATTCGCGACGTCCGCCATGCGGCACGGTGCGTCTCGAGTCCGTCGTCTACTTTGCACCTGCGTGCCTACCCGTCACTCTGTCCGCTCTGCATTGGATGTCTGTTTCTGTTGTATCCTTACCTTATTTTCCCGCGCATTCACCTCGACGCTGAACGGAGTTGCCTTTGGCCTCCCTCCTAAGATTCATCCCTTCTACAAATCGCATTCCGAGATTCGTGACCTCTCGCTACATGGCATACTAGTGCTAACTCGTTCTGTTTCTAGCAGTCCGCACTCCTGCATCTCGAAAACATCTGTTCGGTGCCCCGTGAACCCGCTCACCTCTGCGGGGAGACGCTCGCCCATCACCGACAGCACCATCACACAGAGTATCCAACTGACTCAGTGCGCCCTGTTTAGGACATCTCGCTCTCGCTCATCTCCGAGCATGGGTACCGCTCGCTCGAGGTGCATGCGTGGACGTCGATGCCCGTCCGGCGCCTCCCGAGCCTCATCGTCGACGCACCGGCGCCAAACGGGCCATCGTGACACTCGTGCCACAATATAACATCGTACGTCCCTTCTTTCACTCTCCGTCCCTTTCTTTCCCGTGCTGAGTGTGTGCGTGCACAGGAAATGCTGTTCGTTGTTTCTACTGGCGTTCTCTGGCCTGCGATTCCTCACGTTTGTGGCGAGTGGGGCGCTGTGTTATGAGCTGGACGACAAGGCTATGTTCGCAGAGGGCCGGGCACGGCACGTAACTAATGCTGACGACGAACGATCGGCTCGGACGAGAGAGAGAAGGCGCAGTTATGGGGTCGGAACTGCTTTGAGATGCTGGATATCTACGGCGCGAGTAAAGGCGAGGCTGTATTGCTGACATGTGCACATCCATCGTCACCACTTGTTCGTCAACAAGATGTTCGAATATTTAAGACTGTCCAATTCCAGTGAAATATCAGTACTCAGTGTCATGTGGTGATGCAGTGGATTTAGGAATCATCAATCAGGCTTTTACAGATTTTCGAATCGCTATTCAGTACTGATAATGGGCCCTCACGCTATTCAACGAAGACGGCGCATGAGCCCGCAACGAGAGATAACCTTGTTCGCCTTTGCTCTAAACAGACGGCCTTCTGTAAACCACTCCGGATCAGCGTTCTGCCCCTTGATCGCATCGTCAAGCTCCTTCATTGCGTCATCAATATGCGGACAGGACTGCCCCTCCACCATGTTCTCGAACAATACCAGAAGCTCGTCAGTAATGTATCTTGGGAGAACGCAACCAGACAAGAGGCCACGGTCAAGTATAGCCAGGTCGCAGATGAGGTTTATAATGACACGCTGCGTCCCGATAGAATGTTTGTGTTGCCTCCAGTTGGATGTGATGGCTCTGAACGTTCCAACAACAAGGGAAGAGTAGGTGACAGGTGACAACGGTATGTCCCATAGGTGTTGTGCCATAACGAAAAAAAGTTCAACCCAATATCCGAAGCCGCCACTATCACGGAAGTCTTGCAAACGCCATAGTTGACGCTCCATGAGATGTCGTCGACGAACGCCAGACCACTTGGACGTAGGGGCGTCCGCTTCGTTCCACAAAGTTCCCAGGCTTTTGAGCATCTCTTGGTAGGCGCCATTTCCCCGACCGTCGAAGATGTCGCGTATTTTGGACGAATGGGAGCATAAAAGTCGAAGGCGCTGATGCAGGAATATGAACTGGGGTAAGAAATTCGGATATTCGGTTGGATTGAAGAACCGGATTGGCTGAGCAAGTTCTGTCTGTTCGAACACATCGAAATATGCACCAGAAACGTATAAAATCAAATCACCGGCGAAGGCATGGAAGGAATCATTGATCCTAGACATCGCCTGATCGATGTCTGCCACGTGGTCCATTACAAGAGCGGCGCGTTCGAGCATGGAGATGTCGTCCTCGTGATCACGTGCTAGGACCTCCCTCACGTGCTCTTCCGTCATTCCCACTTCCGAGGGTTTAAATGCTTCTCGCAGTCCAAACACGCAAAATTGCCTTGCGGTCTCGAAATAATTGTCGATCCTTCGGGCATTTCTGAGTGCATTTTCGTCGTCATCGCCTTTGTCTGTCTGTTTGCCGTCGTCATCCATTACGAACTGTGAGAGGCTGTCAATAGCAATTTGCGCATCCAGTTTTATCTTATCGTGGTTTGCCATTCCTCGATAGACGATCACAAGGGCTAGGTAATTGATGCGCGCGCCGAATAACCCGTCGGATCCCGGTGCTGAGTAGGAACGCCCCTTCGTCGCCATAACTTCGTGCAGTTGAGGAATTAACCTTCCAAGATCTCCAATTAGTTCTGGTTTGATATTGGCACATAACACGAGTGACGCTGCTGTTTCAACACATCCACGTGCACGCTTGATCCACAATTCCTTGTTTGCGAATATGCTGTAATTGTCGCATGTACCAACCAGGTGCCGTACACGCTTGCAGAGGTCATCAATGGCAAGATTTCGGTGGGTATCGGGATGGTCTGGCACCTGACCATCACTAGGGGGGCGAGGCATTAACCGGGTCAACGTCACATCCTGGGGGGTGCCATTTGCGATTCGTAGCCCAAAAATACGTCCAAGGGGGTGAAGGAAGCCGAAAGGACGGCGGGTACGCTGGAAAGGCGGAGAATGATGATGTGGTAGAACGGACATGCGAACATCTGCATCACTCTGCGATCCGACTGTCGCGTGATTCGGCCTCAAGTTCATGTCTTCGTATTGTGTTACTTCAGCAGCCTTTCTCCATACGTCAATTCCCCATTCCGACGTAAAAGCACCAGGAATAGCCATCACGAATGTTTCCATCTCGTCGTCCTCTGTCCGATTATGAATCAGCCAATGGATTGCCCGGACGTCACGGTCTTTGCGTTCATCGTTCTCTTCCATTGCCAATTGTATCTGTCCTTCAGATATCTTCGAGCTCACAGCCTTGAGCGATCCACCAGATGCGCGATCAAAGTAGCTTCGTGGATGTATCTTCTGTCTCAGATACCATATGAGGCCAGAGAATGGGTTTCGAAATGGGGATTGGGGTTTGATGACCGGAACAAACATGCTGAACACATAAAGCAGTCCGCAAATGGTGATCGGGACGATGGTGGTGACGCCGACAGTCGTGTTTACAGAGAGGAGCGAGTCGCCAAGTCCTACAAAGAATAAGAAGAGGGAAACGTGGACAAGCCCAGGCACAGATTCCGCCACCACCGGCATATACCATCCCTCTGCGCCCTCGTATAGGTACTGGCGCAGTCGAGCACTCTTCAGAGGATTGCTATACCGCTGAAACACGTGCATGTAGTCCCGCACCCATTGTTGGACAAGCGTTGCAAGGAGCGCAGCGGAAATGCTGAAGACCAGGCTCATGAACCAGAAAACGTTGACCCGGACATCGGAAGGGTTTGGATTAAAATCGGGATAAAGTGGAGGTGGAGCGGATGGGATGGAGACCTGTGGGGCGATAGAAGAAACCTGGTTGGAGATCTGAGCGAGTAGGGCAACATTCTGTCGCTGGTAATAGACCATCTGCTGCGCCGGATCGACTTGAAGGTCGTGAATCTTGTCGACGAGAAAGGAGGTGAGAGAAGCGGAGAACAAACCGGCCTGGACAATGACACATGGATTCAGGGAAGGTGACGACGGAGGTATAACTACACACGAATATGAGGACGCCGTCCATATTGTCCTTGAGGGATTGGATCCGTGCTTCATCGTGGCTCATTGCTTCCTTCACGTGAAGAGACCACAAGGCATTGGCACTGTCATCAAAATCCCCGATCATGCGAGGCATTTCGGAGGGCATTGGTTGAGCGGTGCCGCCAGATATTTCATCGTCATCAGGTTGAGCACTTTCGCCTGTATGTCTCTTATGTGTTAGGTCCCAAAGTCACCAGGACACTAGGAAACCGTGCTGTGCTTACCGGAGTTGGAGGGGCCTTGTTTCGGAGCCTGCGTCTGCGACCCAGCTGACGAGCCAGCCTGAGCTTTTCTGTCTGCTTCCCCAACTAGTGGATTGCTTCCAGTGGCTCCCGAAGCTTCACCTTCGCTCCCAGACGTAAGGGTACTCATTTCATGAGCCTCCTTCCGTCTAACCCCTTCGCAAAGAGGGTGAGCGGAGAGTACAGGACAAAGTCGTAAAACACACCTTCGTCCTCGGGCTGGGCCTCAAGGTCGGAGCCTTGAGATTTATTTCTTCTCCGAGCTTTCCTAGTCATTATGATCAAGAGTCGAGCAGAACGTGCAAATGAGGGCAGATGGGAGGAGCGTCGTAGTCACACGAACGCCGTGACTGCGTCTGTCCTATCCCCGCGGGCCGCCCTTCCGGCTGCGTTAGTTCGCGACGGACATGGTGCGCGCGTCTCGCCGGGTCTGTCGTCGGCTTTGCACCCACCCACCACTCTGTCCGAACTTCTCGGGACAACTAATTCTGTCATTTTATTTCCTTGTTTATGCCGATTTCCCCTTGACGCCGAACAAAGGAGTTGGCGTGGCGCCTCCACCTCCCAACAGACGTGCTGGATTAGGTTGCAGGTCACAGTCTGAGCTTTCTGTGCGGTAAACCCGCGTAAACCCCGAGCCCGTTCTACTTCCTAGCAATCTGCGCTCCCACACCTCAAAAACTTCTGCTCGGTGCCTGTGAACCCGCATATCTTCTGCTCGGCAACGTCCCCGCCCTATCACCAGCAGCATCATTGCACAGGATATTTAGTCCAACGGACTTAGTGCCCCCATAGGTGATCGCGGCGCGCTCTGTGAAGGGCATCTCACTCTCGCCCTTCTCCTAGCACGGATACCGCTCACCGGAGGTGCTTGCGCGGACGTCGACGCGTCGGCGCTGAAAGAGCTGTTCCCACAGCTCGCGCTGCACATTCCGCACCTCGATGTGCTGCACGTCCCACCGCTTGTGCAACACTGCAACCTCGTGCGTCCCTTCTTTCATCCCCATTCCCTTTCTTGCCCATGCTGAGTGTGTTTGCGCGCAGTTGCTCGCGTAATTGCCGCTGTTAGAGGCGTTCGCCGGTCCTGCGATTCCTCGCATTCATGGCGAGCGTGGCGTGTTACGAGCTGGAAGACGAGGCGATGGGCACGGAGCACTGGGCACGTGCCCAATGCTGACGACGATCTTTCTTCTCAAAGGCCGTCTGTGGTTCGCGAGTAGTGCAGGTGGGCGGATTCGTTCGAACGCCTCAGTTACGCCTCCCGTCACATCTTGGTCGTATATACGTTAGGCGCATCCCCGGAGCTGATCTCAGACATATACTACAAGACAACCCTCCCAAAACTGCTGCCTACACCCGTGAACCTCGGTCGCATCACCAAGAACTCCATCGAACATTTAGATGATAAGGTACGTATCGTGTCTCTTGGGTATTGTGACGCGTAAATGATGCCTACAACAGCTCCCACCGCAAGGTACCACTGACGCCTACCTTGCATTCCTTCACAGAATACCTGGAGAGCTACTCTCCAATGGAAGCATTGGTGCATTTCACTTGGCGGGGCTGGTCGATCCATTTGTTCACCTCGTCCTACGGGCTTGAGTTTGGCATCCCCGGGCAGGTCGTAGAAGGTGTGTGAGACCTGCACTCTTCGTAATACGCCATTTCTTGACTCACTCAAATTCGCTCCACTCCCAGACCTGTAGACTTGGTGACCGCTCCCTTTATGGGGTGCCGGCTCCGCTAGGACCGCAAATCGTCCGCTGCCGCCGTCTGTGACGGCTATAAGCTCACCAGTAGGGGCTCGGTGCTCTAGACCGGCTGGGGGAACCGAGAACCCTCAAAGGCACGGAGCGCGGCGGGTCTCAGCTGTTGCCCCGTTCCGCTAGTATCGGATTCTTTCAGTCTCCTGGTTCTGTTTGCGCTGAGGTATTTTACGCCGCCGATACCCGACCAAAGGACTCAACCCCTTGAGTACACCACCACCGCTTCCGCGCCTGATCTGCGGAGGGGCTAAGCAGCACGTCGACGGCATGGCACATTTTGGAAAACCGGACTTGGCTCGCGGGTCCAGCGGAACGGTCAACTGATGCACTGCGCCTTTACAAAGATGGTTCTCCGACACAGTCCTTGTCTTTTTCCTCTCTTTGACTAGCCCCTATTCTTGCCCGTCATTACTGCCAGATATGTATCTATATATAGAGGCAGTTTTTTTTTTCGGGGGGGGAGAGAGCACAGAGATAGGTACCCATGACGTCTCAGATCACAGCAGAGGACGACGCCCTGCTCGACAAGTTATACGCCACCCCGCTGTCGACGGGCGTACTGCAGTTGCCTGGACCGACGTACGAGAGCGCACAGTCGCTACTCGAGATACTCCGAGAGAACCGCAAGGCAACACTATATAATCTTCAATACCAGTGAAGACGGGAAGAGACACTACGAGTATGCATGCGACCACATAGAACTTTACTCGTGAAATGGTGGTTCGCTGATTCTTTCGCATAGCAACTCGACACACCACATATTGGCTATTTACGCTCTTGGTAGTTCGCTTGAGATTATATTCGGATGCGTACAAGACCTACGACCGCCTCGGATCTACGGTCGAATGTCCCGAGGCGATCACAGAAAAGAACTATTTGGACCATCTCGGCGAGGCAAAGTGAGTGCATCTTCCAAATTCAAGAACAAAACCTTATGGTACTGACATACACGTCTCGATTGACCGTGGCGCATGGTCAGGTATTATGCAGGGTATCTCACTTACTTCTCTGAGTATCTCCGTCATCACGGACCTAGCGATGCATTGGAACACTTTGTCCTGTCGCCGACTTCGAACTTTATTCATAACCTGGACTCCCAGGATAAAAAAAGGGGTAGTGAAGGAAAGAAGCAACACCCCGAGATGCTCAACCGATTGTTATCAGGCCATGCATTTCCCTTTGTTCACATAGCCTACGGATGGGAGCTTGGCATTCCAGGACAAGTCGCCGAAGGTGCGGTATACATCAGCTACGCCTGGATGGAGTGTCCTAATCGGTGGTGTGTAACTAGGTCTTGCTGTAACAGCAGTGCACCCAACCGAGCAGAGCGAGATTATGCCCTCGTCACTTTTCGGTAAGGCCAAGGAGTTTACCAGCCATTTCATGGGGCTTCCAACCAGGTTCTTGTTCCCGCGAAGGGCACCAGTCTTTCATGAGAGGCGGGCGACTTTCATGCTTCTCCATCATGTCATAGACTGCCCGGATTTCGCGAATGATAAGATCGGTGCTCCTGGGGAGGAGAGGAGGCAGTACCCAGCTGTCCTGGGGGAAGCGGGCAACACCATCAATGTGCTCACGAACAAGTGGTGCGAAGGATGGCTGGAGGGCACGCGCAATGAAGCCGACATCGAGAAGAGGCTTCGAGGGAATGGTAGAAGAAGTCATATGGAGCATCGTCATCTACTTTGGGGTCGGAGGCTGGGATCTACGCGATAAGGGGCAACCCTTCAGGGCGGACTTTGCTACGTGCGTGCATTACGTCCGACACAATCTGATGATTTACTCACGATTGCACGATGCCACGCAACCGGACTGGTCTTCTTAACAGGATGCAACTCGTCACGTCCGCATATTTCCTCCTCGCGCTTGTCCTGCTGTCCCCAAACGTCCCGTACCGCCCGCTCTCGCAGGCAAACCGCCTCGCGCTGTTCAAGGCGTACACCGCGATGTGGGTCGGACGGTGCGTCGCGCACGGTTGGCACAACAAGGAGCTGCCCATCGCCGAGTTCCTCGCCGCGACGCGTGAACAGCTGAGCGCGCCTGCCGCCGCCGCGTCCTCACCTTTTGTGGAACGCAAGGCGCTCGACGCGCGCATCGGGCCGTGGGAAGCGCATCATTATGAACAGCACTGTGCACCCAGATGCGCACGTCGCTGGCATCACGCGCGCACTCGCGGCGTTTGCGGCGCGGTGGGGCAGCCGCGGGCCGGGGTACTTTGGAGGGGAAGACGGGATGAAAGGCCTTGAAGCGTTGGACGGCACGCTGTTCGTGCGTGTGGCTGGATTGGTGATGGACAAGCTTGGGTGGGCATACGAGTCGGGTCACGAGTTGGGTCAGTGGGACGGCATGTAAAGGTTCCATCAGTTCTTCGTGGTGCTTGTACCTAGGTCTTGTGGGATGACCAAGCCCGGATGACGTCATCATTTGCTTGTTCATCAAAAATAACTTACTATAGTCGACGCTCAGCCTAAGGCTGACTCCGGTATTGATGCATGCAATATTTGACGTTCGACCTTTTTGCTCTGCGAATTGCTGTTCGACTTGTTGGAGCCACACCCTTGAATATTCTACTGGCGGAAACGAACAAACGATCCTGGCAGCTTACCAGCTCTTACTCAGCTATCACTTTAACGTTGAACCGCATGACCTGTGGAATGACGTAGCACCATTGAGGCGCGCTCGTAATGTGTGGACCCGGCGCTCGTTCCGCATATAAATCGGCTGTAACCAGGTTTTCTCAGAGCTTTTTCCCCCTCCCATCCCATGGCTTCCCAGGGCGGTGACTCCGATTTACTCGACAAACTCTACCCCATCCCTCTGTCAGCGGGTATCGCCTCGTTACCTGGTCCATCCTCGGCGAGTGCTCGAGCTCTTTTAAGCGCACTCAGACACAACCGCCAGACTAATCATATTTTTTTCAATGATCGAGGATTCCACAAGTACGTCTAATTATCACATCTACGACAAAAAACCGTTAAGTTTCGTAGTCATGTCACGCATCATGTATTGGCCCTCTATGGCCTCGGCGCGTCACCCGAGATCATAGAAGACGCCTATAAGACGCACGACTATCTCAAGCCCGTGATTGAGAGCCCGGATCCCATTACAGAAAATAACTTTGCGGAACACCTTGGTGATGAACAGTGAGCGGCTTTTGTGCAGGGCTATACTCGGTTCCCTACGACTCTGGTCTGACTGGGACTTCAGATACTATTCCGCATATCTAGCATACTTTTCCGAGTACCTTCGTGACCACACTCCTAATGAAGCATTTGAGCGCTTCATCTTGTCCTCCTCGTTCAATTTCAACCCGGATTTAGCGGCCGCCACTGTACCAGACGTGAAGAGTGCTGGAAAAGAAGGCAAAAAGCATCCGGAGATGTTGAACAGGCTTTTGGCTGGCCTTGTGCATCCCTTCATTCATCTCGCTTACGGATTCGAGTTTGGTATTCCAGGCCAAATCGCGGAAGGTGACCTAGGCCTTTCAATCTTTGATTAACCTTTAATACTGAATCGCTGTAGGTCTGGCAAATACTGCCGTCCACCCCGCTGTACAGACGGAGCTTGTGCCACCCTCGTTCTTTTCCAAGCCTCCTGAGCCCGGCATACTCTCTGGATTGACATCCAAGCTCTCGCTTTTGCGAACTGCTCCTGTCCATGGAGAGAAGCGCCCGACGTTCGCTTTTCTCCGTCGGATCCGTGATCACCCAAAGTTTTCACCGGAAGCCCTCCATTCGGAGTTGGAGAAGCCGCGACAGCACCGGTACCGAGCGGTTGTGCCCAAGGCAGCCGATTCTGTTGTTGCATTGGTGGAGGAATGGGCAAACGAATGGCTGGTAGATGCGCGAACCGACGTGGATATCGAGAGGAGGCTTGAAGGAATGGTAGAAGAAGTCACGTGGGGCAACGTCATTTGGTTTGCCGTCAGAGGTTGGCAGGCTCGTGGCGACAGTGGTCGCACATTCAACGCAGACTTTTTCCTGTGCGTACAGTCGCAGTTGTTCTCAAATTCCGCGGGTGCTAATGTAGAGCCAGTGCACATCTTGTCACGTCTGCGGTCTTCTTACTTACGCTTGTCCTTCCCTCGGATCATTCTCCATATCCCCCCGTGCCCCTCTCGAGCCGCGTAACGCTTCTTAAGGCGTATCTCGCGACTTCCGCCACATATTACATTTCGCGTGGCAATGGCCCGATCCCCATCGAGGAGTTCTACTCTGCCACCAGTGATCGGCTCACCGCCCCTCCAGCAGCGCCAGTCCCGCCCGACGCCAAGATCAAGCCTCTCAGTGCCCCCGGTGGGCCATGGGAGCGCATCATCGTGAACGCCGTCGCGCACCCGGAGGAACATCTGCCCAAGGCCGTACGTTCGCTCGCAGTGCTCGCTACGCGTTGGGGCGGCCGCCCCACGGGCTATTTCGCCGGAGGCGAGGACGGACTGGAAGGCCGCGAAGCGCTCGATGGCACACTCTTTGTCCGCGCCGCGAGCCTGGCGCTCGACCGACTTGGCTGGGCACACGAGTCGGGCAAAGGGCTTGGCAATTGGGATTTTGAAGGCTTTGCCGGCGGGCGGAGCGACGATGAGGAGATAGCCGATTAATTTGCTTGCTTTGTACGATAGTGTGGCGTGGTGCTGGTGGTGCTGGATTGTGTGTTTTGTTTGTACGACACAGTTGCGGATATGTATGAATTATATTTATTGTGAGTGAGTTTTTGTGGAAGTTCCCGGGTCATGACCTCACGACCTGAGAATCTTTGGATCATACAGTAGAGTAAAGGGATATTGTAGAGCAACAGACCTCGTTTTGCACCTCCGGGTTCTTGATTCGACTAGCAGACGGTACGCACTGGCAGTTTCCTAGTCATACTGGTGGGACTGTGCGGTCCCATTTAGCGACTGCGGGGAATCTATCGGTATTGCAGCCCGTGTTTGAGCATTTGAGGATCAATATTTTTGGTGAACGTCTTCGTACCTGTGTTTCCCCTTACATCTGTGCTCTAGTACCTCAAATTTGGCAGCTTTCCGGTGTGGTTCTCTCCCAACAGAGAACCAAATCAAGTCGGTGAAGACCCCCGTCGTCAGGAGGTGAACCGGTGAAGATGCGGTTGGTGCTGCCAGTGGGAGAGAGTGTACAAAAGAATCGAACCGCACATGCCACGACTCAGGAGGCCGGGATATTATCACAAAGCAATCATAAGAGAAGTGAGGCACGTCCAAGTCCCTTGAATGGCAGCTTATAGTATCAGTGCATTCAAGTTATCGTGCCAATGCCGGCCATCAGCAGTCTGGACCCAAGGCAACTAACTATTACTGGTTTTCTCCCGGCCAGCCCGACCTTGGTACCAGACCAAGAGAAACAAAAACTCGAATCGCTGCCCTTGTATTTTATTTGTAGTACGGGTCATATTGCAGGAATTTAGCCCGGAAAGGACAAAGTCTGACAAACCGTAGATAAACGGTTATCTGTGAATAATATAGAGGAGATAGGAGCATATCCGACTCCTACCAACACCACCGTGACACATGTGCTCGAATACAGACTGTCCGCTGCGCCATATTACTACACTACACATATAGTTATGGATTCCGAGCGCCTTTCCGAGCGCTGCTTTAGGCGTTCCTCGTGTGCGGTCACGTAACCATATTAAGGTGCCACGTACTTCAAATCTGGCATCAGATACGGTGTCCTTTTTCTTGATGGCACCTCGCATTGTCTCCTGGAGGGATAAAGAAATCTACATATCACCAGTTCGCTCAAGTGCCGCCTCTATGGTCTCATTTGACTCCACATTCTCGGATACATACCCGACTCGGAGTCACTCGCAGATGTCTCTAACCACCTCCGAAGCCCCCGGGCTTCCACGTACCGAATTTGGAACTAGGTACTCTATCCTCCCCGCATTTTCAGAGGAAAAGATACCAAGAGTCGGGCACGCAACACCTGACGACTCGTTCATACAACATGATGCGTATTTTTTCAAGGACGGAAATGTCACATTTCTAGTGAGTGGTCTTCTGTGCTTGCATACCCGACACACTGACTACTACACAGGTAGACGGTACGCTTTACTGCGTACATCGATATTTCTTTTCTCGCGATTCCGTCTACTTCTCTACACGATTTGCCCAGCTCGGCATATGTAATCACGAAGCTCTGCCCACTATCATATCAATTGGCGATGTCGAACGCAAGGATTTCGAGGCCCTCCTCTCCGTCTTATATCCTGCGTGAGCTTTGTGGGTCCCTGTGCCTACCGGTCGGTTATCGAGACTTGGTTATTTACAGGAATTTTGAAGCGCATGAACTGACATATGAACAATGGAAATCAGTACTCCACCTATCTACGCGCTGGGGCTTTGCCTCTCTTCGCAAACTTGCCCTCAAGTCTATCAAACCCCCCACGTCGCATGATCAATTCGTACTTGCGCGCACTTATTCGGTCGACCACTGGGTACTCCCTGCCCTGACCTGCGCTGTGCGAGAGAACACTACCTCTTAACCTGGATGAAGCCCGGCAGATGAGCATGGAAGATGTAATACTTGTGGCGACGGTGCGGGAGGAGATCCGTGGTGGTGAGCTTCGAGTTGACACGGCTGATATACCACCCCACATTGAAGTGGCGCGGGTCGGAAAACTGAACCCTGCTCCTCCTGGTCCTCCTTCCCCTGGTCCTCCCTCCCGGGCACCTTCCCCTGGTGCACCTTCCTGGGCTCCTCGTTCCCGGGCGCCTTCCCCTGGTCCTCGTTCATGGGTACATACCCGGGCTCCTCGTTCCCGGACACCTTCCCCTGTTCCTTGTTCCCGGGCTTGTTCCCCTACTCCTCCTTCCCGAGCACCTTCCCGGGCTCCCTCCCCTTCTCCTTGTTCCCGGGTACCTTTCTGGGCCCCTCGTTCCCGGATACCTTCCCCTACTCCCCATTCCCGGGCCCCTTCCCCTGCTCCCCGTTCCCGGGGTCGTTCCCGAGCACCATCCTGTGCTCCATCCTGCACTCCTTCCCGGGCTTGTTCCCCTGCTCCTCGTTCCCGGGTACCTTCCTGGGCTCATTCCCCCGCTCCTCGTTCCCGGACACCTTCCCCTACTCCTCGTTCCCGGGCACCTTCCCGGGCTCATTCCCCTGCTCCTCCTCGTTCTCGGACACCCTCCCTGGGCCCCTCGTGCCCGGACGCCTTCCCTTGTTCCTCTTTCCCTGGCTTCCCCTACTCCTCCTTCCCCTGTGCTGCATCTTGACCACATTCGTGAGGTCAGCACTGCCCCCACGATGTTTGCATCCAGCCCTGGAATTCCAGCAGATGAAGCTCCGTTGGAATATGACAAGGTACCAAGTACTGCGCTCCAAAAGATCCCAGAAGAAAAAATGAGGGAAAAAGCTAGGAAGCAAGCTCAAAAGGGTGAGAAGAATAGTCCCCTGTCCTTCGTCTGGGGAAACCTCGAACAGTGTAGATAACTCAGTTGTACAGGAGACTAAGCCCGCTGCTACTGCCCCTGTCGGGAGGGAGAAGTTGTGCTTGTAGATAAGAAGGTGGAGAGCGGCGAGAATGATGCGTCAGTGTCACTTCTAACTCGACTACAAACTTTATTTTCTCTCTGACTCCCATTTTTCTATGACTTGTTCATAGCATGACTTGTTTGCGTTATGACTCGTACCTACATTCCCGAGGACTCTAGTATGCTCAAGGACTGTCTGTAACTACCAAGAGCTCTAAGCTTGACCTTTGTGTGTTCAACCACTGTACCTATCTTGTATCAAAATTCTTTGACTTCATTGGACCCCAAATGATCTAGCAAGCCAGTGTGCTAGCAAATGATTTCCCTTCTCGTCTTGTGAACTAGGGGTTGACTTCATTGATTGCAAACCTTGCTTGCAGGAGCAATGGAAAATGTCAAGGAAGAGTTATGGTATTGACACATATTGATTCTTGTGGGGAGAATTACAGCAGTGATAGGTACATGACAGGTCATACTTGGTAGGAAAAGTCAGATTCAGTCACCTGGTAGTTAGCCACTTGTTCCCATTCTTGTCCCAGTCCAGACGTTAGACGGTACAAATACATAGTCCAGAGAAGTACACTCTCGACCATGATATTACACATTGCATTGTGTGCTTACATTATAAAGTACGGTATAATGACCTGTTTCCATGGAGTCTAAGTCGCTCTATCACTCAGCCGTCCTCGTATCACTATGCCTGCAAAGCGATGACATGATTGGCGAACGGATAATCAATGTATCCAGCTGCAGCCTCCGCAGCGTAGAATGTATCGCGGTTATAGCGCGTTAAAGAGAGACCTTCCTTCAAGCGCAAAGGAAGATCGGGCTGCGATGCGATCTGAGAAATAGCTCCAGTGACAATCGAAAACACGACTCACGTTTGCAATGAAGTGACGACCAAATGCGACCAAACCTCCGTACTTCTCCACCGTGTTGATCGCGGTAGCACCATCCATGCCACCCGCCGCAATGTAAGGGCGATCACCCCAGATTTTCCGCAATACCTCGTTTGATTGAGCGCGGTTTTCATCCGTGAGATCTCCCTCGGTGATGCCATCAACGCGCGGCTCGACAACGTGGATGTAAGCGAAGTTCGGGTGCGCATCGCGAATGCGTTCAACGAAAGTGGTGAAAGTAGGGAGCGGGTCCTTCATACCCATGCCTAGTATATAAAAGCCGCATTTAGAAGCTCTGTAAGGATTTACGAGACGAGCATTCCTCACCCTGAAATTTGGACCATGGGCTGATGCGTACGGCCGTCCTTTCCGCACCAACAGTCTCCACGACGCCGTTGATGACCTCGAGAGGGAAGCGTACACGATTGTCCTACAGATCCCCCATACTCGTCCGTCCGTTCATTTGACATCGTCTGCAAAAACTGGTCCGGGAGGTAGCCATTGGCTGCATGTACCTCCACGCCGTCGAAGCCTGCCTCGATGGCATTGCTTGCTGCCTTGGAGTACAGTTGAACATATTCTTTGATCTCCGCAGCCGTGAGTTCGCGTGGAACAACTAGTTCTCCGTCACCAGAATGTGGCCCGTCATTACCGAGGGAGATAGGGCTGGGAGCAACGAGATCGAAGCCACCTTCCTGCCTGAGGACGGCAGGATCTGCGGTACGTCCAAGCGCCGAAATTTGGAGGAAGATGTAAGAGCCGTTGGCGTGGACGGCGTCCGTAATCTTTGTTTGGGGTAAATCAGTACACACAGAGTAGTCGTAGGACGTAGGTAAAACACAAACAGTTTTCCATCCAGCGATTTGCGCGTCGTTCCAGATACCTGGCACATTCGTATATCCCGCTGCTTGAGGAGCGATCAAAGTGCCCTCTGATATTATGAGCGTTCCTGGTACGCTCGAACGCTGCGCGTAGTATGTCTTGGCAAGTTCACCGTGCACGTGGTCCTTGTTCGCACGAAGGCGCGTCAAAGGAGCCATCACGATGCGGTGCTGAAGATCGGTAGTCCCGACGCGGAGGGGCTTAAAAAGAGCAGATACAGAAGAGGACATGACTGAAGTGACGATGAGGTTGTGAGAGGAGTTTTAGCAGTGGTATGGTGATGTATTATCGTTCGAACCACTTCTAGGAAAGCATTTATAGCCTCGAGCTCCGCCATGAGAGCGATGCCGTCCCGTCGTATTGACCTTGGTAATAGTTCTGCCCGAAGCCTCTCGTCAGCCCGATGGTTTGTAAGCGCCACCTCATTGTGGGCCAGCCAAGGGCTCGGAGTTGGTCAGCTCTGAATCGCGATTGGTAAGCGATGTGCTTCACTGAACCTCTGTGAATGCCGCGTCATTTCTGTCCCGCACATTCGTCATTCGGTGTTGGCTCACCTAAGAACGGCTATCTTTGTTATGCTTACTGACTAGGTGTCGACTTTGTTGACTGAAACCTTGCTTTTTTTGGGGGGGTTGGTGGTGCCACTTGGCAGATGGGAATTTGTGTAGGTCATAAACACGAAGGAAGAGAATCGATTGACCCATGTAAGAGCCCGCTCGTAAATACAAACAAGGCAAACGTTTTGCAGACCGTACCACAAGTCAATAACTTACGCAATACCAACACTATTTCCGTTACCATATAGCAAGACCGTGTTCACGCTCAAACTACCTTTTCTTTTTCCTTACCTCTTCTTGGCCCTCGAACGTTGAACGTTGAACTGTGGTGTCGGTACCCCATTCCTTTCAATCTTCGTTATCCTGTTCGCCTTTCAATCGTAGATGAGTTCCAGTAAGAAAGTAATCATGTTAAAACAATCCGTACTGTTTTTAGCTTGTTCTTTCGTTCGAACCCTTGTGTCAACTTAGGGGAGGGGTATTCTTTATGTAAGCGCAGCGTCTATACAAATATGGTATTTCATTGAGATGGGCCACTACTCCGCACTCGTGCCTTTTCCGCCCCTCGAAACCAGCGACCGTACTCGCAACAACGGTGGACGCAATGACAACTGCTCCTACAGCAGGGTAGACTGCACATTCAACCCGCAACGGCACTTGCATCGTCTGCTGCTCGTTATCACTTCTGTTGCTGCTGCTTTACTACGCGCAATTTGCGAACTTTGTGACCCCCTTTCGCCGCATCTTCGAACATAGGGGCTTTCCTTCTCGTTCTCCCTGTCTCAAACTGCGTCATCGCGAACATTCTTTCGCGTCTTCCCGAAAAGGACAGGGGCTTCACTTCCGTCTCCAAGTGTAGTGGACACAATTTTGTATTCAGTTCGTTAATGGCAGTCTTCACGTGCTACTGAATGAAATGTGCTTGTTTCCCCTGTACGTCAACTCCAAGAGCAATCGCATTTTCGCTATGTGCATTTGCGAACATAGTGGCACTCCTTCACGTCTCCTCAGAAACACAGGGGCTTTGCTTCTCTTCGTGTGCATTGACAACTTTGTAATCATTTCCTAGTGGCGCTCTTTCGCGCGTCATCGAATGACAGGGGTTTGCTCGTTCGCTCAAAAGCTTGAGCGCAGTAACTTTTCATTCCCATCCCACTTCGCTTTTCTTGCTCCTACTGCAGAGTGTCGTGTCTACTTTGTTTTCTGCATAGACCCTTCCTCTCCACGAATCGCTCAACGCCGACGGCGCGAGCGGGAAAAACAACAGAAGGGTGCGTTAAATGAATGCAGTAATCGTGTGTGTTTGACGCCCACTTAGACATCCCCTGGCGATCCTTTTCTTCTCCCCCGCTTTAATTTACCTTCACGGTATATTTCTGCTCGACAACTCGTTCAGAACCAACGGCGCGACCCCGGGAGAAGTGAGAGAGCGAGAGAGTACGTAAATTTAAATTCCTCTCCTTTTCTCTCCTCACTTTTTCTATCAGGGGTCAACTATCAATCCTTGTCCGTTGCCAATTAGAAATAGACATGCCTACGCAAGGCGGACAAGAATTTGCGAAGTGGCTTAAAGAACTAGGCGAAGGTTCGCTCAACGATGAAAACGACCAAGTCATCATCCCTCAATCCCTACGGTGCTCTAACAACGACATCGGCAATCTCATCGACCATGCCTATCCTTCCATTCACACTGCGCACCCGGACGATTACTTTCAACGACATTGTATCCTCGCGCCGCGCGGTCGCGAGGTACATGAAATCAATAACATTGTGCTGGAACGATTACCGGGACCTTTGTTGCGTGATGACTTGTGGTCGCTGGATAAGGCGATCGATCCACAAACTGGATTACCCAAAGACGATTGTCCCATAGAGGTCCTTCATACTATCACTCCTTCCGATTTCCCCCTCGCCCATTTATCGCTCAAAGTGGGATGTCCCGTCATTCTCCTCCGCGATATACCAGGAGCTTGTAAAGGTAGCAGAGGAATCGTTATCGACATCACAACACATGCTCTACTACAAGTTCGCTTGCTTTCAGGAGAAATGGTGCAAGTCCCGAGAGTCTCACATATCTCCACGGACGCGGACGACCTGCCCTTTCAACTTCATCGTCGTCAATTTCCCGTGGCACTCGCATTCGCGATGACAATCGAGAAAGCAAAAGGACAAACGTTTACCACCGTTGGCGTCGATTTGCGATCTCCCTGTTTCGCTCACGGTCAGCTATACCTCGCTCTGTCCAGAGCAAACAGGTCCGCGGGTATCAAATGCATTGTGGGTAGCAATACCAACTCGGGAGAAAGTAAAACAAAAAACATAGTCCGAGTCCATCGCCAAGTCGTTGGGGCCATGTCATCATTACACCGTTCTTCGTATGTGCCTTTGATTTCACGTCCTCTCCAAGGACGTATCCGGACATAGGCTCACGTACAATATAGCTCACACGGTCGTTGGGAGTTACTACAACAGCCGCTGCGTACTATAACGCTTAACCTCCCCTACAGTCAATCCGCTTCCGTTGCTCCCCGCGCACAACGCGTGCGTGCCTGAATGCCGTATGGATGATCCCGTTTTGGAACATGTTTTGCGAAATGCCCTCTTTCTCTGCTTATTAGGCCATGTCAAACCAACCAACATATTACTATTGCATTATATATTCCCTCATTGTTCCTCTTCTTTTTGACCTCTGTATAATAGTATCGTATTGAATTGACATTTCCAAAAACCTACGATGTGATCTTTCTTGCTTCGACAGGCTTCCTTCACCGGCACATGCTTGCACATAATTATTACGCAGCTACGCACTAAATTCGGTGAGATCAAAACTGCACACAATCGATAACTGCAATACGTATAACCCCAAGCAAGTGCATTGGGAAGATTTGCTGGAATTCTAGCGTGACAGGCAATAAATGCAACGTATTATACTGTTTTCCACAAAAAAATAAATACAAACGTGACTTAAATATACCATATTTGGCAAGGTAAGCGGGAAAACCTGAAAATGTACAAATCTGACTGAAATCCGCGGTTCCCCGGCCCCAACCCCGTACTTTCTTCTAGGTTGTGTATACCATCCTTCTCATCGCAGACCCCAACCATGATATAGCAGGAGCATAGTGGACGCTCGCACCCGCCACGTAAGGCCCCAGTGTCGATCGGGGTTAGCATGCACGCTGCATCATGGAAGTTCCACCTCTCGTAAGTCACAGTTGGCGCGTGTTCCTGTCCGTAATTCTTGGCAGTTCGTACTGTGCTGCACGACCACCTTAAGTAACAATTCATCGGTCTATCGTGAAGAGCGTTTCATATAACTTCAACTGTGGTTAAAAGTCAAAGATCGTAGTGAGAGACAGGATATGGAAATGACGGCAAACACAATGCAGAATAGGGTAACGTGGGGTAACTGAGGAGGCCGGGAAAGACCAATATAAGGATGGTACCAGGTAGAATTTTGGATATCACGTAGACAAGCATGAGACGTAGTAGAGTAAAGGGTAAGGAGCAAGTCCGTTTATTCCTCATCTACCGGAACTTCCTCTTCATATTCGACTTCTTCCTCAGCGCTGCATAGTACGGTGAGTGATTGCGTAAACGACGGTGAGAGCACTCGGACTTACGTCGCATCCTGGTACTGCTGATACTCAGCAACCAGATCCTGCATGTTCGACTCGGCCTCCGTGAACTATTAAAGGCGGCAATGTCAGATTAACAAAGAAAAAAAGTACGCATAGACCAGTAACGTACCTCCATCTCATCCATACCCTCTTGAGTGTACCAATGCAAGAAGGCCTTCCTCTTGAACATAGCAGTAAATTGCTCACTGACACGGCGGAACAACTCTTGGATAGCGGTTGAGTTGCCAAGGAATGTGACAGCCATCTTGAGGCCACGCGGCGGGATGTCACACTGCGCTGTGAGCACATTGTTCGGGATCCACTCAACAAAGTATGCCGAGTTCTTGTTTTGAACATTCTGCATTTGCTCCTCAACCTCCTTCATTGACACCTTGCCACGGAAGACTGCAGCTACTGTGAGGTAGCGACCATGACGAGGATCGCAAGCAGCCATCATGTTCTTGGCGTCAAACATTTGCTGGGTGAGTTCAGGGACTGTAACAGCACGGTACTGCTGGCTACCCCGCGCGGTGAGTGGTGCAAAACCGGTTAGGAAGAAGTGCAGACGAGGGAAGGGCACTGAACGGATACTGAGTGATGGTCCATCAACTAAGGAAAAGCGAGGACGAACCCATGTTAACGGCGAGTTTCCGGAGGTCAGAGTTGAGTTGACCAGGGAAACGCAAACATGTTGTGATGCCAGACATGACAACAGAGACGAGATGGTTAAGATCACCGTAAGTGGGGGTGGCGAGCTTCAAAGTGCGGAAGTGGATGTCATAAAGTGCCTCGTTATCGATGCAGAACGTCTCATCAGAGTTCTCAACCAATTGGTGAACTGAAAGCGTGGCATTATAGGGCTGTCGGAAATGCATGAGTAAGAGTGTTTCTATGAAGAAAGAACAGTACACACCTCAACGACTGTGTCGGACACCTTGGGACTAGGGACGACGGAGTATGTGCACATCATCCGATCGGGATACTCCTCACGGATTTTCGAAATCAAAAGAGTACCCATACCGGCACCGGTACCACCACCAAGAGAGTGGGTGATTTGGAAGCCTAAAAAAGATAACGCGTTCAACGATTGGTGCCAACCACGTGATATAGTGGAGCCGTGACCGTCGTCACGGTTCGCGACAATAAACTTACCCTGCAGAGCATCCGTACCCTCAGCCTCCTTCCGAACGACGTCAAGAACGGCGTCGACGAGTTCAGCACCCTCCGTATAATCTATAAGTGGATCAATCAGCAAGAGACCACCAAAGAAGTGGGAAGTTTAGGAGTCGTGTGGACGCGTCAAATAACACGTGTCCATAAATGGAAAAGCTTCGCGAAAAAAAGTGTCGGGCCACTTACGTCCTTTCGCCCAGTTATTCCCCGCACCGCTCTGGCCGAAAACAAAGTTGTCCGGGCGGAAAAGACCACCAAGAGGACCCGAGCGAATAGCATCCATGGTTCCGGGCTCGAGATCAACTAAGATCGCACGGGGGACATATTTGTTCGCGCCAATCTCGTTGTAGTAGACGGAGATCCGCTCGAGTTGAAGGTCATTATTGCCCTTGTAGAGGCCGTCGCGTTCAATCCCATGCTCATCAGAGACGACTTCCCAAAATTTGACACCTGTAAAGGATGAGAAGGTGAAGGGGCGGCGGTAGAGGGGGAGCTACAACGCCGTACCGATCTGGTTACCACACTAGAAGGAACACACAAGCACATCGTCTCAGTTTCACAAAACATATACAACCTTTCAATTAAAAAAGAAACGCACTTGGCCGGTCTGAAGGTGAACGATTTCACGCATTCTGGAGGGTCAGCAGTCAGTAAGTGTGGCCGGCGATCAAAAAGAGACGCGGTATATCAAGGGACGCGTATAATTCGTGAATACCGCGGAGACCAAGTCGCGTGAAGGAGATAAAGAAAAATACACGAGACTTACTTGACGGGATGGGAAGAGAACGGGCAAGGGGATAGACGGAAGAGGTAGAGGGAGGAGGTTAAAGGTAAAGGGTATCGACAAAAACGAGGCAAACCATGTTCGGGTTTAGGGCCATTTTGGGCGGAGTCCAAATCCCACGCGACGCTCTAGCCACACCCCCAGTCTCCCTCAAATCGCGTGCATTTTGACGTTTCCGTTACTGTACAACATAGACGCTCCGATTCGAACTTATATCATATATACAACATTGTCGTGCTGCTGTTCGTTGGCCCAGAGCAATACGTACAATGACACGGGGAGGTAGGGCCTCCTCAAAGTCGGGTAGCGGAGTTCGAGTCTTTAATTGAAGCCTGAAAATGCTGCTGCGATCGAGGATCGAGGGTTGTCGTTGTCTGACTCAACTCCGGTCCGTGCATCGACATCCGTCCTCGAGTATAAGAACGTACAATGCTTGACACAAGGAATAGAACCGCGATTGTTTGTTCTGCGTGGCTAGTGGCTTCCCAACCCTGTTGAGATTTTGCAGAGGGGCACAAAGAAGGGCTGTATAAGTAGAAGGTCCTTTCACAACAGGGTGAAGTACAGATCAGGTATAATCAAGAACCATGCCGTTTCTATAGTCGCACATACACTCGGTCCGTCTCCACCACTACGTCCCCCGCGAAGTGTCGCCCCCAAGGCTGTCGTCCTGCCGGTGCCGCGGGCCCCTCCCGATCAGCGTCATCATCGTCTCGTCCCTAACCGCCTGCGTCGACGATTCCCCGGCATATGCGATCGCCGAATCGTCGACGACGATCGCGCCAGTGCGCCGGTCGAGGCGGAAGCGGAGCGGCGCGAGGGCGCGCGAGAACGTCAGCGCATTGTCATATGGCATCAGCAGTTCGCCGAAACCCGAATGCGACGTCAGCGCCACGGCAGACCCGATGGAGCCTGGAGGGTGCGCAAGGTAGATGTCGCGCCGCTGACGGAAGTGCCAAAAGTGGAGGCAGACAACGATCGCGGCCGTCAGCAAGCAGATCATGGCGAGGGCATGTGCCGCGACGGGTCTACAGTTGCGAAAGTTGAGACAAGGTCGCACAGGAACGAAGAATTTAGGACGTACTCGACGTAGAGGCGCGGCACAAGTTGTGTGAGCACTGCATTTACGGTGTTATTTGTTCGCACGAAGTAGTTCGACTTGGTCGCAAGGGAGAGATGCCGAGTCTATAATAGCCGTTGGAATCACATACGGGGAAGACGAGTGAAGCAACGCACGTAGATCAGCGTCGTATAATCTACGAAAGTCTTTGGATCCTGAAAAACAGAATCTATGCCTCCGGGCGCTTGCTGCGCCTGGCGGAAGATGGCACCTGGTATGCCAGACCGTATCGCATTCGCACGCGACTGCACATTGATGTTGGCAGAATTGTTGAAAATAAGTCTGTACAGACGAGCTCGAAATTAGACGAGGTGCGAAGAACGAGGGACATACCCATTATATGGAATGCCATTCAGTGGGGTACTTGAGACATTGTTTGCCGCAGTGTAATTAGCAATTTTCTTAACATCCGTCAATGAGCCGTTATTCAGCGATGCGAAGGCGGTCACGTCAAAAAGCTGTATGCGTGGTTGGCAGAAAACAGCAGCGGAGCGATCGGGTTCTTGTTCCCAGAACCAAAAGAAAACCTAAACGGGATGAGCAAAGGTTGAGAACAAGGGAACGAGCAGCTCACGGGTTGAAAAGTAGGGTCTGTGGTTTTGACACCGCAATCGGGTACATTGCTTACTCCGAATCGTTGATCTGCGTCGTTGGGATTGAAGCTCGCGTTCACCGTACAGCCGTCAGCAGAGATCGCAGAAAGCGTCCAGTTGGTCGCAATGGACGAATCGACAGATAATTGATTCGGAATCGCACAGTTCGTGTTGGTTTGAATGCCGGTCGTGTTGATGGACATGGAGCCATTCAAATAGGTATCAGTGGGAAACTACGCTCGTAATTATCTGATGAGAATCAAGTATTCGCGTGTTATATTGTACTTACTATAAACTCGGCAGTCGCCCAGCCGCCTTTAATGAATGAGGGGTCACCGAGACCATTGAAGACTACATGGTGATTAGCAAGTAAAGGAAATATTAGCTCGGCGCTTGTCGCACACCTGAAGCTTCCGCGAACTTGTGAAGAAAGTATATCAGGAAACGAGGGTAACGGTAGGCAGCATTTACTCACCCCAGCAGATGACGCAAATGAAGTCAAATCGTTAATGTCCGGGGAGAGCCCAATAGCTCTGATGCTTTGAGCGGTAGACGCTGTGCGCTCGTAATGAAACTCTGCGACGGCGCACAGATGGTGATGATCAATTACCGGATGCTTTTGGGAGTTGCCGGATGGAGAATATAGATCCGGCTAGGGGTTGGAATAGAAGCGTCGCTAGCGCCGTGGTTCCAGATATGAGGACGAATTGGTGTCTGAACTTCAGTGCGTTGTACGTAATGAACGGTCGGCTGGGTTGAGGGGTTGGTAAGTGGGGTCAAGGGCTCTTGGTCTGGTAATATTCACCTGTCTGCAATCTATACGGATGCTTAAGCAGCTGAAAGAACGGAGACAGTGGGGATCGACCTACATAATCGATTAGGAGGGTCTCATCTGCGGACGCATTCCCGCGGGAGAGGAGAAGGTATGGCTGTGGTCATCGTGAGACGAGGTAGGCGACATGCACATTGCGCGATTACCGCACATTCCACATTCGGATGGCCCAATCGAAGCCATGGACCATGAACGCAAGGGGGGCGAAAACGAGGGAGGGGAGGAATGCCTTTGAGCCCACGAATAGTCAGCCGCACAGGATAGCAAATGGGACGGTGAAGCGCTACGCACGGTCAGAAATTGCGTTGAAGCAAACGTGAATACATTTTTCTGTGGGACGTCGAAGCCTACACGATAGGTAGGTCCGGTCAGCATAACGCCAAGTCCCTAGGATGACGCGCAACGCACCGTCGTTCCTATTTGAGATCCCTAGCGCTACCTCCAAAGCAACTCCTATGATCGCGAGCAATGCACAGCCCAAAACTACGACCCAAAACCGCAGGGCGACAGGTTCCTATGAAAAAAGACGAGATGAACCAATGTTTGTGATTCTGCACCTATTGAAGTCGCTGAGGTGTGACGTACGTATGTTGGGTGTCGCTTCGAGACAGTTCCCGGGGTTGGAATGAGGCCAACAGAGCTACGGAAGCTAGGGCGAGCTGGTAGGGGTGTACCCAGAGGTGTACCGATGTCGCTCATACTCATAAGAGGTGAATTGAAAGCTGGCGACCTGACATCGTCGGTCCGCTTAGGCCTCATGCTTGGGTCGTCGTGGTATGGTTCGTGGTCGCCCATGCTACCACGAGGAGTGTGAAAAGGGTCCTTGAACGGACTTGACATATTGCGGCCTGGTGGTCGTCAAGTGAAACGAAGAGGTGGAGTGTGGCGAGGACCAAGCGCAGTCATCACCGAATCATCACCCGTTTGTGGCAACAAGGCCCAGACAGCCAGCACTGGTCAGCGCTCAGTCACGGTTCCAGATCCAGAACATCGCCCGAATATCAATTTACAGTGCAACACACTGTACGCCAATGTTACAATATGATATAGGGAGACGCCTCCACTGTCCATGGCTGACAGCCACACAACAGACCTTGTAATCTGCTGACGATTGCGCAATTACTATACTCGCGTTGTTCATTTCCGGTCAAATGGCGCAAAGTTCTCATATCCTGGACATGCGTTCACTACCAGTCGCTCAACACTCCTAACTCCCCATATTGTAACACCCTCGGGCTCATGCAATTACAAACAACACCAGACAGTCATCTGAGCCAAAGTCAAGCTCACCCATTACTATGAGACACGTGTCTTCTGATCACGACGCATTAGCGCATCAGCCGTAGCAGCATTACAGCAATACAAACAGGACACCGTGTAGCGGACATCGTGTAGTGTCGTGGGTATTTAGGCCAGACAGCCTTGCTATGCTCAGGACTCAACCCCGTGGTCGGGTGTAGTAATAAGGTTACCAAGCCCTTGTCTGTCACAACGATGAACATGAATGTAAGCTCGGCTACGCCTTAGCTGAGCATGGCGTGCCAGCGCGCTGATGACCCTTGTGGCGAGCACCTACAGGCGTACAGTATCTAGGGTTGTGTTTGCGTAAATTACGTGGCAGATAAGCTTCTGAACCGGTACAGCCTCCAGGGACCCCGAGGGGTAGGGTTACGCATATACAACGCTTATACAACAACTGACTGGTAATCAGGACAGCGAACAGGTTATTGCGGCTGCTGCAAAGTAGAGTCATCACGAACGGTGTTGGGGGGCATAGTGAACTGAGCCTGGTGAGAGCTCCCTCAGGCGGCTCGTTGGCTAGGCATCTCGGTGCAATAGTAAGAAAGCCGCCCGTCCTGAATTTCCAATGGGACATCACTCACCCTGCCAGTATACACAGTATTCGTTCGAGGAATTGCTCCAACAACACTGACTGCCGTGCCATCTCACAGGGGAATTGCAGTATGCCCTCAATTTCGTTCGACCGCAGTCGCAGCAGTGGGTCACACGGCGCGTAACAGGACCACTCGACCACGGCGGCGGCGAACACCAAGTATTTTTGCACAACCAATTCACGACCCACCTGGTGTCCTGGCTCATCGAGTTGGTACAGCAGATGATTGAGCTGATCATCAAGACCGTCTATGTTCTATTCGCGAGCTAGACATGTCTGTTTACCCAAATTGAATTTATGTGCACGCGTGGAGATCCCCTTTCGTCCCACCAATGATAGCCCTCAACACTCGCTAATCTTGCGATGGATGGAAGCTCCAGATGTGAGGAAGCCTCAGGGCAGGTCTTCATGCTTCCGGATAACCATTGTGGCCCGACGCGGAAGCGCCATGTGGTGAGCGCTTGGGGGAACTATCAATTGCTAGTTCGATGTCAGTCTTCTTCGTCAACTATGGAGACGTGAGCATAAGTTTTAAGTGAGCGGAGATAGAATAAATATTACAGTGATATAGATAGCCGAGCTCAAGATCATCAATATTCCAATGATCGAGAGAGCTGGAGGCGTGGTATGAAAAACGGTAAGCTCGAATACTAGAGCGAAAATAATCTGTTGCAAAGATCACAACTGAGGCACCTTAGAAAAGGTGATCGCAGAGGACGTACCGAGGTATAAATTGCGAGAGCACCGCGACCTGCTGTTTCGCGTTGAAGTCCCAGCGTTAAAAATATCTTTGTCGGTTGGGAATGGGTCAAATTACAAGGTGAAGGTGCTGGTACTGGAAAGCACACCTGTCCAAGAATGCCAAATATGCTGTTAAGAAACAGCATAGAGAGACCCAGGGTACGCGTAGGTATGACTAGAGGGACCTTGAACAATATCATGCTATAATCCGTGTTGAGAGGTTTCTTTGTGAGGCTTGGATAGGGCATACCCCAAAGTAGAAATCAACAGAGATTGCGAAGAGAAGGAGATCACAGGATGGAGGGTGTGTACTCGTTCTCTGATCGCGCGGAGGGTCAAATCTATAATGAATAGTCAAGGAAAAGTAGTACGTGGATACGCGGCGGAAAGCAAGCTCACAGCTACCAGCTATCCCAAGAACGCCAATGAGAGCCGCACTATACGATAATGTGAGACGAAATTCTGGGAACGGGACGAGATCCTTCTGACGTGACAGATAGCATTCTTTGAGTTGGTGTAATTTCAGATGGACCCGCAAACGGCTGCGGACTACCGAACAGGAACTGCGGTCGGGAGATTAATACGACTCCGAGAAAACTGCATACTATCATATCTGGTGAATAGCAATCGCAGCGAGTACGGTCTAAAAATGCTTACACCCGGCAAGTGTTTCCCCGATAGAGAGGGGCTCCTTGAGAAGCGCGGCTCCAGAGAAACCTGTGAGGATCGGCGCTAGGAAAGTCAACACTGTCGCGTCGGACAACGACAAGTGTTGCAAAGAGAAATACACCCCGAAAAGAGCCATGGATCTATGACGACAACATCTGCAAGACCGCATGCGTACTTGCAGGATAGGATGCGCACCCTGAGAGACCACGTAGCACCAGCATGGTTCGGACACCCCTTGGACCGAGTAACGGGTCTGAAATATTCTTCCAGTACCTGATCGTAATTAGCGGTAGCCTCTTGAAACAACGAATGATGAATGCACATGTAGACGAACGAAAAAAAGAATGAAATCGTCTAGCCGGCCATAAGTTTCGATATCGTGCAATGAAATATCGGGGTACGTACCGTTCGGACCAGCGTTATCTGCACATCTCAGAGTTGGCTCGGGCAAGAATATCCATTCGGGACACAATCACACACCTCGAGAATTGGCACGGGTTCGTCAGAACTATTGAGCCACTTAACTGACATGTTCATCGCAGAAAAGAAGAACTGGGAGGCCACGACCAAGAACAACCCTAAATTGTCATCCAAAAACGATGACCATGCAGATTTCCACCGCTCGGATATGGTTCGTCGTGGCGCGGGCTCGGGTTGTAGGAGTGGCGACGTCTCCTCCGGGATATCTGCGCCATCTGGAGGTGACTCGAATCCAGACGACAACGACGCGCGCCGAGTTACTGAATTGTAAAAGGGGCCTACTGCGGTCATGATGGAGGAAGGTGGACGAAGCCGATTGAGGGCGCAAGTTGGGATCAAATAGTAATATCATGCATGCCAGCTGTCAGTGGATGACACCGGTGAATGGACTAGCACTGCGGTTTTACTAAACAAGACAAGAGAAACACGAGTTGAGCAGCCAAGTTGTAACGCATCCCGTTCCGGGCTTTCCGTCTGCACTTCAGAGATTTAGAAGCTGGTTTCAGCGTAGCGAGCGTATAGTAACTGAGGCCTTACTCCGTGGGAGCAGTACAAGGATTATTCGGTCCGGATGACCCGCTTCGGAACTTGCCGTTCGCCAAATGGAAGCTCTTCACACGTGTGGATCCTTAGGTGTGATGTCGCTCACTTCTGAGTGACGGTCCGGTCACACAGTGACGGCAGAGAATGAGCGAGAGAGAACTCTGGCATTTGGGCCTACAGTAACTCGAGCTAATATACACTTTCTGAACCTCCCTCGCTTGCGCGTCGCGCTGACGCGGCCTGCTATTCGTACAGTAATCAACGTTGGAACCATACCTCGGATTTCCTACAATATTCAGCATACGCGTCGTCTTGATAATATCCGCGAGTCACAAGGCCATAAATGAGTAACGCTTACTCATTTGGTTCACAACATAACCCCCTTGTTAGCTCTTGTGACTCCTGTCACAACCGAGAAATAGAAACGAAATATCGGAACACAGTTGGACATAAATGCGGAGTATTGAAGCGCCTTAATGAGGAACGGAAGTTCCCGGTAATCTTGTCTGTCTTCGCAACGCCGCTGCGTCTTTTTGTTGTAAACTGGCACTAGCAAACCATACACTGCACGCAAACCAGGGTTTGAATTAAAAAAAAACTCAGAGTAGACCCTGTGATGTGTTAAAAGATTCTCACAGTTTATTTTCCCTTAAACTTTGAATGGAGAGTTTGAATCTCTTTGAGGCAAAATTTGGCGAAAGAAAATTGTGTGGGAAATCTTTAACCCTGCGCCAAGTTTTCCGGCCCGAAGGATTCCCGGAAAGATGATGTCAAACTCTCCTTATCTAGGTTTATTCTCGATAGAGAGTTTGATCATTCTCAAACATTCACACGTGCACCTGATAATGGGTGGGAATTTTCAATTGCCTAATTTTAAACTCTTTTCGGGCAGAATGCCACCAAGAAAACTCCAATCAGTATGACATAAACTCTCTAAAATAATTTACTGTAGACTTAAACTCTCCACGCACGAGGTCTGTGCATGTGACCTAAGCCGGGCCAGCCTCGGTCCAAGCTTGGCTATGCTTTCCCGGCTGCTGCCGCTCATGTCGCACGAGCATGTCACGTCACACATCATATATTATACATCACAAAGCCCCGATCCATGTCCTTATTTAGCTGTCAAGTCACCATTGTCCAACGATCGGACTTTCTGGCTGACTGTACCCTACTGTGGCACATTTGGCCGTCCGACCGTCCCTCACTGGGACACTTTGATTGTTCGACGGTCCCTCACTGGGACACTTTCGCTGTCCGACGCTCCGACAACTCCGACGCTCAGACACTTGTTCGTCGCTTCAGTCGCTCTTTCCGTGTAGTGAGCGAGGAGTCGATGCGGTCGCGCGAGACACACACCTTGGTTAAGCACTTGCGGGTGTAGATGCTGATACGAGAAGGGGTTCGGATTCGTAAACTGAAAACAAACGTGCGAGACAATGAGAGGGCGCATGGCCAATTCAGTATAAGAGAGCGCACCTTCATCCGAGCCAACTCATCACTGAGGGAATGCAGACGACGTAGCCCATGTCACGACATTGGTCAGCCAGAAACTGAAAACACGATCGCTGTCAACGGTGTATGAGAAGAACGATGGAAAGAACGAACCAGTCGATGCAGCGCGCACGCAAGCGCCAACGTCACAACTTTCCACGCAGAAGATGACGCAGCCCAAGGCGAATGCATTTGCCGGTGCTCGCTACAAAAATCCCTGCGCCAAGTCGAAACGACAGTAATCTGAGCGGCATCTTCGTGTATGAGCGGGTCCACACTCACCTATAACGTCTGCAATATTTCGCACGACACTCGGCTTGGCTGAAAGCCCCAGACCAGAACCGCGCACGAAGGTGACAAAGGCATCCCAACGACTGCAGGAGGGACTGCCTAATGGTCCTGAGAGGGAGACGACAGAGGTGTTACGGAACATCGCTCCATAGCATCCAGCCCGGAGACAAGAGCCTGAAAAGGGCGGTAAACGCTCGGACAGCGTCAGTCGTAAATGAAAAAAGAAATGAGGGCACTTATCAAGACGCTGCCAAACAGTGGGCTTGTTTACTAAACGGAGCGAAACCTTCTCATACCCTACGACGAGGCAAGCGTAGGGAAATTGACACGTCAATGCGGGACCATGAGTTATAGTAGTGGCGGAGGGCCGGTAAATCTTCTGGGCCATCATGAAGTGAGAGGTATTCCTGGCGGTAGAGCATCCAAAGCGGAACAAGGCCGGACAGCAGAACTCCCATCTTCGCAACCAGACAGCACGTCGGGATTACTCGAGTGAGGTGGTGCGGGGGGACAAGGTGCATCTTGAGGAGCTTGAGGACCGTCGTCTGGAGGAGAGGTGCGGCCAGAGTAGTGGGGATACAGTACAGAGTTCAAAGGAGGATACACGGTGTCTTGCGGTGTGTGGAAACGTGGCAATGAGTTGGCAATGAAGCGAGAAGATAGGGCATCGATGCAATGATGAGTTGGCGCTCCGACAATTTTCCCAATAATGGCTAACGTAGCCCGCTCTCTCAGGACGCACGTGCCAGCTTTGGGACGGGCGCGGAGTGCTGGGGTATATTACCCGGTTCGGGCACTCCCGTCTACTCTTTTCTTCGTTCTTTTCTCAAATACCTATGCCGATACGCACACACCAGGTGCTCGAATGGTCTAATGTTCCTTTGGTCTGCTGCCGATGCCGCCGTCAGGCTTGCAACCACCCCGCAAGTGTCTCTGGCCAAACATTCCTTATTAGCGCTCAAGCCTCGGCCAGGGGAAAAATGTAGAGGTTGTCAGGACCAGTACGTACGTACACTATAGCTAGGTTGATTATACAATTGGAACGTCTCGTACTCGTAAAACATGGGTGCAGATGTCATATGTGTAATAAATATTATAGCAAGGGCTACAATCATAGCAACCTGGCGCACCTTGGATTTCTTCAACAAGTGCTCAGCCAGTACATCCGCTTGTTGAACAAGACGACAAAGCCTGTCAACACCATTCTGGGGCTGTACGACGTCCCTGCCTCTCATTAGTTCACTGGGAGGTGTCATTGACCGTTCCTCAGCAATAGTTGGGATGGTTAAATCGGTGGCTTCGCCCCTCCGATCTGTGATGGTGCTTTCACCGTCTCCTGTTAAGTGAGAGTAGTCAGACTATCTCAGATGGAAAAGGACAGTTACGAACTTTGGCCTTCGGGATGCTGGAAACACGCCGAGGGCTGAATGTGTGAGTTCAAAGCGGTGATAGGTGTTTGTTTTGTTTCCGAGTTGTCGTCCTCTGCTACTGGCAGGGCATTCTGAATGTCTGTCAAAGACGCCCCGACTTTTTGTAGTTTCTTGTGTATACTTTCCTCTGTGAAAGGTTGGAGCGTTCGGAGTACCATGGGTCCAGGGGTAGACGCACCGATGTTGGCCTGCCATTCTTGCCTGGAAGTCTCGATACTCGTTTTGAAATCGTCTATTCTAGACTGTAGCGAGCTGAATCCAGCCTTTACATCTGCCTTGAGTGCAGCACTGAATTGCCTAGCAGTAAGCTATAAGCTGTCATTGAGTTGAGATTAGCGTGTGGCAATAGAATGGCTCACCTCTATACTATCGAGCCGATCTTCAAGTGATCGAAGACGTTCTTCTATGCCCATTTTCATCAGATTTATCCCATCCACCTTGTCTCTTGCTTGATCCACTGTGCTTTGCATCGCCGAGTAGAAACCGCAGGATTTGTGTACTCCGAACAGGTGTAGCTGGACCGTGACAAAGGCAGTACTAGCGCCAATATAATGCGAAGGTGGCTCACTTCAGCATTGTGTACTCTCCCTACTTCTCCTACCCATGCCGACGTTGATCCACCCTAAGCCACGTATATTTTTCAACGTGACGCCCATTCATCCAACAGGAATGACGCAAGTTGACCTGGGCGAAATGGACGAGGACTTGGAATTGACTCGGATGCGCTACTTGTCTTTACCTCCAACACCGACACAGCCCGAGCACGAGCTGAAAGAAGCTAGACACCAATCCCTTCCTCCACCGACAGGAGACACAGGGCCGTCCCCCCCACTACCCCCCCTCGAGGAGGTGGACGAGAGTGCCTGGAGCGCCGAAGAGATGGAGTCACCCCCTACAAAAGACAGTAACCCAACAAAGGTGAGGCAAGTGCTTGTTACGCAACGTGATGTTCATGTCTTGTGGATAGGCCGGTGCTGGAATATCCAGTGAGACTGGCGCTGTCCAGGACATAGCCGATGAAGCACCACTTCGTACTTCCCACGTGAGTTATACAGTGGTGCTCTACCAGAGCCGTGACCTTTAACACTGGCCATATGGTTAGGGGGCGATAATACCTCGCTCGATCACCGGGATTAAGAAAGAAGCGAGCAAGACATGCTGGTTTATGGTGTGGAACGAGCAGGCCATTAGCAGACCACCTGTATTGCATACGACCGTACAACTGGAGCTCGGAGATTTGTTCATCAACCAGTTCTACTCTGCGCAGCACGGCGCACAGGTTCTTCAAGTATGGCTCTTAGTGCCTAAAGGTGGCACAACAGGTTACAAATGGCGACAGGTGAAAGGCTAGGCACACCTTCTGTTGGACGTTGGTTCCTGACTTCAATAAAGGTTCGTGAGAATGAGAAGACGTACCATCCCAAGCTTAGGAACCGTACCTTGGCTTTTCAACCAAACGACACACGGACGGTCCCCTCGTGGGTTCTTCGTAATACGGATCGGCGACAGAGAGCTATGCCTCGGATTGTGCTGGGTTGAGTGAGAAGAGAGGTTTGACACGAAGGCAGTACGGGTTGTTGCGGATGTGGGTCACTGTCTTAAGGTTCATACGTTTATCAAAACCGGCATAGGTACAGATCACGGGCAGGAGCATGGAAGTGTATAGACGTGCACATAGATAAGTACAAGAATACAAGTAACTCATGCCCGAATGACCGCAGCCTTTTTTTGTACGATCAAGCCAGTCGAGGAACACTTGTGTGTTACCACCAGAGATGCGAGGGAGAATCTCAAGTGTAGGTACACATACCTTCAAGCACAGCCTTTCGCCTCTCAATTCTTGGTTTATTTGGTGCACCCGGAAGAAATAGCGCATCCAAAACTCATCCTCGGACAGTTCCTCCGGCACTGTGTTTCGAAGGACATCATCAGCACTCGACCAGTCACGAGTCCACAAGGGAGAGAGATGACTGACCCAGCGTCGAGCGCGTAATTTGTAGTGCCCCGTCGTCGGCTGCCAACTCGGCCTCGCGCTGCGTCTCATCGTGCAGATCTTTCACCTGTGCCCAAGTAACAAAGAGTACCGCCGAGCGCTCCTCTTTCGCAGGGTCGACGCGAAGAATTGCAGGCGTCGCACGTAACGCGCGCAGCAGGGCATCCCGGCGTGTCGCGGGAGTGACAGAGATGGCGAGGGGGGGCGTCGCCTCTGCGCGCGGCGTTGCGGAATCCTCAAATGTGGACGGTGTCGATGCGGAAGCCGGCGCGGCGGGCTCAGGCGGGAAGACGCGCACCGCGTCGCGCAGGAATACGCTCGCGCCGCGGAGCAACACCTCCCCACGTGCTGCGGCGTCGTGCACGCGGGCTTGTGCTGCCTGAGCGAGCTCCTGGCGTCGCTGTGCCTGCCTCACGCTTTCAGGGAGCGTGTCGCGGAGGGTGGTGAGAAGGTCGGGAGGGAGCGAGGATTGCAGGCGCGTAAAGAGCGTCTGTGCACCAGGATTCTGCTGCGCTTGCTGTAGTTGTGGTTGTTGTTCTTGCTGTGGGTCTGGAAGTGTGGCAGTGGATGCAGACGCAGAGGAGGTTGCTGAGCTTTCACCGTCGGTTGTAATGGCATCGACTAGATCGCGCGAGGAAGAGGTGGCTACCGTTGGCGTGTCTCTTTCAGCTGCAGGTGTAGGGGAATTGACAGAGAGGGTCGCGAACTGCTCATTGAACCCCTTCTGCGCCTGCGAGACATAATCTCCCAGGTCCTTGCGAGCAGCCTCGATAGCGCTCTGGCTCTTTGGAGACGCAACGGGGACAGAGATTAGAGCTAGTGCCCAATCGGCGGTTGGAAGTTGGCTACGGTGACACACCTGTTTCCTAAACCCTCCCCAGAACCTTCCCAGCTGCCCGATGACCTCGGTAACTTCCTCGTTTAATGTTGGTGGGGATTGCCCCACTGCTTGAGGCGGTGGTGTCGCGGTTCCAGGACTCGCATTAGTGAGTGAGGTATCCAAAAAGCTCATCTCTAGGGCTGCACGGTCGTCAACGTTGATTGGTCCGTGTTGTGGTCGCGGTCGGAAATCAAGCTAAAGAACCATATTGATTACGTCAAGTTGCAAGCGCGGCTCTGCTCTGAACGAGCGATTGACGACGGCACCCGCCGCCATACCTCTGAGGGTCCAATAATCTAATCTCACATTCATTTATACAACCAAGTCGACACGAAAGGACAGAGTCTAAAATCCAGTATCTGACACGAAAAGAACACCGGGCATCCTAGAACAGTATAAAACTCCCCTGACTGGGCAGATCACTTCATAGAACACTGCGCATATTACGAAGCTTCTTTATCACTAGCTGACCTACCTTCTCGCTCTTAGGTCGGCTTTGCTGTGGTCTCCGTCGTATTCATAGCAAATTGCATTGTGCGTCAGTAACATTGACTCCTAGGGCAACCCAGCGTTGACCTGGGTTGGCAGGGATTCGTCACCGGCTCTACTTTGAACGTCTTCTTAAATGATAAACTTGGCTTTGGAAAGGTGCGCGATTGCCCTAGAACTAGACGGCCAGTGGTAACACACGGATACGCTACCATTTAAATAATAGAGCCACCACCACCACCAAGAAAGACACGTGTATCCAGAAGTTTCGCGGGAAGTTCAGTTCGATGCGATCGCTTCCGACTGTATCTAGAAAGAAGAAAGTCAGCACGGTCGCGTTCCTCCACTGGCACAGTGTCACTACACACATGACGATGTAGACGTCGTCACAACGCTTGGGACCGTCGCCCACAAGAAAATATGACCTTTCCCAGAATTTTCTGCGGCTGTGACTATTAAGAACTGGTCATCTTTTTCTAGAAATACGGTCTGTGCCGCATCAGCAGGGTCACCTGGTGTTGCACTGGACGCGACGCACCACCAAAGCGTCCACTCTGAAATCCTCTAAAGTATTTCTATTTAATGTTATTCTTCTTGAGCACAAATATACGTACCGCCATGTTCCAAACACATTAATTGGTCTCCACGTTCGGCATCCCATACATGTACCTTGTTATCACCGCCAGCGCCCGCCACCGCAAAACCTTCATGGGCAAAGCATACACGCTGAAAAGACATTTTCGGAAACTTCATCTGGACTTCCTCTTGCGTGGTTACAGTGCCCATTTTCAAGTCGCGTACACTATGAAGTGCCATAGCGGGCTTAGTTCGCACTTGCCATTGCAGGCTCTGGACTGCGCCTGACTCCAAGTCCCGTATCTCGAAGTTTCTCGCCCTCCCAACCGTCGCCGCGAGCCTCCCATCAGGGGATAGGGAGAGCGTGACACTGTCAATACACTTTAGACGGTGACAAGGTCTGCATTGAGAGCATTTCCCTTACCACTCGTCAATGGGAAATTGCCATAGCACTGTCATTCCTGCTACGTCCCAGCATCTAATAAATAAGATGAGAATTCCGAGTCTTGGGTAGTCATGAATAAATATTGTCATACAAAATTCCATGCAGCCTGTATGACACAATGGCGAGAGATGCGCTCGCACCCGCATCTTCACTTTGCCAATTGACGGATGTGACCTCGACTACTCGGCGGAGATCAATCACGCTTGGGGGAGGCAGCTTGACCTTCAGCTCCCAGGATTCCACTACAAACAAAGCGAGATAAAGCGTGAGCTTCATACGTGGGAATGAACATGCCTTGCTCAGTAGTCCGCACTTCACGCTTCCAAATCTTGACTTCATCCATAGCCCCAGAAATTGGAAAGAGATTGTTGAATTTGGGGGATAAACAGTGAATGGGAGTGCTGTGTCCCCTGAAGAAAGTTGTTTTAACGAAGCGCTGCACATAGTGTCAGCACGAATGCCACTTAAACTCAAGACGAATAGGTTCAAACCCCCGTACCTCGCTGATATCCACAGAAGCCATCATACCATTTTTGCACCCGAACAAAAATCCGTTTGAGTTCCTCAACCAGACCACTGAGAGAACAGGGGAATGGGACTTCAGGCGGCACAGTGCACGACCTGACTGCACAGACCATACGAGCACAGTGCAGTCTATACTTCCCGTTACAAGCCGATGTCCGTCGAGACTGAGCGCCATGCAAGTGATGCTAGCTTCATGTGCGGGTTGGTGATAACGCTCCTGGTACTCAAGTGGCTGAGCCATATGACGCGGGTAGGAAGGAGAAAATAAGAGCCAGATTGAACAAAGGGCGTATTTATATATGGGTAGGAGCTGAGCGCTGAGCACTGAGATCCAGGCCCAGCGGCGCAAGGCACGTGCAACACATGCACAACGTACGATCGCTGTCGGTCACGGCAACCACACCAGTAGACTACTATCAGGGAGCATACGGAATAACGACACAGCATTCTAGAACCTATAGGTGTAACACACACAAAGTCCTAAACCTACCAACGTAACCGTATGTACCATGCTCATTCTTCCAAATCCAGTGCCACTATCGCTGCTTGAGGAGGCGGCCGATGGTAGCTGACCTGCTCAACACCTGGGTCTTGTAAGGTGCGTTAAGGGCCCAGTGCTCAAACTTTGGAGAAAATTTATATTGTAACGTAACTGTAAAACGCGTTACGGACGTGGTGCTAATTACGTGCGTAAGTTAAGGAAGACAATAAATCTAAGGCTGACAACGAACCTGAGAAAGCTGGAATGACCGTGACATCATTGCCTTCCCCAGCACCATTTCCCAACGGATACGGTCTGGGATTTGCAGGACGTCCGCCTAATTCCATCCACAAGTGCTGCAGCCAACGCCGTTATCGAATCTACGTCATCCTGTATAGCTCGTCAACCGGTCATTTCCGTCAATCCGAATAACACACAACCGAAAACATAACAAGCTCACTCGTATGATCATCCTCACAAAACATTTCCTTCTGTACTTTCGAAAATCGGGTATCCATATCTTTCACCCCGCATTTTAATCGGCGGCGTATTCCTCTAGCAGCAACAAGCCACACCGCCTGTGAATGCCACGCTAAGTCCTGTATAAGTCCTCGGTTTACTAGTAATACGCACCGCCCCGTCACCCTGCCATAATGTCCTCGTGTGTACTCTCACCGCCCAAGAACATGAGCGTCCGAATCCGTAGACCAAGGGGGTGGGGCTGGTCACAGGCTGAAAGAAACAAAAACTGATCGAGTACAGATCTGTCCAAATTGGTTACACATCGCCACACGCAGCACGTGCGGACATTCAAAAAGGAAGTGTGGGCTATATGATCCATATAAATAAGTGCAGACTGAGCAGTACGTACGTCGATCGTGAAGAACTAGAGCAGACGCTTATCAGCAGCAGTGAGTTGTGACTGCGAGTCCTCAATTCGTTCAGTTTTTCCCACCTCTAAATTTGGCATGCGCAGAAATTACCCTCAAGCGAATAGCGCCATCAAAGTGGGGGGCAACAAATACCCCACCAAAGCAAGCCAGACAGCGGTCGCTGTCAAAGCTACTTGACTGGAGCGGTGTGCAGGAAGCTTAAGGGGGTGGCCTTGAAAGCCTTGAGGGCTGTGGCGGGAGTGTAGCCAGAGGGGAGGTCGTGCCAGAGTGCCAGCCTGTGTAGTGGGAATGCGGCCCTAGTGGGGGGCGACGTCACTGTGATGGGGTATGTTGTGTGGTGACCAGTCCGGCCCGCCCCAGCCAAAATAGTAGCACCCGCTTGCTGTAACTTGCTGTAATGTACCACAACCTTGGTCACGACATTGATAGTATTGATGCTAGCTAGTATACATATACACGGCTTGTTTTCATGACGCTATTTGTGGGAGGGGCTTTCTCATATGCCACAAAAAACACCAAAAATCTGCCTCATTCAGGAAGGTCAGCTCATAGCGTACGCTGCTGTCAAAATCCAAGGCCCAAGCAAAAGTCAACGTTTCCTGAAGTTTTGTCATAAGCAACACAGCTCCCGCCGCTATGTGACACGTGACACGTGATAGTACACATACCGGCATGTGGATATAATCCCACCCTTGAGATATTTGGTCGCGGAAAGCAACGTAATCCGCGAATTCGTCAGCTACGACGACCTCAATGACGACTAAGATGAATGTGAGAGAAATCGACATGCGGCCAGCAATATTATACGAACAACACCCCTGGCTCGGCTCGGCGATGGTAACTGTTGCTAATTTCTTTGGTGTGCGCGTAGGAAAGTCCCAATAGTAACAAGGGTAAGCCGTCCGAAAACCGACTTGGCAAGTGCGAAAATATACTCTGCACGAAATTAAAGCCACTAGAGTCCCTGGGAGAATTGAATGACTGACAGGTTCATACTTGCGATTTACTGGGGAACTTGAAGGTGGGACTTGAAGGGGGGTTGGAAGGTTAAGAGCGGATGGAGCAGGCTGCTGGGATTGAATATATAACCAATATATGTCTTTATGGTGAAAGTATGTACTGTAAAGTGGCATGTATCGCCAGATACTGAACGCAGCAGCACCATGCCGAGATTGCGACCACTGTTCCCTTGCACAACCGCTCTCACCCCACCAAGCGGTTGTTTGTTTCACCACCCAGTCCGTTCACCTCCAGACCCTGCCATTTGTGCTTTTGGCATGCATGCCGTCTCAGGCTTAAGCCTTGTCTAACATCTCATGATATGTCGCCGGTGCCACCTGTTGAGCCCCTGTCGCTCCGTGTCTAGATCTGCTACTACCCGTCCTTTGTGCCTGGATCAACAGTCTCATCACCCCCGCTTGGAGTCACGTTCGACAGCTCACCGTCCCCATCACCACCGCTTGAGAACTCGCCAGTAGACATCAATCTGTTTCTGATTCCTCTGCTCGAAAGTACGCGCGCTTGTCCATTCGACGAATCTCTGGTCCATCATTAGCTACCCTCGTCGACACTACACCTGCATACATTGTCTCTTTGTCCGCGTTGCCGCATGCTAGTAGCCTCAAATATGCGATATTCATATAACTCACGATTGGCCCCCTTGCTGCATTTGCCCTCCGAGTCCTAGTCCCCGTCTTCTCGACAATAGCCGACGAGCATCACTACTCGCACGTGCCAGTCCAAGACTGGCATTCAGTGCATCTACATGAAGCAGCTCGGGCATCAGCACGTACGCACGAAGCAGGAATGGGGCTCGTTTTCGAACCAAGGCTCAGGCTCAGCAACAGCGCCCGAGACCGATCACGAACACGAGGCAATGCCACATGACGCCACTTCCGTCATCAATGCCTTGGAGCACGACAACTTCGCCAGTTTATCCATTTCTGACGCTGAAAACATGCTGGCTTAGTGTTCCAAGAGTGGATCGTGAACATGTAGGCTACAGCCGAACACTCTCACCTTGACTGGGATCGTCCCAACCAAGCCAAACTTCAGGTAAAATTATACAGCGGTTTGGTCGATGCTTTATGCGAAGGCGTCTACAATTGGTCGAAGAGTCATCTTACCAGCTAACTCTACGCTATCTTTTTCGCCGGCCTGCATCGATTCTGCACGCCCCAGGTGACGAGGAGCAGCTACGGGGCCAGTTGGCTATAATACGAGAGGTGGGGGTATTATTAGAACCAAGATGGGCCAGAACACGTACTTCGTGGATGGCCAAGCAGTATAGTGTCGGTTAGAAGCTACAAAGGGGAGATTCCGAGACTTTGGAGACGGCAAGAGCATAAGAAAAGGGGGGATAGATATACGGAAAGGACGATCGACATCGATAGTAAGGCTACAAGGTTGAGAGAGGAAATATGTACCGAGACGAGACTTATCTTTTTTGTTTTTGTTTTTGTTTTTTCTATGTAGATAAAAAAGATTCAAGTTGGGGATTGGGGAATTAGGCTTGGGACCGTCGATTGCTTGAAGATCCTGTCGGTCAAAGACAAAAAGTTCGTGCGAGAGCAAAAGAGAAGTTGGCAGCAAGAAATAGAAGCTCCGATGGTAGATATGTATAGATATGTGTAATGTAGAGAGATGGGGATTGGTGGGATTGCAGTGCGGCGCGAGACCGGATAGCGGGGGAACGTGATTGCTCATTGCGTTCAGAAATCGTTCATGACGTCATTGATGTTGAAGCCAGTATCGACTGGCATCGCGATAGGCGCTACGATCGACATCTGTTGCTGCTGCTGTTGATGGTACTCTTGGATCACATCGGCGAACAGTTGCTCGGAATGTCAAAGGACAGCGGAGGCATCTCCGGCACGACGTAGGACGGCCCCATGTCAAGAGGGATGCCGAAACTCGCTTGGCCCTGGGAGTATGCGGTCATGTCCACGTCGAGGTTGACCATATTGCCCTTCGCCTGAGGCATCTGCATGCTTCGAGAGTGGGACGAGTCAAAGGCGCGCTGCGGCTGCGGCGCTTGGACGGGCAGCGAGAAGTCCGAGGGCGCCGGGGAGCCAGAGTACGTCGACGGGGGCACAGGGGGCGTCGCGCTGTGTAGGTGCGTGTACGCGTGCAGGGACGCTGCGGCCAATGGGCCCTGGGAGTCGTAGGATGTGGCGATACTGTCCAACGGCGAAATGAACAACTCCTGCTGAGAAGCAACGCCTCCAGGGAGCGAACTGAACATCGAACCAAAGTCCTGTCAGGCCAACGTCAGTTGCTGATGCACTGGTGCGCGTACAGAGGCTAAACTTACGAAAGACGCATCCAGCTGCGTTCCGGTGCCCGGGAATCCATTGTCGAGGTATGAGCCATTGAACAGGGACGCGTTGATCTCAGGCATCGGGGATGACTCGCGAGGGATGCTAAACGGCTCGTTCCAGGAGCGATACAATGATGGAGCAGCGCTAGAGGGACGGCGTGGGAGGGTATATCGCGGGGGAATCATGGATTGGGGGGACGAGTGCCGCGAAGGCTGCACGAAAGGCAGAGCGGGGATAGAAATGGGGAAAGCATGGGGAAGCGGAACCGAGGAGGGACGCCGAGGGAGATGGAGAGGGGTGACGGAACGGATGTGATCGAGGCGCTTGATGGCGGCGGCAAGCTCTTCACCCTTCATTCCCTCAAGAAGAAGCTGGGCAACGTCTTCGCAACGCTTCTCGTCTTTGGCAGGGATGAGCGTTTTTGATTTCCTCTCCTTGTTCTTGTTATGCACGGGGCGGAAGCGGTAGTTGGGGTGTATTTGCTTGTGCCCCGCTTTGGCATACTTCGCCTTGACCTCCCAGACGCGCTTCTCCTCCAGAGGTAGATCGCGCCAGCAGTTACATATATGTAGTGATGTAGATGTGAGAATGGTGAAACGGATGAACCAGAACAGGTTTTGATGGATGAGAAACTAACCGATGATCTTTGAGAGGGAACCGTGATTGGTTTCGATGGAGCCAGTAACGTGCTTTTGACGGACGAAATCAGCGCGGAAGAGCATGAACGCGTTTGGGGGCCGGGGGATGTAGCCCTGAGAACGGCGCTTTCCGGGTGGGCAGCGTTTACGAGAAGGAGGGGCAGGTGTGGCGACAGGAGGAAAGAGAGAAGATGTTGGAGATTCCGGGTCCGAGTCGTGACTATTTTCTGGTTCAACAAAAGTGACTGGAGTGACCTTGGGAGCAAGAGTAATGCCTTTGGGCGACGCCTGGCCGATACCGTGATTACCATGCTTGAGAGGATTCATAGAGACTGGGTGGATGCATTAACAGAGAAATATCGGGTGGATCCGTAGTGGACGGCAGAAGCAAATGGCGGTATGCATGGCAGAGAATGCAGGAGACGAATCATGGAGGGTCCAAAAAAAAAGAGAGAGAGAGAGAGAGACGAGTCATGAGTGCATGAGTGTTCGATCGGTTTGTCAAACGGTCGGGGCTTCGACGTTATAATTCAATGCTGCCGCCGATTCGCAGACCTTCTCGACGAATATAAATGAAAAAAAGTCGACCTCACGCTGTGCCCACCATTCGCACAGTGTAAGCCTCCGACATCTTTGATGAATGACAGCCCCGTGGAGCCGCCATGAATTGGTAGTTACACAAGAAAGTAAAGCGAAGTAACGAAGCGGCGCATCGGCGTCCGTGATGACACGCGCTCAAGTTCGGGCCCAATGTGGTCTATGAGATTGGGTGCATTAGCACGGCAAATGCACACAAGTTACCGTGAATTGAGGTCGGTCTTCCCTGGTGAGCCTATGTCTATGATTGTCAGAGGAGGGTTGACTTCAGACCTCCTTGGGCGTGTCCTCCGGGCTTCGGCAGAGGGTGGGTCCCTCGGCCTTCTTCCGGCTACGGCGGGCGCGTTTCTTCTCTTTAGGAGCTCGGGTTTGAACCCACAGTAGCGTGTCATAGCAGTTGTGTCGAGTCTGGATATGGGTGAAGCGCGATGTCTTGCTCAAGCTCGCGAATTTCTGCGCTGACGTCTAAGACCTTCGCGCGTGCCCATTGCGGAGTCTAACGATATATGATATATCATGCTCAATCATGAATTCACACTCTTCTGCGACGCAAACACTTCGCTGATTCACCTCTTGGCCGTCACAGTCTCTATCTGTGCCCCAGCTCAATTTAGCTCCTTTCCTAGTACTGTAGGCCTACAGCCACTATATTCTTCATAGTCGGACTAACGTAATCAGATCACAAGTCGTCTGCATACACCTGTCCGAAGCTGATGCCTACCTCGCAACCAATCTGTACATGTATCAGCCACGGCTGTGCTCTGCATGAAACAAAGGACGAATGGGGCATTTCTCGCAGAGGAAAACGATTGGGAGTGCAAGATTATTGGGAGCATCGCAGGCATGACAAGCGTCTCAAGTACACGGAGCATCAGCCAGAGTGTGAGCCATCTCCTGACGCAGCACCCCCGCTCCCGATGCCGCAATTACCCAGGGAGTATGGCTCAGGGATGCCGTCGTCCGATGGTCGTGGTCATATCAGTGTCAACACCCCTGGAAACCCGATAATCACGAGCATCTCTCGTGATGACGAACTCGCCCGCTCCTTACAGAACTGTCTATCTGTCTTTCAATCGGGATTGGTCAAGGGCTTCATCGCTGAAGACCTTGCATTTTGCGATCCCTCTGAAAACGATGACACGAATACCCCTCCGCCGTTACAAAGCCACGCGGTCATGAACACCAATTTCCTTGAATACCAAGACTGGATTGTCACTTTGCTCTTAGAAACTGATAAAATGGATTGTGGGAGGTTCGAGCGCTGTGAAACAATTAAGAGTCAGTTACTCGACGGCCTCCGGAATGAGTGGAATAAGCTAGAAGATATCAAGTTACGCGCGTGGCAGAGATATAATGCCGCTCGAAAGGCCCGCGTTGTCCCCCCCCCCCCTCTCCCTGGAATGGCACAGATAGTGGACACAAGTTCGTCTTTCCTTTGGGTATCAATTAATATCTCTATCCTAATGTCGTGTGCGTTTGAACGTATAGCCTCCCATTTCGAAATGTCACAGTCACTTTTCTCCTCCGATACTCAACCCGTTGTAGTAGTGGCATATCTTCTCGTCGCTGTAATGCACATTGTGTCTGGGCTGTCGCTGAGGGATTGCACGCAGCTTCTCTGCTCTCTGCGCTTCCTCATTAACCTTATGGTAGAGGACTTCAATGGTGCCAAAAGTCAGGGAAAGTACCTCGAAAAATCTATTCCCTTGGATGCTCGCACGGTCATTAATAGGCTCGCGCTGAAACCCTCTTACACCGCCTTTGTCTCCTGTCCCAAATGTTCATCTTGTTGTCTCGATAACGGACCAGGATCCTATCCCTCACACTGCTCATCGAAACATCCGCTGACCCAAAAAATCTGTGGTCGGCGCCTCCAGAAAGCTCGCGTTATTCGAAGCTCGCGAATATTTTCTCCCGGTCCGTCAGTTCCTATATCACAATTTCAAGGAATGGCTGGGGGAAGTGTTATGCCGTCCTGGTATGGAGGATCTTATGGACCGTGACTTCTCTCCATCAAGTAACGGTGTCATGGAGGATATCTGGGATGCTCCGGGATTGTACAAAATGCGTGGTGTCGACGGCCACCCTTTCGTCCGCAAGCACGCCGAGAACGAGGGTCGGTACCTGTTCAGTTTTAACATGGACGGTTTCAATCCCTTCCAATTGAAACAGGCAGGCCGGGCGGCCACCGTAATGGGGTTATACATGGTGTGCTTGAACCTTCCACCGGAGGAGCGCTTCAAACCCGAGAACATGTTTTTGGCAGGTATTATCCCTGGTCCTAAAGAACCTTCCATGGAGGAAATCAATCACTTCCTTACCCCCCTCGTTAACGATCTTCTGGACTCTTATACAAATGGTGTGCATTACACTCGCACATGGAATTACCCGAATGGGCGAAACACGAGGAGTGCACTTGCGCTAATCATTTGTGACCTCCCAGCGGCTCGTCAGGCGATGGGTTTCACGGGTCATCAATCGGCTAATTTCTGCTCTTACTGCAAGTTGCAGCTCAAAGACATCAACAATCTAGACCTTGCGACGTGGGAGCCTCGCTCGTGCATAGAGTACAGAAGGCTCGCTTTCGAATGGCGCGATTCTCCATCAGAGAAACAGCGGACCGACATCACTAAAAAGCACGGCGTGCGCTATTCTGAATTCCTCAGGCTCCCGTACTTCGATCCTATTCAAAGTGTATGTGTTGACCCCATGCACGCCTTCTTTCTGAGAATACTTTCGCGCCATTGCCGAGACATCTGGGGGATGGATGTCAGTATTGAAGACGGTGGTGGCGCCACGTCTGATCCATTGTCTGCAGAAGTACGATCATCCCCAGAGTTTCAGAGAGCATACCTAACTTTCCGCACGGGTACATTGGAGAAATTACGAACTGAAAAGACTAAAACGCTTTCCAATGTGGCTCTTCATCACAGCATCCCAGCGAGGGGCGAGAAACGCGATCGATTGATAGAACTGTTGGTCAGATATGTAAGCATTACGTCCCCGTCCTGCTTTGATTGTCTCAGCATTTTGATTCTACAGCGACGTGACAATGGGTGGTTCGACGACAATGAGAATTTGATCAGCCCCTTAACAACCCAGGAGAAGGAGAACATCGAGAATGCTCGCGCTGACGGAAGCTCGGACGAATACCCGATCTCTGTTTCAGACGCACACACTGCCATGGAGTTCTATCTCTTCGCAGATTCTGTTACTGACTTCTCGGAGCTCTCGGGTTTTGTCCTCTCTTACCTCTACTTTGTCAAAGTGCAAGAAAAGCCGGCTGGTTACGAAGGAATGAAGACGAACGAGCGGAGGACCTGGAGTAATGCAAGGATGAAGACAATCCGAAAGTATACAAAGAGTAAATTGATTGGAGCGCTAATGGAAACAGTACGTGCCACTGAGCCAGCGGCTAGCCACCCTACAAACCCTCAGATAACTTATACGGACAGAGACACAAGGAAGGAATCATAGACGACTCACACGACCTTGTAAACCCAGATGCAGGGCGCCTTTCTCTCGCAAAGAAAGCAAACTCCAGCCGTGGAAAAAGCCGCGTACTAGGTCGTTCGAGGCTCAAAGAAATATGGAATGACATGGAGAAGACAACGCTGCCTTCCTGGTGCTCTCCCGCACCACCACAGATTGGTGACAAAGCTCAAGGGAAAATTTCTGCAGATGGATGGCGCGTGTTCTGCACTGTGCATCTCATCGTGACTTTAGGTCGACTCTGGGGGCTCCGGCCCGCCGAAAGCCGCGAGAGACAACTATTTGCGAACTTCTGTGATCTTATCTCAGCGACTAAGATTGCTGCTGGAAGGTCTGTGACTATGGCCCGCATTGACGAGTTTCGCAACCTCATGCTGAAATATCTGAGTGGACTCGACGAGCTTTTCCCTGGGACCCGGCTAGTCCCGTATCACCACATCGCCATCCATATGACGGAACTTTTATCCCATTTTGGCCCAACTACGGCATGGCGCTGCTGGGTTTTCGAGCGATATAATCACATGCTCCAGAACATAGAAACGAACGGAAGATTTGGTACGTTATGTCCACTTGCATCCCCACCGTGGGACGGCGAGCCCTCACATACAACGGACAGGTGAACTGGAGAAAACATTGTTCGAACGCATGTGTATGATGCAGAGGCTCAAGAGTCTTATTTCCTCGTGCGCACGCCTCGAACATCGCATAGAACCATTTGCCCATCAACTAGTGGACTTCCTTAACCCCTCAGTCAAAGGGACACTCGCTGAGAACTTAGAATCCTTGGACAAACGGCAGGGAATCCCAAAAGGGGAGGAATGCTGGCTTGAGGCAGGAATCGTGAAGCACCTGGAGGAGCACCTAATCCGTATGGGAAAGGGGCCACAGGTGAGTCAGCTCATAGGCCCAGGTCAAAACAGCACGACGCACGCGAGAGCAATGCAATACAACAAGTTTAGCTATCGCGGCACTATATTCAGCCCATCAACTTTCTCAATTCGGGACAGTTATGTAGCCATTGGCAAAGGGGTTCCCGACGACTGGCATGCAGGGAAAATCAAACAGATATTCACACATTCCGTTCTGCGACCATCAGAGGTCTACTTTGTGATCCAGAGGTTCAAAGAATTATCACCCCAAGAAGCATCACGCGACCCATACCGTCGGTACCCTTTGGTAGGAGGCCGCCTCTACCACCCTGAACTCGAGGAGGAACTCAAGATAGTGACATCGCAAGAGATTGTTGCGCATTTCGCTTATACCCCACTTGAAGAGGGGGACTTCGGCTTCCCGTGCTTCCACGCGCTGCCCTTGGATAAGGTACCGCCTTCAAGTTCTTCTATATGATGAATTGACAATTAAATGTTCCATTAGAATTGAGTGGTGGTAGTAAATGATCATTATCGGGGATAGGAAACCGCAAGAGCGGCAGGTGATAAAGAGTGACAGGTGTACCGGTTCTGGGGCTGCACTGCGTACGGCAACGCACATGACCATACCATCCATATGCGCATTTTTACTATGATGTATTCGTTTTCGAATCAAAAACAGAAGATGACTCCCGATTTTTTTAATAAAAAAGAAAAAAAGGACTGTTTTTTTTTTCTTTACATCTGACTGTGCAGTATTACTCTGCGTTTATTACCCGTGCGGCACAGGCCCGTGCAACAACCATTTACTAAGGCTAAGACTCGGTTTGCATGTCACAGCGTGTGACAGGTAAGAGGTACAACTTATTAAGTACGCTTGTAAGCACATCAACTTAACTACTAGAGGGGTAGATCAGGAGTCCATTGCGATAGTTAAGGATTCATACTATACCTTTGGTGGTGATAGTATTGTACCCGTGTGTGAGTTCAGAAAAAGAAAATATGACCTTCCCAATTTAGAAGTGATAAGTGATTCGCCTGGGCGTCTGCAGCTGCGCATGTGATGTGACCGATAGTCAAGGGACAATCTCAGAAGTCTTTCGCGTTCTCAATGCGTTTATTAACAAAATCAGAAAAAATCGCCAAGAGGTGTAGGATACAGAAATTGAAAAGACATTATTTTGCACATGACCGGGCAAATTAAAGAGAAAGGGAACAACGATACCAAGCTTAAGGCCAAGAGAGCGAGAGCGAGACGATGAAAAGGAGACTAGATAAGGGAGTCGGTCAAAAACCACGAACTCTACTCTTGGATCTTAGAAGTCCGTCGCTACTTGTTCCTAGAGCCCTTCGGACTGGATCCCGCTGTTTCAGCAGATCTGTCATCTTCCAACTTTTTCATCACGTCCGCCAGATCGCGCAAGCGGTTTGCGGCCTGTCCGTTTCTAGCCTCCAAATCGCAGATCTGGGCGAGTATTTCTTCATTCTTGATAAGGGCAGAACGAATGTCATCTTCTATCTCGGCAAGTTTGCGCAACGTATCAGTGGCTCCCGTGATCCCCGCTTGTCTGGGTAAGGTTGACTAGAATGGGTCAACTAGTCAAGCCGGGAACCGGAACAATAACGACTAATTATAATCTTACCTCACGGCTAGCTCCAGTCTGCACGTGTGAGTTCGGTCGCTTCACATGACGGGGAACAGCCTCGCCTCCATATTCGCTAAGCTTCCTCTTCTAGAGGGATTGGTCAGCAGAAAGAACCTTATCATGTCAAAAGCTGGGACATACCCTCTCGCCGATAGGAAGAGGCCTGGGGGGCGAGTCACCACGAGTCTGAGCGAAAGGAATGTGCGTGTTTCCTGCAGCTGAAGTCGCGCGGGGAAGTGAGTCATTTGTCCCATCCATTGAGATCTCAACGAACAACGGTTAGACTCAAATGAATGAAAACCATGAGGGTATTACAACTCACCAGGTCGCGTGACAACTGTCTTGGAAGAAAGCCCACAGCTATCCTTCTCTCGACACGGTCATTGGTTTCGTGGCTGCGATGGGTCTGAAGCAACTATAAGATATCTACAGCTCACAGCTTGCGAGAAGAAAGACTACCTCACTGCGTATGGGAGCGATGGTGCTCTCCGTAGCACCATCATCGGGGTGAACCTCGCCTGTCGCTACTTGCTGCGTCGTGCTAACAGACAAGCGCACGGGGTAGGCTGAGAAAATGGGGATCCGACGCATGACAGCACTTGTGGGAAGGGATACGTCGTACGGTCCTTGATTCGTGAAGTGGTGAGCCCGAATGCCACACTCACGTAAGTTCTAAAACATCGCGCAATGAGTATGAGTAGTTGAATAAGTATGGCTATGGGGTATGCCGTACCTTGAGTATTCGAACGGCTTTGACACTGGGCAGCGAAGGGGGGGGAAAGGCCACAGTAGACAACCAGACAAGTAAAGCACGGATGGAGGGATGCTGGGAGAAAGTAAAGCGTCGAAATAAGTAAGTTAAATACACCTGTCCCCTTTGTTTGTGTGGCGAGTGTTCAAAGGCATCTTTGTTGATAGGCCTCGTGTCGCACCTCACACAAACGGCAGTTGATCAATATGCTGAGTTTCGTCGTATTCGGAGTATTTTATCTAAGGAACGTAGTTGTGGAACGGGTCAGGAAAAAGGGGAGGTGCGACGAAAACTTGATACGTGCGTAATGACCTATCCATACCTCCGTGACTATCCTCCGCGACTATCAGTCCAGAGACACAGCCTGGAGATAAGAGCCTAACAAGGGCGGCAACCTGAACGCTTAGACAGTGTCAGTCGTACATAAAAAAAGGCAATGAGGGCACTCATCAAGACGCTGCCAAACAGCGGGCTTGTTCACTAAACGGAGCGAAACCTTCTCATACCCTATGACCAGGCAGGCGTGGGTAAATTGACACATCAATGCGGGACCATAAACTATAGTAGCGACGGAGGGTCGGTAAATCTTCAGGATTACTCGAGTGAGGTGGTGCGGGGGGACAAGGTGCATCTTGAGGAGCTTGAGGACCGTCGTCTGGAGGAGAGGTGCCGCCAGAGTAGTGGGGATACAGTACGGAGTTCGAAGGAGGATACACGGTGTCTTGCGGTGTGTGGAAACATGGCAATGAGTTGGCAATGAAGCGAGAAGATAGGGCATTGATGCGATCATGAGTTGGCGCTCCGACAATTTTCCCAATAATGGTTAACGTAACGCTCAAGCCTCGGCCAGGGGGAAAATGTAGAGATTGTCAGGACCAGTACGTACGTACACTATAGCTAGGTTGATTATACAATTGGAGTGCTCAGCGCTTAGCCAGTACATCCGCTTGTTGAATGAGACAACGAAGCCTGTCAACGCCATGTAATTAAAGAAGCCAACCCGGCAACACGCGCCGATGCCCAAAGCTCCGGAACGCGGCTCATCACACTGCACCTCCGCGACAGCTGTGACAGAGGAGATCGATGAGAGGCCATCGATAGATCATAATACATAACGAACTCATCACGATTCTACCATGGCCAGCCAGCTACAGCTACTCACTCTTAGTTGACTATGAGGGTGCTCAACTTGACTCAGACGTATTCGGCAAGGATACTGCGCAGTTCGACTCCGCTCGGCATTGGTTTAAAAAAAAGGTGAGCTGAAGGTACAGCAGACGGGCACGAGGAGCGCCACATGATATATTCGGTTTCAGACGGCATCTAAACATATTACAAGTTCTATATGTGAGAAATAAACTTGGCATAAGAGGGCAAATTCGAACGCGGGACTGAGATGAGGCACGGGGTCAAGGTTACCAAAACGCGGGACGATGCAGTAAGGTTCGAGTGGCGGACAGAGACAAAGGGACGGCATGGCCGAATTGATCGGCGGGCGCGAAGCAACCTTGACAGCTTCAAAGGATATGTGATGAGGGCAATGCGACGAGGACGGAGTGGGGATAGGGCAAAGGGAGGATGTCGTGTGGCGATGGAGCCTAGTTACATGAGGCGAGATGCCGCGCAACCTATGGGTACGTGAGCGAGCGAAGCTAGTGTATGTGTGTGTAAGGCAGAGAGATGAGATGAATGCGATCGATGGGAGCGAAGTAGGTAATGTCGTGGGAACTCGAGCCTGTTTCTTTAGAACCGATGGCGATCCGATCGAGCCAACGGGGCTGTCCTCACACTAGTACTGGACTCGATCTCTCGCGGTGTACAGTATACGAGTTCAGTGAAGTAGCTAGAGAGATTAGGTCAGCGAGTCTAATGAGCCTCGAGGCTCTTCGGGTATGAAGCGACGTCACGGTGAGCACAGGGAGAGATGTTGTGGTTGAGTGGCGGGTGTGGTGGAATTGGCGGTTTCTAGCGTATGACAAAGGTTTTCCTTACAATGCCAAATGGCGGGCTTGTTCACTAAACAGAGCGAAACGTCTCATACCCTACGAGGCAGGCGCGAGGAAATTGACACACCAATGCGGGACCATGAGCTATAGTAGCGACGGAAGGCCGGTAAATCTTCTGGGCCTTCTTGAAGTGAGAGGCGGTCTACCGTCCAAAGCGGAACAAGGTCGGACAGCAGACCCTCTCATTTTCGCAACCAGCCAGACAGCACGTCAGGATTACTCGAGTGAAGTGGTGGGGGGACAGGGTGCATCTTGGGGAGCTTGATGACTGTAGCCTGGAGGAGAGGTGGAGATGTATAGAGCATGGAGAGTGTTCACTGTTCAGTAAAGTTCAATGGTGGGAAAAGAATGAGGCGTGAGTGACGTGGGCTCAGTGCGTAGCTAGGAACGTGAACGTGGGAAAAGGACTTATTCTTACATATATATTATATCTCAGGCTACTTTGCGATCGATCTGCGCAAGTGTTCGCAAACGCCCTTTGAAACACAACACGGACAACGCTCGTACGCACTTTGATTTCTTGATCACCTCGTATATTATCGATTATTCCCTCTGCCTGGTTCAGCGGCATGTTTAAACCCGTTCAACAAACTCAACTCGACCGCCAGTCTCAGTTTGGCCGTCAGAGATTTCTAAAGGAGCAGACACCGGTGATGGTTTGTGCTAACTGGAATCCCCAATCGATACGAACTGAGCCTGACTTTTTTCAGCCGCCATCCGTCTCAAGGCAGCGTACTCGCCTCGGCAGCTTTTTTAACGGTGTTGGTGGCACCAGCGCACGTGTCCACAACGAAACAATTCGAGCATGGCCTTCCTGGATCAAGGCCCTTGTTTTTGCATTGCTCACCGGCCTATGGGCAATCTGTGCATCATCGGCGGATTTTGCCTTCGATTTTTCTTCGCCGTCCTCTTTCCCGTTCGCATTTCGCATCTTCACACATCGATTCGACGTCTTTTCCGGTAGCCGCCTTCCAGCTTCGTTCACATGGGGTCGTTACACCGTGGAACTTCGTTTGGGTTCGCACTCAAAACTTGTCCCCATTCTTGACTATGCTAGCCTCTCTGTGGGTGGCAAGGCGATTGAGGCGTTGACCTCTGTGACGTACTCGCCTTCGGCGCGCAAAGATTATGTTGTATTGAAGCGTATTTTCTCACGAGATCCCCGAGTGGACCACTCACCAGCTGCCGCGTTAACAGATGGGATAGAGCCCGGACAGTGCTGGGCCTTCCATGGAGATTCCGGGCAGCTAGGCATACAGCTCGCCAAGGCCATCCGCGTGTCTGCTCTCACTGTGGGGCATACGAACATGTCATCCACTTCTTCCGCCCCCAAGGGTCTTGTCCTTTGGGGGCTGAAACCCGTGGGCAGCGATTTTTGTGCCGCTTTTGGAGGGATGGGCCCACCCCGACTTAACCTTAGTTCCGGGTTGTGCGGTGTTCGTTTGCTCGCTGGCATTTATGACCCTTCCAACTCCCAACTTTATCAGAACTTTACCATCGACCCAAGTACCCCTACCTCTTACCACGCCAACTACTTTGATAACGTAATTGTTCAGATAGTTGGAAATTGGGGTCACCCAGACTTCACATGTATCTATCGCATCCAGATTTATGGTGGAGCTTACTAATTTGTCACAGGCGTCAAATAGATCTACGAGAGTACTGTCGGACCCTGGCCTTTGCAATTGCATGCCCTGCCCATTTGCAACACCCCAGTGCGTCAGCCACATGGGACAGAGAAGGCGCAAAATGCCGAGGCTCTTGTGCGCTTGCCGAATGCTGACATTGTGTGACAAAAAGTTGCAGAGGTACCCATACCTGCAAACTTGGAGATCTGCCGTATGTCCATGCAATTCAGAAATTAAAATAAAATAAAATCGCCATTTCATTGGATCTACATTGATATACCACCATTTTATTTTTGGAGTACTTACGAGTACTTACGACGTGTTGTTGAGGCTAGAGAAAATGTTTAGTGCTTTTTTTGCATATAGTCCAGGGTCCGATGGTACGAGCGTCTTTGCCTCGCCACAGCAGCGTCCAGGTGATTACCTCATTGCTTTTCTATGTATGACTGACGCTGTCTAAGCTCTCAACTTACCGCCCTTGTCAGGCTCTTATCTCCAGGCTGGATGGTATGGAGCGAAGTTCCGTAACACCTCCGCCGTCACCCTCTCAGGACCATTAGGCCGCCGCCTCCTACCGTCATTGGGAGGCTTTTGTCACCTTCACGCGCATTGCTGGGTTATAGCTCGTGGCCGGTCCTGCTGCCCTGTGGCAGGCTTACTGTTCCAAGGCTTTCAGGCCAAGCCGAGCCCGCACATCACTAATGGTTATCGTGCGAAAGGTTGCAGACATTATAAGTGAGTGGACCTGCTCATACACGAAGATGACACTTGCCATGCTACTCAGATTACTGTCATTTCGACCTGGCGCAGGGATTCCCGTAGTGAGCACCAGTGTATATATCCGCCCTTCTCACATTCGCCCGCCTCATTTTCTGCCTGGGAGGTCGTACCATCGGCGCTTGCACATTGCACGTTACATCCACGTGCGCCTTTGTCCACCAGATAAGTGCTTCATTTCTACTCCGATGACATACTCGAGACTATTTAATGGATCTGTAGGGCTTACTTCAAGGTTGTCCTCTACTCTCATCGACATATCATGCACCTTCGGAGTGACACCCAGAGGTGGACAGCAAGTGTAAGTTTGGGCCTTTAAAGCAACCGTCGCGTCGTTCTCATCAGTATTAGCACACTCTTACTTTCCCTTTGAAGGTGAGTGAATAGACCCGCGTGCCACCCATTCTGCTCATCACCCCCCAACAGAGCGTAACGCGTTTGACTTCCCCAAAGCAGGTAGAAGGGCTGTTATGTGTCGTCAAACTTCGAAATAAGGTCGCGCTCAAAATCGAATTCCTTGAAGTATCCGCGAATGCCTTTGATGGGTCAGCGCTAGTCTTCAAGTCAATTCGAGAGATCCTTTATCGCACAAGGAATATCACCGACCTCGTCCTTCGACTCCCATTCAAACCCATTCGCATACTCCCCACAAGCGTGATTCTTCACAGACTCACGTCTTTGGATGTCAACATTCCTCATGCCACCGTTGCGCAACTACTACGAACTCATCCACGCATCGAAAATCTGACATTAGGGCCTTGCAACAACACCCTACGCTGCCCTCTTACTAGTTGTTCGCTCCCTTCTCTCCAATGCCTCACTTGCCCTCCCAGCTGTGTACGAGCCCTCACAGAAAACAGTCCTGTGCAGTTGCTTGCTGCTACGTATGATGGCATTCAACGCGCGCGTTTCTCTATTCTCCAACTTCTCGACTTCCGCCCCATCAAAACTTGTGCAGTTTTAACTACCCTTCACATAGACTTTGATCACACGGCCGAACGACTTCTCCTCCGCATTTCAGCCGCAGCTCCAGCCCTTATCGTTCTGAAACTAACGGAGAGCTCGACCTCACATGAGGTATTACGTTTGCTTTGCGACATAGACCATGCGCTAATGTGATGTACGTTTTCGTCAGGTCGCACCAATGCCATGGGACGATATGGAGAGTTGGCAAGCCGGACTGCGGTCCCTTTCATCTCTAAAGAGGCTATTGCTACGATCGTGGCGCCTTCTTGGGGAAACAGTGGGCATGGAGGACGCATTTATCGTTGACTGGCTCCGTTTCCCCTCGCGGCTCCGCAATGTGATCGTTTGGTCTGGAGCTCGCCGAGGCATGGGGCGCTTAGGTGTTTGGAACGGCGAAAAGATGGGCTGGCAGAAGACCCACAAACAGGTGTCCATGGATGTGGGGGACCCTCCGATTGACACTGCAGCCTTCGCATAAGATAGCTCGGTCTTTTTCGAATTCATTGTACTGTAATAGGTTTTGGGTTTTACTAAATTCGATCACTGTTATATCATGCCGATCACTTTGACAGAGTAGGAGGTCGGACAGCCCAGTTCGGCATACATTACGGTATAACAAAGGGCACTTTCTGAACTAATATGGATGACTTGGTAGATAATGTTGGCGCATATGTCGCGTGGGCTGCCTTTGAACGCTTGGGGCCTTCTGCATTGTGCCACTTAGACCTAACTTTCAGAGAGGACCGCCCACATCTTGAGCTCCTCATTAACATTTCCCCTCTGTTTCTACTGGCATCGTTACTTTCTTAGGTGACTGTAGAATGCCTGACGCATCGGCCACTGGTGGTTCGAACAATGGACAAATACACATCTGCCCTTGTAAACGCAAGATTCAAGACCAAATCACCGAGCGACCATCAAAACGTGTACGTTTTCATGATGCGTGAGTTTCTATTCCTTCTCCTCAGCCCCAACTTTCTTTCCCGTTGGCGTCGGTGTTGACTCCAACAGTTGGCCGGGTGCAGACACTGGACACATTTACATGGTAATGACGGAAGCGATTGCCGGCATGTTAAATCTCCTTCGTGTCGCTGAAGGCCAGGATGAGGTGGTGCAGGAGGTGGCCGAGGCACCTCAGCTTCGTGATGCAGCGGGTCTGCTGCCGGAACTGCTGTCGGCAGGTCCCCATGAGCGCGAGCAAGAAGTACAGGTGCGGGAAGAGTTGGAACGAGCAGAGGTGCACCATGAACGCAAGCAAGAAACAGAGGTGCGTCACGTCCCTTTGCTAATTTCAGATTCTCAGTGGTTTCTTGATGAGACCGTTGGCACACAGAGTGATGGTCCGGAGGTTGTCCGACTAACTCCGACCGTTCAAGATCCTCAGTATCAAAACATAGCCGGCCCATCGCCGGAAATTCGGGCTGCTGACCACCAAGAGACTGAAGAACGATCAGAGGTGCGCCAAAAGTTTGCATTGCCTTTATACGAGATCTGAGTATTCTCATTGCTAGAGTGCGGGTATTGAAGACAAAGAGCGTGCCGTAATCGGACTGACGTACCCAGAGACTCCGGAACCGGAAAGCCGGGCTGTTGAACCTCCGGAACCTGAACAGACACATGTATGTCAGGAATTTATCTGCTATTATTTCAAACTCTTAAGGGCTCTTTGACAGTCCGTGCATGTCCCAAGCTCTAACGAGAGAATAGTGGTCTCAGCCACCAAGACGATCTCCGCTGAAGATGCCAAACAGGCGTTGCAGGAACATCATGAGAAGGGCATCATTGTGGATATCGAAAGGGTGCGTTATCCGTTGATTCCATTCCGATAGCACTGACTTGGATGCATAAAGTGGCGTGCGGATGCACTTGCCTTCCGAAAGAATTACCTAGAGCAGTCGCGCGACATCCATCGCAACCGCTGCGCAACGGAACTAGACATATTATCCCCAGAGTACACGCATGCTGCCTTGGTGGAATTCGGACAGGCCATGATTGAGGTTCGTAGTTCTCCTAAAATCTGCACAAACATTCTCTGAGCTGTGGAGTTTTGCAGACTAATGCACGCTGCGAAGTAGCAGAGTACCTTGATGCAAAGACCTACCATGAGACACTAACGGGCTTGAGCAGGGACATATGCCAGTCCTTTATTCCACTCTGCGTCCAGTTCGCTGGAAGTGGGCAGCCTATCACACATGAGGTACTCGCTCGCGCAGGGCAGTTTGGGTCAGAGCGTTTAAAAAGTTTGACTCAGCATGCATGGCAGACAGTGCGTAGTTCCTTGCAAAGTATTCGGTCCCAGCTCGACGAACTCTCCTTCCAGATAACTGCACAGACCGTAGCTGGAATCGAATTGGCGAGAGAACTGGAGGAACAGAAGGTGGACGCCATCATACGCCGTCATAAGGAAATGTATCAAAATGCTCGGGCTCAAGCGGAGAAATCGAGGCGAGAGGATGACACAAGATTTGTACGTGGTGCTGATATTGATATCTTTATGTCGTGGCGTTTCTGATAATGTATGAAACCGAGAAGCCAGGTCCGAGTCAACCTAAGGGCGGAAACAGTTCAGGTCCAGTACGAGCGTTTTCACAGAGCAACAGTAATGAGTGGTGACGGAATCTCAGCAGAACTCGCTGCGAAAGAGCGCCACTGCAAGAACAAAGGGAGAGCTTCAAAGCCGCCTGTATTCCTCGACCGAACGACGGCGTTATGCTGACATGGATACGAACAGGGTGCGTAAGGTAAGTGACGCAAATTCTATAATTACTTCAGGCATTTGACCTCAACCCATCGCCCGGTAGCGGTTACAGCAGCGGGAGGCCAGCAAGCTGCTTGAGGTAGGTCGCGCAAAGGAAAGGCACATTTCCTCCAGAGTGATGACATGTGATACCAGAGACCCCCCCTTCAACAGCAAATACAGCAGACAATCGACCGTGAGATTGAGGTACGTCGTTCAAGGCGGTTCCTTGATGGTGGATACAATATCAGAACCTCGCCTTGCAGATGGAGGACATAGCCGATCAGGAGTGCGAGGTCCGTCACTTTTCCCTACACAAGTACTCTGATAGAGTGTTGGATGATCCCCTTACAGCAACAGCAAATTATAGAGGTTACCGACCCGGAGGGCGAGGTACGTCGTTCGATGGGTCTTGCCCCACATTTTGGTGACACAATATAGAGAATCGCCATCCAGCAGCAAGAACAGGCAGTGGCAAATCCGGAGGGCGAGGTACGTCATTCGAATGTACCTCCTGTGCAGGCACATTAATGGTGAGTCTTGGATAGTCGCAGCAACGGATTGTGGAGACCGCTCATAGGGAGCGCGACGTGTCTCTCTCTATGGCGCTTGTTCCATATTGTGGTGACAGCGACACACAACGTCCGAACCTTGCCTTGCAACAACAGCAGATTACAGACACCAGGGAAGGCGATCTGTCTCACTTGGTGACTCGTATTCAATATCGCGATGACACACAACAGCCAAGACTTGCCATGCAGCAGCGAGAACAGGAGGCAAACCCGGAGCGCGAGGTACGTCATCTAAAGTTATTTTCTATCCAGAGAGCTGATGGTGAGTATTGGGTGAATGCCACAAAGCGGCAGCAGCCTATGGAGACTGTTCAGAGGGAGCTTGGCGTGTCTTTCTCTATGGCACTTGTTCCATATCGTGGTGACAGTGACACACAACGTCCGAACCTTGCTTTACAGCGACAGCAGATAGAGGAGGTAGCTGATCAGGAGCGCAAGGTGCGTCACTTCAAGGGCCTTCCTACGCAGCACACTGATGGAGAGTGCCAGGCAGCCACCTTACAGCAGCACCGGGCACTGGACACCACAAGTGAGGGCGAGCTCCCTCCCTCGATGGCGATTGTTCCATATCGTGGTGACACACAATGTCTAAGACTCACCATGCAGCAGCAAGTACAGGGCGCGGTTATAAGGGGGCATGAGGTATGGCATCCAAGGTATTTTTCTACACAGCACATTAACAAAGATCGCTGGATGGTCGCTATGCAGCAGAATGTGGTGCACATTGTGGAGGCTGCCAACCCGGAACACGAGGTACGTCGCCTGAGGGGGGATTATACTACAGTGGACCAACACGATAATAGGGGCTCTCTGTGCAGGCACACAGAACAAGCAGTGACTAACCTGGATCGCGAGATGGAAGTGGCTAATCGGGAACATGATGTACAGCTTGGTTACCGGACACTCGCTTTGATACAGCAAGGACAGGAGACAGTCTATCAGGCCCATGAGGTATGTCGCGGTGGCAATTTCGGATGGCAGTGTATTGAGTATATGATGTAGCAACAGACTCAAGTTCAAGTGACGGCCGAAAGCTCTAAGGTGAGTATCGTAGAACCCCGTCCAAGACACCTAGTGACATATGACAATGTCAGAGACTTGCTTTGTCCCACAAGATGTTAGCTGGCGTTGCAGCAAGTCTACGAATGTTGCAACAGGAAGAAAGTGGTGTCAATGAAGTAGATCAACCGGCGGCGCTTGGGGAATCGGCTGGAGGACGAATAGAAGGGTCACAAGCAATGAGGTGGAGTCAACCGGAGAGCCAGGCTGCCCAACCACCAGCTGCAATCCACGTAGTAAGCCCGTTTGCTCCATTCTGACGACATATTTACAATAAGTCTATCAGGTGCGGGGGCGCAACCAGCCGGCGACCGATGGGTCATCTCACGCTGAAAGTGACTCAAACCGGGTATGTGTTGAGTTCGATATCACTCAGTGCTTCTAAATAGTAGCGCGTATAAGTCGACTACCCGAGATTCACGTCGTGGCGATGATCAAAATGGCGAATCTGGAAATGTAATTCTATTCTTTATCTATGTGATGAGATGTCGGACTGATTGTGAGCACCGTATTCAAGTGTCCCGCTGGGCATACAGGCATGGAGATTGACAGAGAGATCTCTGGCCAGGGAGAAGTACGTATGAACCACTTGTCTTTGTCAATATGCAATTGTCTCAACCAAGCGACCTTTCCTAGTGCATGGACGATGGCGGGACCAAGTCTGGTCATGATCATTCAATTAGCGCGGAGGATGATGGGGGGACCAGTGGGCCTGATCATAGCCATTCGACTAGCGCAGCGGTGTGCTCGGAGCGTTGGGCCATGGTTACTGCAGCCATCGATCGGAATACCAAGTTGTTAGAGTCACTGGTCAGCCACACAATCCAAACACGATCGGGGGGGGGCACACCATCATCGGCTCTACAGGGCTCCGAGTCGACAGAGGCTACAGTCACACGTAAGAAAGGGGGTCTCGAGTTTAGAATCCGCACTCCTCGCCGTCATGGCAAAGATCCCGACGAACTTCTGTGTCGAGTGAGTTTCATTTCGACAATTATAAGGTCCCAACTATAACTGGTTCCGCAGGCAGAGGTTCGCAAACATATCAATGCTCTTATGGGAAGAAGAAGCACCGATACTCCTCCGGAGCCTGCGTCCACGGAGGTCATTCTTAACTACAAGTCTACTCTTAAAGAAGAAGACGGGCCTTCCATTGATCACTTTCAAGCAGATTTCTCCGAAAAATCACCGGAACGTAGCGCGTGGAATCGTCGCCTATGTGATATTTTTTTGGAAGATTATGTAAAAAAGGGCCTTCCGATCAGCGAAGTCAAGAAACTCCCCGAATTTTTCATGACATATCTAGAAACACTGCGAAATGCCAATCGAAAAATGACAGCGGAGGCCGAACAAGTTCAGGCATACCAAAAGGCTTCACAGCGAAACAGGATTGAGAAACGGAAGAAAACGGTGGGTCTATACACGTTCAAATGTGTCAACGCTGACATCGTCGAGATGATTTACCAGCGGTTTGACACCCAAATCAGTGCCTTGCATTACTATGGGATCACTCGGTTCATCAACACTTTGAACGAGATGTCACGCGCCGTCCTCAGTGATGATGAGAGTGATCACGAACAAGGCACCCACGGCGGACAAAGCCGTTATTCTATTGTAAATGAAGTGTGGAGATCTAACGAGTTGGTGGAATGGCTTAGAACGATAGACCTGCTTGCCTGCGGCGAGAAATGGGGCGGGCGCCATGTTGCAAGGCAAGGAAACAGCAGGCGCATCCGTAAGCACTCAGCTCGTTCAAAAGATGGAATCGCGATCTCGGGGCTGCCCGAAAATTGCTACGATTCAGTGTGGCTGAACTCTTTGGAGCGCTACCAGAGAGATAAGTTGGATGTCCAACCACCTGCGGACCTGACATTTTCAGAAGAAGAGAAGCGGTGCGCACTGTACACTTATATGCCCTTGAGCGTCTGACGCCCACCAATTTTCACAGATTGGCAGCACAATTCGTACCTCTCGCAATAGGAGAAACGCGCCCTGTGAGCCGCGAAGAGGTTGATATCAGTACCCTCAAGAGTTGGCTGCTATATGGCAGGCTTGAAGATTGCTGATATGATTATCTTGTGCAGCAGTTAGCGCACGCAATATGGACAGAAGTTGTTATTATAATAATGTAGGGCAGCACGGCCCTTAGCAATAAAACCAGCCTGTTTTTACTCGTGTGTCATTTGTGCGGTGTTCCTTTCTTCTTCGGGATTTCGTCTCGTGCCATCGTTCCCACTTGTGTTCACTCAAAACACCTCACAAGGGAAAAGGTAGAAGGAAGCCCCGGCGAAATAGTGTCAAAGATTAAGTCGCGACGGGAGTAGAACTGTGATGTGCGTCAAGGTCAGATTGCATCTCAGAGTACATGATAAGGGGAGGGGAGTTCACCTTGAGTGCGGCGCATGAGTTGTTCATGCTCCACGGCAGACCGTTGGCTGTAATAAGGAATGTTTGGCCAGAGACACTTGCGGGGTGGTTGCAAGCCTGACGGCGGCATCGGCAGCAGACCAAAGGAACATTAGACCATTCGAGCACCTGGTGTGTGCGTATCGGCATAGGTATTTGAGAAAAGAACGAAGAAAAGAGTAGACGGGAGTGCCCGAACCGGGTAATATACCCCAGCACTCCGCGCCCGTCCCAAAGCTGGCACGTGCGTCCTGAGAGAGCGGGCTACGTACTGTAGCCATTATTGGGAAAATTGTCGGAGCGCCAACTCATCATTGCATCGATGCCCTATCTTCTCGCTTCATTGCCAACTCATTGCCACGTTTCCACACACCGCAAGACACCGTGTATCCTCCTTTGAACTCTGTACTGTATCCCCACTACTCTGGCCGCACCTCTCCTCCAGACGACGGTCCTCAAGCTCCTCAAGATGCACCTTGTCCCCCCGCACCACCTCACTCGAGTAATCCCGACGTGCTGTCTGGTTGCGAAGATGGGAGTTCTGCTGTCCGGCCTTGTTCCGCTTTGGATGCTCTACCGCCAGGAATACCTCTCACTTCATGAAGGCCCAGAAGATTTACCGGCCCTCCGCCGCTACTATAACTCATGGTCCCGCATTGACGTGTCAATTTCCCCTACGCTTGCCTCGTCGTAGGGTATGAGAAGGTTTCGCTCCGTTTAGTAAACAAGCCCACTGTTTGGCAGCGTCTTGATAAGTGCCCTCATTTCTTTTTTCATTTACGACTGACGCTGTCCGAGCGTTTACCGCCCTTTTCAGGCTCTTGTCTCCAGGCTGGATGCTATGGAGCGATGTTCCGTAACACCTCTGTCGTCTCCCTCTCAGGACCATTAGGCAGTCCCTCCTGCAGTCGTTGGGATGCCTTTGTCACCTTCGTGCGCGGTTCTGGTCTGGGGCTTTCAGCCAAGCCGAGTGTCGTGCGAAATATTGCAGACGTTATAGGTGAGTGTGGACCCGCTCATACACGAAGATGCCGCTCAGATTACTGTCGTTTCGACTTGGCGCAGGGATTTTCGTAGCGAGCACCGGCAAATGCATTCGCCTTGGCCTGCGTCATCTTCTGCGTGGAAAGTTGTGACGTTGGCGCTTGCGTGCGCGCTGCATCGACTGGTTCGTTCTTTCCATCGTTCTCCTCATACACCGTTGACAGCGATCGTGTTTTCAGTTTCTGGCTGACCAATGTCGTGACATGGGCTACGTCGTCTGCATTCCCTCAGTGATGAGTTGGCTCGGATGAAGGTGCGCTCTCTTATACTGAATTGGCCATGCGCCCTCTCATTGTCTCGCACGTTTGTTTTCAGTTTACGAATCCGAACCCCTTCTCGTATCAGCATCTACACCCGCAAGTGCTTAACCAAGGTGTGTGTCTCGCGCGACCGCATCGACTCCTCGCTCACTACACGGAAAGAGCGACCGAAGCGACGAACAAGTGTCTGAGCGTCGGAGTTGTCGGAGCGTCGGACAGCGAAAGTGTCCCAGTGAGGGACAGTCGAACAATCAAAGTGTCCCAGTGAGGGACGCTCGGACTGCCAAATGTGCCACAGTAGGGTACAGTCAGCCAGAAAGTCCGATCGTTGGACAATGGTGACTTGACAGCTAAATAAGGACATGGATCGGGGCTTTGTGATGTATAATATATGATGTGTGACGTGACATGCTCGTGCGACATGAGCGGCAGCAGCCGGGAAAGCATAGCCAAGCTTGGACCGAGGCTGGCCCGGCTTAGGTCACATGCACAGACCTCGTGCGTGGAGAGTTTAAGTCTACAGTGAATTATTTTAGAGAGTTTATGTCATACTGATTGGAGTTTTCTTGGTGGCATTCTGCCCGAAAAGAGTTTAAAATTAGGCAATTGAAAATTCCCACCCATTATCAGGTGCACGTGTGAATGTTTGAGAATGATCAAACTCTCTATCGAGAATAAACCTAGATAAGGAGAGTTTGACATCATCTTTCCGGGAATCCTTCGGGCCGGAAAACTTGGCGCAGGGTTAAAGATTTCCCACACAATTTTCTTTCGCCAAATTTTGCCTCAAAGAGATTCAAACTCTCCATTCAAAGTTTAAGGGAAAATAAACTGTGAGAATCTTTTAACACATCACAGGGTCTACTCTGAGTTTTTTTTTAATTCAAACCCTGGTTTGCGTGCAGTGTATCTGCCCGGGCATGCAGCCAGCTTACAGTACTGAGTGCTGCAGATTGCTTTGCTGACACCTACATCCCGTATAAAGTGCATGACAAATCGTATATATCTTGTATCTACAATCATGGAGAAGAACTTTTCTGGTCCTTAGAGCCCAGCAGGGCTCAGCACAGCTATTTGTCTGTGTTCCCGATAGTTCCTCACTTGCGCACGCCCTTAGCGACTCATGCGAGACGCATTCCCAACAGAGGCGGTCGGGTCTGCAAAGTTTCACGACGCGCTAATGCGTGCACGATCCCTTGCGTCGCCGATCACCGTAGAGAGCTGGAGCGGCTCACCTTTTGCATTAACTAGCATGCTGCATCTATATGCGGTCTTAGAGATTCAGGAACAACGCGCCTCCGAACCCGGCGGACATCTGTACGAGGTTTCGCGCCGCGCGGAGGCTTGCGCGACCGGCCACGACGCTTCACACACCCTGAACCCCAGACAAACCCAGGTCGTATGGCGATGTCCCTCAGCGTAGAGACTGGGATCGACACCGTGGTTGCCGCTTTGCAACTCCCATCTCCGACATCTTTGTTTGACCCACGAATGCCCCCGGTCTTACAGTGGCCTGCTCACCCCAGTGCTCACCCCAAATCCCCATTACTACAGTCCATTTCAACACCTTGCGGTGAGCGATGAGGCCTGTGATTTGATTTGCTCCTTCACATTACGAACCACGACGATAAACTGGCCTTGAAACTAACTGGTGATGCACTCATTGAACGGACAGATCAGATTGCACTGAAGGCCTCTAAACGCATGCGCGGATCCCTTGTTAGAGCGTCAATAGCTCCCTCCCAGCCGACCAAATCAAAACGTTGTGTGCGAGTATCTATTTCCTAACCCCAACAACACTCGTCGGTGACACCCGGCGGCTGGTGACGCCCGTTCATGGTACGACCCTTGTTAAGTTACTCCCTTGGTACGACCACACTCAACCTAACGAGGAGTATTCCTAGCTGGCACTGCTGTTATTCATTGCAACCTTTCGCTGTGTACAAATCTCCAGAACCGTGACTTATTGCGGTGCTATCACGAACTTGACTAGAAACCCTTCATCTAGTTTGGTGGCCTCAACACATCTCGTAATTGGGTTGTTGGAACTGCCACGTCTGGCGCACGCTTTGACAGACGCGTACGCGTAGCCTGCTCGTATGCATAGGCATATCCTAGGAGCTTGGCCTCGGAAAATGCGGGGCCCAGGAACAACAGTCCAAACGGAAGACCGGGGCCATTATCAATGGTGGGCCCTTCTTCGGTTGCAGGAACACTGTCGGGCTGGAAGCCGAGTGGAACTATGGATGATGGTGGTAACTTGAGCGATGAATTGAGTTCATAGGCAAAGCCCGTGGGTACGAACGTGTTATCAGAGGGTATCCTGCTACGGCCGCTGGGGTACGGAGGTACCCTGATATGGACCGGGCGCAAAAACATCGGCCCCACATACACTGGGGGATTTTACTAAGCAGACTCACCATCGGTGGGGAGAATCATTGCATCCAGATTGAATTCCTTCAAAGTTGCATCGATCCCATTGGTACGGGCGAGAGTGCGGTTTCGCTCGATGGTTTGGTAATACTCGTCATTCATGGACCTGGTTCGTGCAGTATGCAATCTGGGAAAGTTTCTTCGGCCTTACGCCAACGCGACAAAAAGACGCGACGATTACCTAGACTGGGATGTATAGTGCGGCTCAATGAGCTCAAGTTCGGAGTTTTTCTGGTTGAAGTCGATAAGATCGTCGAGTGTTCTAATCCCGTTTGGATTCTTTAGCAGGCTAGCAAAGTACTGTTCCAGTCCGTCCTACAGCAGCGGATTAGTTCACCAAACCCGACAGCGCACATTACTAACTTGGAATTCCGTCTCGATGACCAACTTTTCATTCTGGCTTTCGAGGAACTCTTCGGCGTTAGGAAAGTCAGCAGGATCAACGATAGTGGCACCAAGGCCCTCGATGATATTGAGGGCTCTATCGAACGCGGCGATGATATTCGGATCCGCAGGCTGATACTTTCGCGGGATGCCAAGGCGGGCCCCTCTTAGTGACTCGACTCGGAGTGAGATCACATATTGAGGTACTACGGTGGATTGTCTCAAGGTCGCGTCGTCGAGTTCGTCACGACCGGCAATGGCACTAAGAACAAGTGCGGCGTCGGTGACGGAGCGTGTCATGGGCCCAACCGTGTCCTGACTCTTTGAAATTGGAATCACTGAGGTGGAGCTGAGAGAACTGCAACGCTGATACTCGTATCAAGAGGTCTGACTTTACCTCCTGCACGCGAAGTCAAGCCTACAGTCGGCTTGACACCCACGATGTTATTCCTACTGGCTGGGCATACGATAGATCCGTTTGTTTCAGTGCCCAGCGCAGCGGCTGCAAGTCCGATGGCACTCGCAATGGCACTGCCCGAGCTAGAGCCCGAAGGATCAGCGTTCTCCAAGAACGGGCACGTTGCCTGTCCGCCGCGTCCCGAGAAACCAGACGGGACGTTACCGCGGAAATTCGACCATTCTGACAGGTTGGCTTTCCCGAGCAGAAGCGCACCAGCACTGCGGAGTTTGGCGGCGACCGTGGCGTCGCGAGGTGGCACTGAGTCCAGCAGGGCATACGACCCTACTCAAGTGGTCAACAAATTATCATCCTAGAGAGGTTGCACCAACCCGCAGTGGTGTTCATGCCTGTTGAGTAAGACTGGGTTAGTGCAGGCGAAAAGGACACAGACGGATAGGTTACCATCGCTGATGTCTGTAGCGATGTTATCTTTGAGCAGGATCGGGATGCCGTGCAAGGGCCCGCGAGCGCCTTTCTCCTTCCGCTCTATGTCAGATGCGGCGGCTTGAGCCAATACACGAGGGTTCGTCTCTATGACCGCTCGTAGCTTAGGTCCTTTCAAGTTAACCTCATCAATCCGCGTGAGGTATGCCTAGATTGTAGTTGATGAGTTAGTATTAATTTCATATAGCGACTTTATTTCGTACGTTGACAAGATCTACACTAGTAAAAAGGCCCCCTTGAAGTCCATCCTGTAGTTCTGTGATGGATGCTTCGTATAGATCTGGAAGAGTCGAACATCGTGGCTCATGATCTGGGAAATGAGCACGGTACAACATATTCGGATTTAATGACCTACAGTAATAGATTTCTTCGATAGGGCCCGAACGAATCCCGAATTTGTGCTGCAGGATGACTTCCCGTAGAGTCAACAGCACGGCTCACGGCGAGGCCTTAAACCAGATGATGCTATCTATTTGACGACGGAAATCGATTACCAGTTCTGGGACTGTCACGACCTAGGACATTCTCACTAGCACGTGGACATCAAGGTCGGGTACTGTATCACTGTGGGCATGTGGGCGGCGCTGTCGCATGCAGGGCCCGGGTGAAGGACTACGTGCCGAAGCCGGGCCGGGGCCCGATTGTGAGGGGAAACGGAATTTTGTTCATTTGTCATCATCTGTCGTCTTTGGGACGGGTCTGGCTCCATTCATTCTTACTGCTACACTGGCAGTTCATTATTGATCAAGTTGTGTCCGAGACTCCAACGACGGCTTGACCTGCCGTATAAGCAGGGACGTTTGGTCTGTCAGCGTCGATACCATCGAATCGCATCAATTCCGCATGCAAATAAGTAAGCAAGAAAAAGGAAGAGAAAAAAGGGGGGAGAGGGGGAGGTTCACCGGCTCTCGTTGGAGATGCTCAGACGAGTGTCAGCATGAGCTCTCTCTCGCTTGACTGACTTTTCCAGGACATTGGTTGATGCAATAACCCGTGCTAGGGATCCGTCCTTTCGGTTCTAGAGGCCTGATGCATGATGTGGCAAGAGCCCCCAAACGGCGTCTGGAGAGGCAGACAGGCCCCAAGGTGGCCGGAAATGGAATCAAAAATAAACTCGAATGCGAAGAAGGGGGGGGCGCTTTAGTACGCGTACGAAATGTGAGCTCTATGGCCGCTTTGCGCTGATGGTGCTTTCTTAAGTTTAAGGGTGACCAGGCCTATAATTCGGTCGCCGTGACAGTGGGGGTGTACGCAAAGTCACCCCTTGGCGTAGAAAACATGGTGGTGCCCAACGCAAAATGCTGCAGGGCATAACATTGCGGCACCTTCCTCGGGCATCATGGACTTGTCTCCTCACCGCAACTTTCACCCCTCTCTTCGCGCTGCGGCGTGTCATTGGCACCAAACAGAGCGAGTCCCAAATTCTGGGGGAGACGCTACGACGTTGCTAGATTTACTTGATGAGAAAATACACCAGTACTCCTTTCTGGCCGGTCTCGTCCGCGCTGCGGAAAAAGCAGCATCGTCAAGGAGGTGGATGCAGCCCTCACTACACTCGGAGAAGAGGCGCCTGCTCCTTTCTTTGGTCTGGTGACGACTTACACCAAGAACACGAATCAGCCTAATAACCAGCGGGCTAGAGGGGAGCCATTTCCCGTTATCCCCGAAATAGTACAGCAATGTCGTGCACACTTTGCAACGCCCACAATCCTAAAGTCTAATTTACCACTAGTGGGAAGTGCGGATATGCTCCGCTTCTCTGATGGGCGGTAGCTGGTGTGCGCGCGTGAATCATGGTGACGCTGCATTCTGGGGTACAGAGGTACGTCAAAGGTTATTTCGGTTGGGGCAGGAGGGTGGAGTTGTATGCGCAGAAAGTTACGCCGGCGCACGGTCAACGACGTTGGGGGCGAACGCCGTCTCTTGCATGAGCACACCGCCCCGCCGTTGGTGGCCCCCCTAATTCCTAGGTCTTGTTTGCAACACGTTGGCCTGTCTGAAAAAAAAGGTATAAAATCCCCCCCAGTCATCGTTCTGTCCAGTAGGCTTCTTACCCCAGAGTCATACAAGGTGTGCTGTCTCCTGTGCTACATCTCTTTTTGAATATGACTGACAGGCATCTGGTTGTCCCATCGCAACTGCCGCTTTTCTCTCTTTCCGACGCTCACCAGTCACAGAAATGAGTCAAGGTTACTCGATCAAGGTGCTTATCTTCCAGGCTAATCCCCACCAGAACGAGTTCTTCCGCGTCGTCGAGAAGACGGTGTGGAATTACGCCAATGGTGGAACCTGGAACGAGGTCGACGGATGCGACGTGCTCAGGATGAACGGCAGCGGAACGTCCGGCGCCCTTCGCCTCCTGTCCAACAAAGGCGAGGGCTGCATCATCACTTTGGGCGTCCACAATTACAAGCGATGGGGCGATATTATCACGAACCTCAAGGGCGACCAAACCGCTTGCGTCATTAATCCACAGTACTACAGCAAGGACCACCCTAACATGGAGAAGCAGAGGGAGAGGCAGCTGACGTCTTTCGAGATCTCTGACTTGCAAGGTCGCAAGTTTTCGTTCGAGTATGTTGTGGCCGACGGCAACGAGCTCACAGTTCGGGTTGTCATCGCTTAAATACTAGTAAGCCACCCGAACATCTCACCCGCCTTCGCTTCTGACTGACTGCCCTTTTCAGCCTCTAAAATGCCCTCAAAAAAAAGAATAAGGTTGTTGAAGCGCCCAGATCGATTGGTTGTCGTGTAGTACATTTGAGTGTACGAAAATTGTTCGAGTGTAACGTGGAAAACAGAGTGGTGTTGAGTTGTTAGCATCGCGGCGTCTCTGATTCGATTGTCACGAAGAACGCCACTTGAGCAGAAAATCACTTCTGGCCTGAACGCCAACCCATCGTAGTCATATCTTATGGGGACAGTGCACTTGAGATTTAAGAGCGCCCAGTCTGAGATTATTAGATAATGTGACGGTGCTCAGCCCGCGTAGCGGGAGCAGCATAAGAAGCGCATTGGGGTGTTATGCTGTATCAAGAAGGTGGGCCGGCCCGACGACTCTTGCGCTCACTGCATAGATGCCGACCACAAACACTGGATTTACAGAAAGCAGCTGAAGAGTGAGGCCTATCACTAAATCCATCGCTTATTTCGTGCTAGATATAATGGCACATTGGGAACGCGAGGTGCGGTCACTATTGCGGCCGTCTGAGCACCTTCATCCCATACTAGTTGGGACGGCTTTACTTGACAACCTGCCAAGGACTGGCGACCCCAAGACCTGGCGGGGGCCGTCTGTTATACTTGCGGTGGTTGGACACACGTCAGTTGATCGTGCGGTGGAGGAGTCTGGCAGGTCTATATTTTATACTTCTGTACCACTATTCTGTGCTGAACTCCCGTGAAAGTGTGTTTATATACAGAGAGCCCGAGCACAATACAGCATCGGCGGTTGTCCAGGGCTCTCTCACGCTCCAATATATATTCCCAATTCATGGGGGTTTCTCTCTCGAAATATCTCAACTCTCTGCACTACCACCTGCGGGCCCGGATGTTTCTCCGATATCTGAGCCTCCCTCCACACCTACTGGTCCGTGACCTATCGCAACGCGCCACACGAAACTCACGACACATCCAGATACCGGATTTTCCGTTCGACTGACGGCAGGGGGAAAGATCTTTACAATAGTCACCTATGACATGGAACGCTTGTCCTCGGTCGCATTGGCATGCCGGGGATTGAGTATGTGGACGAATTTCGGGTTCCCGGGATCGTCCTAAAATGTTCGTTATTCAGTGAAGGGCGCGAATAACCGGAGATCATTCCAGTGGTTGGAACCGTATTCCCTTTACCCAGCTTCTTGGCTATCTGGTATGCCTCTTTCACATAGAACCTAGATCACATTCACCAATATTGGCTTCACAGTTAAGCCTCCTCGCGATTTACGGCACGACTATCGACCGGTACTCTCTCGTCTCTCCCAGGGCTGTGCGGGCATGCCTATGGATGATGCTATGGACTACACCATGATACGCGACGATTGGTTATATTCGAAGAGTCGGTCAACAATTCGCAAAAAATCAGAGCAGAAACTGCTAAGGTATATTGACGCATCGATGGGGAGGCGCAAAATTCATGGAACATTGCAGCATCCGTGCGGGCACGTTTAATGTAAACGGGCAGCTGCCTTTTCAAGACCTGTCGACGTGGTTGGGTGCAGCGCTACCACCCCCTGACACACAGAGTGACCAGTGGAAGCATTCCACACCCCTGTCAGGGGAGCCGTCGCTGGGTGGAACTAGCGTGCTACCTCTCGAAGAGCAAAACGACAAGGTTTCACATACTATATCAGAACCAGACTTGCTTGTCATGGCATTCCAAGAAGTTGACCAGTCAACCGAGGCCCTTTTTTACACTATAGGTCCTGCAAGAGAGGACGCTTGGACAACTGCCATCTTGGCTGCCTTGGGGGAGAAGGCTGAGAAGTACGAGAAGGTGACCTCCCACCAGGATGCCAGTACGACCAATCGATAACTCACTGTGGACACCATAGCTGGCATCCAAGCAACTCGTAGGTATCCTGTTAATCATTTTAGTGAAAAAGGACCTGCATATTTGCTTCACTGGAGCCAGGGAGAGCTCCGTTGCATCAGGCATCATGGTGAGTTATTCTCTCGGTTTCTTTTGGTTCTGAATATATATCTTTCCTCTAGGGGGTCATGGTAAGTCGGAACCACCAACGGAGCTGCTGTCGGTGTTCTCATCCCGATTCGCCAGGGAAATAAGGGGGCAGTTGCCGTTCGGCTCACCTATCGACCACACCCTACGCCTTCCGCACCGACACCGATCCCAATTGTACTTACCTTCGTCAATTCCCACTTGGCTGCATTCGACGACCAACTAGACCGGCGGAACGCCGACTTCCACGATATATCACGGCGGCTCACATTTGGACCCTGCGCAGAGTATGCGTGGGGTCCTCATGTAAATGGTACTGGAGAAGACCTAGCCATGGTGGATATATATGCGTCCGATGTTTTACTGTGGTTGGTTAGTTATCTCATACGTCGTCGCCTTTACAAGACATCTTACAATTGTGTTGCAGGGAGGTGAGCTCCGTTTGACATGTCCCCTAGATGGTGCTGAATGTCCTGCGCCAACTTGCGGCCCTGGAAGACTTAAATTATAGGCTTAATTTACCCGACGCAGATATTCGACATTTGCTACCTGGAGAGCCTGTGACTCATGGAATCTCCACCCTCCTCAAATTTGATCAGGTGCGCCTATTCATCCGAGATATATATATGCGTATAACGGGTTATTCGCGCCGCAGCTGCGGAGCACGATCCGTCTCGCCAAAGCTTTCGCGGAATTCGAAGAACATCCCATAAATTTCCTCCCGTCTGACACTTCTTTCGAGCGAGGCTGCACCCGTTGACCAGCTTAACAGGACCTATCGGTTCAACTCGACACTGCAGACAGATTCTTTAGGATATGACACCAAGTACTGTCTATTCCCTTTACGACGCCCTGGCGACGCTCACCCACATTTCAGACGCAAGCCCGCTTGGACGGATCGTATACTACACATGTCGTCCTCTTTTGTCCCAGCCAGTCAGAGGTCCTACAACGCACATCCATACATCACCATGAGCGACCACAGACCAGTCTCTGCCGAATTTCTGGTAAATGTGAGTGTCTCGGCCCTCTGTATCACCGATAGTCTTATAGAAACGCCCTAGATTCCCTGTGCCGATTCGATGGCGCTAGATTCGGTCGCAAATGATCTGTACAAGTCCATCGCGGGTTTTGATTCGGAAGATCCATCGGACATTCCACTTCTCAAACTGGATGAGTCCACACTTGACTTTGGCAAAGTGTCGTACGTCCAACAACGTCTGACACAAGGTACAAAAGTCCATTTTTCGTAAGGTACTCGACTCCCGTCTCGCGGAGCTTGCGCATACGGAATATAGGAAAGGTATGAAGACCCCCTCTTTTCGTCTATTTGCTCCTCGTCCGACCCATTCTAGGTTCCAGCTGCATTTCGCTTCTTGCCTCGTGATCTCAGCTCTCCAATTCGTACGTCGCAACTCGTCTGAAAGAACGAAAAGATCCGATTTCGAATACAGATCCCCGTTGGCTTAAGATCGAGACCATGACTGTAGGAGTACTACGTACAACGTGCCGATACCCTCTGAGTCATGTGTTTGCAGGGGTTCCTTCTCCCGGGAGAGGAAATCAACCTCCAATTCACCATACTCGTCTCCCCTGCTATCGCGGCTCCTCTGAATCTGAAGATACAGAAACTATCTACCTTGCTCATAATACACACGACGTTGGGACAAGACCACTTCGTCTCGCTCAATGGAGAGTATGGTGCGCCGCCTGCCATAAATTTGTCTCCAAGGACGGGCCATCACATAGCATCTCTAGAACAAACGTGCTTCGGTACCCATCTGTCCGCGTTGGCTCGTCTGCCGGGCCCAATCCGCGAACTGAAAGGGACAGGTGACCTCCTCCCGGAGTCACACGCGCAAAACTCGTCGCGAGAGTTCATGAAGTTGATGGGCTGGCTAATGAGTCACAATGTCGAGACTGTCGTACGTTCCTCACTCAACCCCGCACGCTCGCAGGGGGGGCCTCACACGACCATCTTTCAGCACGATCTGTTCATTACCCCAGGAGACGAAGATTTGGCGTCACAGATGCGCGAGGTTCGTTAAGGACACCGCTCCACGCTTGACTCGAGTGAGGCTCAGCCGGTGGTTGGTTATAGAGTTTGGACACGGGCACAGATCTCCCTCCGTACCCGACGCCAAAGTCACCGCGTACGGTCGACGCCGGCTACGCGCGCACAGTAGCCGCGGTGCTCCTCGCGTTCCTCGGTTCGCTGCCCGAATCCGTAGTACCCCTTTCATTGCACCAGCGGTGCTGCGAAGTCACAAGTAGGGACGCGGCGTTCGAGGTATCTAAAATTTAATGTATAGACGGTGGTGACAAACACTCACGCGTTTTCTAGATGCTATCTCTTTTCCCTCCTTCGTCGGTCAATGTGAGTCTTGTGTCTTCACTAAGAGTACTATATTACCGGAGATCATATTGATGAGAGTGTTGTCTGGGCCTTGCCGACAGGTCTGGATCTCCGTGACCGCGTTCCTGCATCTTCTCACGTTGAAGGGCCAGCATCCGGCCGAAGTTGCAGACGAGAGCCCAGAGCAAGGCCTTCCGGCTCTCGAGGTTACCCGCCCTACCAATTCGCAGCCTCATGCAGACACACTAGGTACGTCCCCTTGTATTATTTTTTTGCTCGAAAAGTTATAAGATCGTCTGACCCATCGTCCATCACAGCATCCATTTTTGCACCCATTTTGCTTCGAGACGACATCGACGCTGCTTTTCCTGTCTCGTTACTTAGCAAGAAAAAATTCCTATTGCTCTTCATGGAAGGACTGTAAGACCGCCTCAGATTAGATTATATCCTCCCTTCCTTCCAACTTGTATCCCCATAAATGCTAATCCGAAGAACGAAATTGTTGACTTCCCCTGTCCCGTATTTAACCCCAACAATACACATCCCCTTCAGACTTCTGTTCTATCATACCGTCTACCCAAACATCCTCTTGTATGCCGCCTTCTCTTTTTCCCGTGCCGCCTTCTTGCGCTGTCGGAGACGCTCAAGCTCACCAGAGATTGCTTTGTCGTCCTTTGCTATCGAAAGCGCCTCGACGAGTACCCTCTCCGCCTCTTCGTCCTCATTGAGCGTGACCTGAGCGAGGCCCTGTCGATACAGCGCCTTTGCTACAAGCCGCCACAATAAGTAAGCCCCTCGCGTGCGTGCGGCGCTGGTGAGGAACAATAGCAGTTCACATACCGCGATCAGAATCGTTGAGCTTCGGCAACGCCAACGCATTTTTCGTTGCCTCGAGCGCCGTGCGCGCGCCAGTGGTGCCGCCGGGTGCCTTGAAGGCCGCGAGGGCCGAGTTGAGCAGGAGCGGCACGCGCAACGTAGCAAATTCGTCTGCGAGCTCCGGGGGCGCGGCACCGTGCAGGAGGGGGTGCACGTCGAGGTAGCGCAAGGCCTTCTGCCACTTGGCGAGGGCGTCCGCCGCGGCGCCGTCCTTCCAGCGCGCAGAGCCGAGCTCGCGGAGCACGCGCGCGGCCTCGAGCGCGACGGCGGGATTCTGCGTGTCGTGCTTGTCGTCCTCCGGGTAGTCCTCATAGGGGTCTCCGTCAGCCGCGACGGCAGGCTCGGAAAGGGACGGGTCGGTTGGCGAGAGCTCGCCGGAGTCGGTGATGATGATGGGCTCGGTGGGCACGTCGCCGTCGGACGCAGGGTGGTTCTCAATGCGGCGGACTGGAGAAATGTGGGAGGGGAGGTGGGCCACGTGTGTGAGCGAGCGACGCACCGATGGATTTGCCGCGGATGACTTCGCCAAAGATGACGTGTTTGCCGTCAAGGTGAGCCGTAGCGGTACATGTGATGAAGAATTGAGAGCCGTTGGTATTCGGCCCGGCGTTGGCCTGAGTGGGCCAGGCCCCGAAAGGACGGTGTGAGAATGAGATGGACTGAGATAGACTGCGGCGTAGGGCTGCGGCGCACCATGGAGAGGAGGAAAGGCGTCGTGTGCTTGAGAGGAAAAGCCTCGTCTTCGAATTTCTCGCCATAAATGGATTCACCTCCGGTTCCTATGACCAGAAGATCTGTCGGGCATCCGCGTAGTGATGGGAAACCAAACAAGACGAACCATTTCCAGCAGTGAAATCGCCACCCTGAATCATGAATCTATGCGGAGTCAGGGCTATTACACGTCCATCTGGCAAGACGTGCGCACTTCTTGATCACGCGATGAAAGCCACTACCCTTGTACCATAGTGGCTTTCCAGAGCTTCCAATACCCTTCTCGCCGGTGCAGAGCGCGCCTGTAGGGAAATTGAACGTTCTGGATAGCGATTGGAAGAGAAAGGACCCAAGACGCACGAAAATTCTCGGCTGTTTTGGGTACGAGATCGTTGTAAAGTTGAAAGACGACTCGACCGGCTGGCTGACCAGCGATTGAGATATCGAAATAGGTAATCGATCTGGTCGTTTCGCTCATTGTATTATTGTTTCTGTTTCCCTAGCAGAAGGAGCCGCAGCTTTTGAAATGAAGGGGGGTTACCGTTTTCCCACGCTTCCCCGCATGGCTGGTCAGGGCTATTTAAGCCACATGATCGCACCCCATACTCGTTACCTTCCCCATCACATCATGACACGCACAGCACGCTCCCAGTCTCTCCGCGCACTCGCTAAGGACCGTTCAGTGTCCCGCAGTGGCATGGACATGTCCGTTCCCAAAGGTGGTGCCGGCGCTCACAACTGGGGCTCCATCGACTCTGAATTTGACTACGAGGACGCCGCCATTACCGACGAAGCTGCAGATTTCGAAGACCAGGCCCAAGAGACTGGAAGTGAGCGCTCGCACTCGCTTCCGTGCTTCCCCTACTTATATGGTTGCTTTCCCCTTCTCGCAGCCCCCAAACCCGCGCCAAAGAAACCCGCCGTCGTTCGTCGCACGAGCAGTGTCACTGACGAGGACCGTGAGAACGCCATCAAGGTTCGCAAGAATGCACTCAAGAGCAACGGCAGTATGTCCTCTCACACCGTGCAACATCATCTACCTTGTACTAATAATATCCGCAGCAATTGACCTGGCCGCAATCGCGCGCTCTTCCGTCGCCGTCTCTGTCTCTGGTTCACCCCCCAAGGTCGATGGCATAGTATCTAGCCCCCACGTAAGTGATGGGCCCAGTCCGCTCTAGGCAGTGCTGGTCACGCGTCGTGATCTAACTTTACGCCCGTAGTAACTTAACAAGCAATCCATCGCAACACAAACACCAGTACTCATCATTGTCATTATAACCTGTTTGTGCCAAAGGTGGTCGGTGCGCAGCAGTCACAGTGGAGTTGAACCTTGTATTTGTAGCGTAAATATGAAAATGTGATCAAGGTCCAGGGATCAAAGAATGTGTAAATTTCGTTCCGCAAAACGTTTTTCGAACCTTCTTTATTCCCAGGTCGCTGGCGTACGGAGCAATCCGTGTGGAGTAACCTGGCACGTGGCTACAAGTAATTGCACCGTCCCATATCATGAAAGAATAATCCCCTTCAGAACGAAAATACCCTGCGAGGCGCCCGTGGTGACCCTGTGACATCAAATCAGAGTCAGGTTTTCGAGTGTGCGTGATATAAAGTACTAACCATCATTCTGGACCTGCCAGATTTTACACACCACGTCCTTCGCCACGTCCTCCCTCCACGATGGACCGTTCAGAGGCGTTAATCCAAACATCGGCGGTGGCGGGTTCACCGCCCTACGCACAAAGTCCTCGCGCGCGTGCGCTAGCCGCGACACAGTGAGCGCGGAGAAGCGTGCGACTTCTCCCTCACTCAGCGGCTGCGCCCGCGTCACGAGTGAGACAAGCGACGGGATGAGGTGCTGCGGCGACACGTCGTACTTCTCCGCAACAGAGATGAGCAGCATGTGGTCCTGCTGCGGCGCAGGCCCGAAGATCTCGCGAATGGCACGCTCGCGCACGTTCAGAAACTCGTAGTGGTGCGCGATGGACAACAGCGCGATCCAGCTCGGCTGCGGGAGCGAGAAGCCGTCGTGCATGCTAAACCCAGCCGGAGTGTTCCCGCGCACCACAAGCCGGGTCGTTGGGGCCGGGGAGAACGGGGAACGCAGTCAGCGATCGAGGTTTGCGAGAAAGAGCCTGCTTCCAGACCTTTTGTAAAAGTACCGGAGCAACGTTTCGAACTCGAGCTCCGTCACACCCGCGAGGTGAATCGGGTTTCGCGTCGGAGGTCCCCTCGGCTTCGGCGGTAGAGCCGCCCGTGGTCGTAGTCGTGGTCGCGCGCGGGAGTGAAAACATGGAGCTGAAGACCAGGGAGTTCTCGGCCAGGAAGTGCCGGTGAACACGGAAGAGGCGGTTCTCGACCTACATAGACATGATCACAAGCAATGGGTGGGCGTGTGCCAAACTCGATGAGCGACGGACTGGCGAGCATATTTGAAAAATGAATGTAATTGCCCACGGACCTGGAACACCGTCATTTCGTCTGTAAAGTAAAATTCGTCATGTCGGGTCGTAGCTTGTGCTGGGGTGGAGGCTTCACCCTTGCGAGCACCAGCGTCCTTCGAGTCAGGCTAAGAGCAACATTTGGTCCAGCCCTTAATGCGAAACGGTGATTGTCCTTACGCTTGTCAAGTCTTGGGGTTGAGGTGGTGCGGTCGCCATCATCGTGTAGAACCACCTGAGTTATGTTGTGGTTGAGAGTAGGTAGGCTCGGCAGAGGTTCGTTGAAAATAGGGGTGTGTTGCTGCCTCGTGTGTTCTGACGTTCTTGCGCGCCAATCAAATTGAAGTGGACGAGCCGAGCGAGACCCAGGCAGCGTGGGGCAGAAAGATAGGCGGCGGTTGTTGTTCCACATACTGTGTGCTGGTTGTTGAAAGACTACCTCCTCAGGCAATAGGAATAAGTGAAAGACGTGCGGGTGGACGACCACGAGAGCGTCGCACGGACAGACCAATCGACGCGCCTTCAACCGACAATCCGACTCGCCTTAATGCGGAACCAATAGACGGCAAAACTCATCAACACCGCGTGCATACGAACACGTTCTCAGCCAGTGTCTGGCATCAGAATAGGAAGGTAGGTGGATCCTATTTGTTTCTGCAGAGCACCGACTTGGATGAGTGAAGTATTTCGCCTTCGGCCGGTTGTTGGACATACTCTGCTGTCTTCGGTGTAATTTCAGTTCCTCAAAACATGTCTTGTGTGTGGGTGTGGGGTCCCTCACTTCTTCGTACTAAGTTTGGGGGTTCCTCGGGAGAAACTGCCACGAAAAGGGTCGGATATTTTCTAGCAGATACCCATCCCGGGAAATTGTAACAACTAAAACATCTCCCAGCTTTAGGGCTTCAGGCCTCAGGCTCTACACCCTGCCAGCGTAATTTATAACATCAATCCTCATTGAAGTCATCGGAGCTCAGTACCTTCCTCGCTTTCTTTCCTTCGGCATGACCTACTGTATACTAACCACATGCCGACTACTGGACATACCGGACATAGGTACGGCAGGCTCTCTGGAAACCTGTTCCATTAGTCTGACCTCTGAGTCGATGATGTGATCCGCAGCTATACGTGGGTCATGGGGGGTTGTATGAAAGCCTTGATTCTGGCGTCTACTGTTATAGTCCTTCCAATGCTGTTCACGCGAGCGCATGAGCATGACAGCCATGGGGAACGGGATCTTTGTAGCCTCTGCATGGGTTATGAGGCCGATCCTTGTCACAATTCTTCTGTACGCGGGCTTGAGCCATTGCTGCACGTCGTATTTGACTGCTAGTCCGATTAGATCAAATGGGTCGATCTCTTCCAGGCGAGCTGTGAGTTCTTTGATTGCTCTTTCGCGGACCTTCGGGAAATTCAAGCGAGTTGAGATGGACAGCATCGCTATCCAATCGACCACGGTGGGTTTATAGTCATCATGCATTCTAACATGCTATGGTCAATCAACGGCACTTCCGATACGACACTAATCATACCCAAAGTAGAAGAACCGAAGGAGATTCTCGAATTCTTTGGTGGGTGTACCAGGAATACAGATAGGGTGTTCGTCGTCCACACCCTCCACGCTTGCAGAATCTCCTTGAGGGAGAGCGAACAGATCTTGAAAAAATTCGGATTCCCGGACTAGGAAATAGCGATGAATTTTATATATCTGTTGTTCTACCTTAACTCGAGTGGGTTTATTAGTAGGCTAGGAGGGAACCAGGTAATTGGACTTGCCTTCAAAACAACTTGGGAATCGTTGAAGTAAAAAGGCTTTTCTTCCATTACTGGTAGCGGACTTGACACTTTCGTTACTTGGTAAACTATTTCGGTTGGTGGTGAAGCCATGGTGGATGGTGAATGAGGGAATGGCTATGAGACTTGGAATTATATAGTGGAGATACTTGAGTGAGCTGTAACTGCGGCTTCGAAACACGTTCCACTACTCGTGACTAGGATCAAGCTATCAAGTGTCTCGATATTCTCTACCATCCAAGGTAAACACTTCCCTCTCCAAAAGCTTTCCGCAGTAAAGATGCGCAGGGGTTTAGGGCATCGAGAGTTCCATGCAACGAGATTCCTTAATAGCACTAGAGGGAATGATAGAAGCAGGATTCTTTCGAGCCTGGCGCTGATGTCCGTACAAATTCGAACAGATGGAATTGGGACCGATAGGGGGCCACCAATAAGCGTGACTTTTCGAACAAATAGTGAGTCTTGGAAGTTGTAGCACATCTTGAGAGCGTTATAAATGCCCAAGTAGTTTCTTCTGTGACTATCCAGGGACTCGGAAGAAGCTCCGTGCATCACAGAGGTGGGTGCGGCAAACGCGAGCGTTACTGCGTGGTAGTGCCACTGGCATTCCCAATAGAGTACCCCGTCATGCGACATATCGACCAAAGCAAGAAGGACAACTGCATTACGCCCGAAGCGGGGACAACGGTATACAATATGCATCATGTGACACATGTAGACTCCTTCCCCTTCCGCCGCGTACGCCATCGCTCATTCACGACCTCCACGCTCTCCAATCGCTTCCGGTTTAATAGCGGCACGTAGTTACCCTCCCGTCGCTTCATCCCACCTCCCAACGGCACGTCCCACGGCCCACTTTCCTTTCCATTAGCCGCCCGTGTCAACATCGACCCTGCCTCTCGTGCAGCAGGTCTGTGCAATGGCGCTGCCGCGGCAAGGAAGTGTTCTGCCAGGGTCGCCTCGACCTGCGCGCGTTCCGCAAGCCCTACCAACTGCGAGTACAGCCCGACGGAGCCCCCATCCGAGCCCGCGTCGTCTGCGCGCCACTGGACATCTTCGGCCGCATACGTGCAGTCCCACAGCACGAGTGGCAGCGCGTCTGCCATCTGGTACTCCGGTTTGCACGTCACGCGCGGCGGCGGCGACTCCTCTCCCTCCGGCGGCACGACGGAGGGTGCCCGCGCCCCATCCTCATCGTCCGGGTCGGCGTTTAGCAGCGCGGAGATGACGCTCGGCGCCTCGAGCCGCGCGCCAATCAGCAGCAACACGGCCATGATGTGCCGCACCTGGTTGTAGAGGAACGCGCTGCCGATGAGGTCCAGCACGTGCATGTGCATGTCGCTGCCGCCGGCCGCCGACGACGACGGGAGAGATGTCCGCGCGCACGACCCGCCGCCGGAAGGACGTAAGTTGCTTCGCCGGATCCAGCTTGCATAGATTGCGGAAGTCGTGCTCGCCAACGAGCCGCGCCGCGCCGGCGCGCATCGCATCCACGTCGAGGCTCCGCGCGGAGAAAAAGTACTTGTAGTGCCGCGTGCGGCAAGAAAAGCGTGAGGAGAACGAGGACGCGACCGGCGCCCACGCGTAGACGCGTATCGACGACGGCAGGATAGCGTTCAGAGTGTGCAGGTATCGGATGTCCCGTTCTGGCAACGTCAGTGCGGACGTGTCGTCATCATTGGGAGCGCCTTCCAGAGCGTCCCCGGTCGCGCCAGACGCTTTTACTGGTGCAGCGGACCGCCTGTTCGAGCTACGCACGTACAGGCTTACCACCTGGCCCGCGGCACTGACGCCGCGATCCGTGCGCCCACAGCGTTCCCAGCCGCAGCCCTCGAGCCCGCCGTCCGGATCGACGAGGCGCGCTTTGGCGAGTGCAGCGAAGAGTACGCCCTCGACTGTCGGGAGTGGCGTCGGCACCGCCTGCCACGCGAGCCCGCCGTAGCCCACGCCGGCGTAGCTGAACTTGAGAGCGATCTTGCGCGTTGGGTACGCAGAGAAATCGAACTCGCGCTTCAATTTGGAGCCTTCTGGAAGCCTTTTTTTGGAATTCGATCCGGACGGCGACGACGGGGTCAACGATGGTGACGATGATACCAGCGGCAGTGCTAGTAGTTGGGAGGGAGAAGTAGAAGTAGAAGTAGAAATTTGTAGAGTGTTGGGTGACCCTGTCAGCTCTTTGAGACGTGCGATGAGTTCCTCGCGCGTCCAGGCCTCATAGTCTGGTGGATCTGGGGCTTGTTGCGCCAATACAAGCCTCTGGGGGGAAGGGTGATGACTCATGACACGACGTGGCCGAATGGAATAGAACGCTGGGGCAATTTGTAAGTATGTTGACCCGGATCGCATTCGAGGGCCAAGTCGAAGATGGGTGGGCGAGGAAAAGTGAGCAACTCACAAAGAGTTGAGTACGTTGAGTTCCAAAGATTTGGGATATGGCTTTAAGATGAGGATGATACACGGTATGCTCTAGTAAAAGGAGAGGGCATAACTTTGTTGTCACAACCCCAGCCGCCTCTCGAATGCGATCCAGGTTAATACACTTTGGGGTCTGTCCAACCCCGCGTAGAAATGAGGATGTCGTGTTGCAGGCGACGTAGAACCACTTGATTCTACCGAGGTACTAAGCGCCGCCAGTCACCAGTCTATGACAAATGTGCGTGCTCGATCAACTGGCCCTACGCACTCAAACCCCCCCCCGGGAGGACACCCTGACCCACTACTTGGCGATATTGGGACTCGAAATGTGTACTATGGATCTATTACGCAAGTGATTCTGTGGCGCTGTTGACTTCCACCGATATCGCAACCCACCGTAATGCCTAACCAATGGTCGATTGCAAAGTGTTTGTACAAATATTCCCCGAATCCGTGATATTATATCAAAAGATAATATCTCCGGTAGCAGAATAGGAAGAGAGTTGATTCTATCTATTGAAAGAAGGCGCTGACTGGTGCAAGATTGCTCCGTGCATGGGGGTCAGTATCTACGGATTCGAGAGCCGCTCGGTTTCGGATGGGAATCAAGAAACAATTGATGTAAGGCGAGTACTAATAATAGTTCGAAGTCTCAAGTGCCGTCCTGGAGCACGGGGAATGTGGCATTGCCATGACTATTTCAAGTTCAAGTTACTTTCTCTCATTTAGCCGGTCCGTTGGCGTACGCCCACTCGAGTAGTTCTGTGCACACATAACGGTGATATTTGGGCGAAACCAATACTATCACTACTGGCAGCAATGTTTCTCGGTCGACAAGTCCTTGTACGGTGCAATTTTGCTTGTTTGGTTCAAATATTTAGTCGACTGGTAGAGGTGTGGGGGACCGTAGTACCCAACTCATAATTCCCGTTCCTTGGTTCGTCGCGCTCTTCTCTCTGCAGCCCTCATCGCTACATTCTTTGACACTTAGAAATGCCTTCTGCTAGCGTATATCTGGGTTTTGAGGCTCAGACCAGTGGTCAGACCGATCCCTATTATATAATCTCGTCTCTTGGCTGTTTTCAGGCTCTCGTTCACCATCCACCATCACCATGACTCCAGCTTCATCTTCTATGGAGGTTTTTGAAGATGTGCATGCGCCAGCGAAAGAAGACGTGGCACTACCTTGTGACCCATTTTACTTCGACCATTCCCAAGTTGTTCTGAAGGTGAATCAAATTACCTGGTTTCCCATAGGGGCCCGCTAATAACCCACTCGTACAAAGGTAGAGCAACACATATATAAAGTCCATCGCTATTTCCTGGTCCGGGAATCCGAATTTTTTCAAAGTCTGTTCTCTCGCCCTCAAGGAGATTTTGCAAGAGTTGAGGGTGTAGATGACGAACACTCTATCTGTATTCCCGACACAACATTGCGGAATTTAAGATTCTTCTTCGGTTCTTTTACTTTGGGTATGAACTGTGTCGTATCGGAAGTACCTTTGATTGATCATAGCATGTTAGGATGCACAATGACTACGAACCTGCCGTGACCAATTGGATTGCAATGTTGACTGTCTCAGTTCGCTTGATTTTCCCGAAGGTCCGCGAAAGAGCGATCGAAGAACTCACAGCCTGTGTGGGAGAGATCGACCCATTTGACCTAATCGGATTAGCAACGAAATACGACGTACAGCAACGGCTCAAGCCCGCATACCATAGAATTGTGACAAGGGCCGACCTCATAGCCCACGCAGAAGCTGAAAAGATCCCGTTCCTCGTGGCTGTCATGCTCATGCGCTCGCGTGAGCAGTACTGGATAGGCCACAATAGACGTGGCCCATATCCGCTCGTATCGAACATCGTCGATTCAGAGATCAGGCTAATGGGCCCAGTATAGATCACACCGAAGGAAGTAAAGCTAGGAAGGCACTCAGCTCCGATGATTTCAATCAGGGTCGATTTATAAATCAGCTGGTAGGGTGTAGAGCCTGAAGGCCCGAAGGCCTAAAGCTGGGAGATGTTTTACTAGTCGTTACAATTTCCTTGGCTCATGGATATCTGCTAAAAAAAACATTCGAACCTTTCCGTGGCACTTTCTTAAGGAACTTTCAAACTTGGTGCTAAGAAGTGAGGAGCCCCGCACACGAGACATGATTTGAAGAACTGAAATTACACCGAAGACAGCAGAGTATGCTTACCGACGACCGGCCGAAGGCGAAATAGATGGACACCGCACTCACTCCATGTAAGGACGGACTCAGAACTCGGAACTATTACTCGCGTTTTTGTTGTTACAGAGACGTTCTCTGTCTGATGGCGTTTCAATTGTTACGTGTCTCCAAGGATTTCTCCAATTTGGTGGCACTCATCGATCCAAATTTCATCGGTTCGAATTTGTAGGGCTATCAGCCCCAGGTTCGAAAGCATCCCGCCTTTATTACTCCCTCTAGCGCTAATAAGGAATCCTGTTGCATTTCACTCTCGATGCCGTTAAACATGGCGCATCTTTCCGCAGCTTGAGGAGAGAGAAGTGGGACTGGTAGAGAATCCTGACCCACATGATAGTCGCCCCTAGGTAAGAAAAGTGCTAGTGGAACGTATTTCGAAGCCGCTGGTCCTACCCTTCGAAGCAGTGTAATTTGATACACATCGCTCGAAGCATATCTCATACGCAAGCCGAGGCGCTCCAACACGCGTACGTGTGCGAGGCTTCCCGCTTGGGGAAAAGTCTGAGAGCTTCTCGGTCGAATGGATGACAAAAATCGAATGTTCTCTCGCTGGTGACCATCTCGCCTATAACAACTAGAACATCTCGAGGACTTCGGGCCCTACACCTAAGCACGGTTTATAGAAGCGATCCGTATCGGTCGTCGTCGTCGGGGTCGAGTACGCTTCCCAACTGTGGAATGTTTCCTTCAGCATATGCCATGCTATGTTGCTTTTTTGTTGTCTACGGGCAGCTCTTTTTCCATTAGTGTGACCTCTGAAAGGATAATTGTACTGGATGAGCGATGGCTGCCATCCTTCGTCAAACGTGAATACCGTTCATGCGAGCGCATGAGCATGACAGTCATGGGAAACGGGATCTTTTGAGCCTCTGCGTGAGTGATGAGGTCGGTTCTTGTCACGATTCTACGGTAGGTGGGTTTGAGCCACTGCTGCACGTCGTATTTGACTGCTAATCCGATTAGATCAAATGGGTCGATATCGTCCAGACGAGAGGTGAGTTCTTTGATCGCCCTTTCGCGGACCTTTGGGAAAATCAAGCGAGTTGAGATGGACAACATCAATATCCAATCGGTCACGGTGGGTCCATAGTCATCGTGCATTCTAACGTGCTAGATCAGTCAACAAGCACTTCCAATACAACACTAGTTATACCCGAAGTAGAGGAACCGAAGGAGATTCTCAAATTCCGCGGTGGTTGTGTCGGGAATATAGATAGGGTGCTCGTCATCTACACCCTCCACTCTTGCAGAACCTCCTTGAGGAAGAGAGAATAGATCTCGAAAAAATTCGGATTCTCGGACCAGGAAATAGCGATGGACTTTATAAATCTGGTTTTCTACCTTTTATGCGGGTGGTTTATTAGTAGGCTGGGATAAAGCCAGGCGATTTCACTTGCCCTTAAAACAACATGGGGGTCTTCGAAGTAAAATGGGTGTTCATGAGGTAACTTTACCCCCTTTTTCGTTGACGCTTCATGTACAGACCCTTCTCCACACAAGGTCATCATGGACATCGTAGGGAAGATACCGTTTCGAACAGTAATTGAGAGTGGAGTGGCCAAGATCCAGGATTATATAATAGGGGGTCGTCTGCTGACTGCGCCATGATCCAACAGGGTTACGTCGTTGTATCCGCAGCTCTGACCCCTTCTAAGATAATTATGCGCCAAGCGCCAGGATTTACATAGCGCTTGAACTCTTAAATAGCTTGAATGAGAGAGAGCGATACTTTTCTGGTTCTGGCCTTGCGTTGATCGTTGATCGCTCTACAAAAATTGAACCGACGGATGATGAATCAGTGTTACCAATCTCGTCCTTTCGAAAACGCAGTAAGTCTAGGCAGCGGTGATATTCCGGAAAGGCGTAGCTTACTTTGAAAGATGTTGAGTACATCGAGGAGTACTGATGATTTGTTTGTATGCAAGATAGGGTTCTCCTGGAAGCGGGGACAAACCTCCTTAGCCAGCGATCTACCGCATCGAACTTGGATGCACGAAGCTTCTTCCGAGTCACTGTGTACCCTTCTCTTGGCACCGGACGGAAAAACACTTCGAATGAAAAGACGGCCGCATCGGGCCAGAGTCAAGGACAACGGAGATCTGACGGTTCGATGCACCTAGTCTATCGCACCTAAGTATTCCGCAATTAATCCTTCAGATTCGTCCCTGAGTCTGACAGCCCTGACACTCTAATTGACGACGTCAGGATTGATTAACAAAGTGTGTATTCTGTAAATCTATGGTACAAACAATACTGTGGCGCCGTTGAGTGTCTGTTTGACGACCTAGAAGACGGACTTACCAAAAGAAAGAGGAACGAAGTGGGCCCACCCGCTGTTATGGCTACGTCGGATTACTCTCCGTGGTCTGGCCGTCAGAACCCAGCTTGTCCTGGAAGTTGTGATTGCACCGCGTGCAGACGTAGAAAAGGATCATTCTCGTCTCTTTTCTTTTCGATTGATCTTGGTAAAAGACTGCGCTGCGAAAGGGGGGAGAGAGAAGTAAGGGGGTCGTGTTTCCGTAAAGCACAAGGGCGAGAACATACTCCTCTTGACCGCAGTTCGGGCACGCGATGTTGGTGTGCGCCTAGTAGTGAGAAAAGGCTGAGTGGTGCAAAGGAGAGAGGCGGAGACAGTAGCACGCGCACCAGAGTCGGATCCTGACCCAAGTCTGTTGTCACGCCAGCTTGCTCTCTAACTGAAATTCCCAGCGCAGGTCAGACAATTTGGGGGAAAACTCACTTTGTGACATTTAAAAGGTCGTTCCGATACACCAAGCCGTTTTCTACGGTCTCGTCAACGTTCGGGCAGATACGACACGCGTAGACCATGGTGCGTCGTTGTTGCTCTGCCTTGGGATACAGGAGGTTGTTGCATTCCGAGCAAAAATGAAGCGATGCCTGTAAAAGAGGAGTCAACGATTTAACACGAAGCCATCGGGCTAAAGATCCATGCCATTTGGATGAGATACAAGTGTAATTTTGAATGCTAAGACGGTTTGTTCGTGAAGCCGTGGGAAGCAATGGGTGGCAATGAGCTGAGTAAGCCTTGCTTATGACTTGTGTAGTGCTCCATCTAACTTGGAATGATTGGACCTCTGAGTCAGTGTAGGTGACTCGGAGGTGTCCTGGGCCTCAGTTCACTTCTTGCTCCAATTTTCTGATATGCGGACTTGGGCCACTTCTGGCTGGCCCTGGAAGTGATGCTAAATTGCTGGCCCAATTATTTCAAACGGCTCAATCCCCCGCTAGCAGAAGAGACGTAATTTACTTTATCGCCCTCGACAGCGCGCCGTCGGCTGCGTTTGACAAATCCTTTCGTGGAAGGAGAACGAGTCCCAGAAAAATGACGATACCTGGGTCCAAACGTATTGACGGATTTCGTTCACTCGTTGTCCCCCTGGGCACGAGAAGGGGTTATCTCATCAAGGGGAGTGAAGACAGTAGCCGAGAACATAGCTCGCTTGCGGAATGATCTGTGAACCTTCAAAAAAGAAAGTTCCTGAGGTGTTCTCGGCGGGGGGCGTGTAACAAAAGGCGAATGTCAAGGTCCTGGTCAGAAGGATCACCGCGTGGGCTTGCATAGAGAACGACATGCGCTAAAGAAAGGGAGAGGTGACAACAACTCAAGCTCTCAAGCTGCTCCACAGACCCGACACTACGCTTTTGCCACGGGAGAACACGTCCGGCTTTCCAAACCCCATGTTACGGAACGTCCATGCGTGCCCGGCCACTGCAGAGCCAACCGTGTGCGTTCTAGTTGGACAAATAATTTGTCTCAGTACGCACGCCGCAGCAGCATCTGGGTCATTAGCGATGGTCAAATCGACAAAGAGTCACGGCAAGCACACAAGGCGTTCAGACTAAACCCTGGACTTGCTCGCGACTGCAGTCACCGTGGGCGCGTATTCCCAACCTGTGTAATTGGGTCGAGTGACTCGGGAAAGGGCCAATGCAGCTGACTTGAAGAGGGACGTCGAAACAGTATTCGAGACACAAAGCCGAAGCTTTGATAGCACAACTTCAGCGGCAGCTCGCCTCCGTCGTTGCCACAGTGGAAATTCTCTGTCGGTAGCAAGGGAATGCCCCCGGATCTTATCGCAACTTTGTGCCGACATCCAAGCGTTCACGATGAGTGGGCATTTGACGACAACTACCTCAAACTTGGGTCATGCTTTTTGGGATTCATGCGCTTCACAACGTATTGGAGCCAAAGAAGCGAACACGCCCAAGAAGAATTTTTTGGGGTTATTTGTACAAAATCGAGAAGCGAAGTAAGCAACCTGATATTCAATCCGATGATTACCCGATTTTCAGAGGCCCGACTCACTATTGCCCTAGTACTAGAGCTGGAACGGGAGTTTGGAGTCGACCTCGGGATCGAGTGCTCCGAGCACGACTTTCACAAGAGCTTCCGTGCGGAGGTGCGGCTCATCGCTATTGAAAGTAACTGTGTCTACCATATCCTGAGAAGAGAGAGGATTAGTTTCGTCAGGACGAGGATTTGGTGCGTGTCCTTACGCGGACGCCGTGTGTCGGCCCAAGATGGTCGTCTAGCTCTTTCAGCGCCTGAGTGGCGCCAACATCATCGCCAATCTGAACAAATTGTATGCCAAGCTTGCGCAAAGGCACGTTCTTCGTATCCAGACGACGAGCAAAGTCAACGATCACTTGTCTAGGGTCGTCGGCTGGACCCATAGTCAGTTTGTGCCTGAAAGTCATCGAACCTGACAGGCTACTCACTAGGGACACCGTCCGTGATTACGAGAATGTTGATGGGTTTGTGGTTGATAGAGGGGTCCTCAATCTTCGGAACGTAGATATCCAGAATCTGCTTCAGCTTGGCGCCGAGAGGCGTCTGACCTGCTGTGATGTAAATAAAGAACGGTGAGAAGGTAGAGCAGAACAACCATCTGGGATAATGCTGTCGAAGTACTCGCGGATGTCCGATTCGTTCTGTCAACCATGAGGTTGGTGTTCGAGCTGAGGAAGACATATGACCTACTCGGAGATCGAGGCGGTATCTAGGATTGTTGAGGCAGTAGATATCCAGACCCTCTCCCCCTTTTTGGCGAGAAATTTCTGCGACGCCAGCTAGGGCATCGCGGGCTTCGAGCCACAAGCCTGCTTCCATCTTCAGGGAGTGGGGAATACAATTTCAGAAGGTCCGTCAAAGTGATTACTCAGGACTTACCGAATCTGAGTCATCGATAATCACAACCAGTTTAAAATCACTGCGGCTATGCTAAGAACATATACCAATGGAAGGCGAGATTAACTTACGCAAAGCTCGTTTGAGCAGGTACGGAACTCGGATTGACGGCGATGGGTTGGTAAACCCAACGGGTGGGGAAATTAGCCTCAACGAGCACTTCATAGATGTCGACCTGAGAACTGATGTTTAAGCGAAGTGGAGTCGACGAAAGGGCAGTTACTGACCTCGCGTTCTTTGCCATGGAATGAGATAGCAGCACCGAGTTTGAGATGTCGTCCCGCTTTGCCGAGTTCTACGAATGGGTTCGAAGAAACGAGGTCACCTCATTGGCCCACCAGGTCGTACATGCAACTCACCCATGGAGCCCTACAAATATCAAAATCAGATTGAGGTCACGGTGCAAGGTAGGTAGATCCAACCTCATAGAATGCTCGGGCAATATACCATGGCCCTTTGCGGTCCACACCTCCAATGACAGCATTGGGGGGGATTTCGTGGCCCTCTACGTAGACCTGCATAACAAATCCATGAACCAAAGAAGACAGGGAGTAATGCCAGAAATGACTACCCAGGCAACTGGAGAAGGGAACCCATTACGTTGGTAGTCGGCAGTCGTTGCCTTTGCATCTGCCTTCCACTGCAAAAACGTCTTGGGTGACTTTAGAATCGGAGCTTGGGAAGGTGGCCACACGGCACCCTTAAAGTTCGAAGGCGGGGTAGGAGTGAGTGGTGAAGCAGTACCGTACACATCGGGGGAGCTGGCCAGCACCTGTTCGTGTACGGTCGGCGGCGGCCGTTGGTAAAGATCAGGACGTGGGTTGTAATTAGCTCCTGAGAAGGGGCTCGGGGGTGGAGGAGGATAGTAAGATGCCATGGTAGTACTTGTGGGGGCTGCAGCTGCATCGAAAGGGTCGAAAGCACGGGTCTCTTATAGATCCATGGAATATCATCCTCAATTTGTTGTTGCCAAATTCAAACACATCCCTTGCACGCAAGAAGTGCCACTGACCGGGCTCGCACATGCAGCCCAGCGAATGCGGAGCGGAAAGCCCAAAATGGAGGGTATTTTACTGCTAGCATCCACGATAGGAGCACATCCGATAGCTTTCGCGCAATCAGTTTCGAATCAAGAACGTTCTAGTGGATTCGCTGTCATTGCACAAGATCAATCTAGACATTCGGCGCAGGACGATGGACAGGATGGTGAAGACTTCGCATGCACCCCACATCACGGGTTGTCTGCGAAGAGCACCCTGGTTGAGGATAAATGGCACCTGAGAAGCCCTAGGCACTCCACCTGCTCGACACTGTTCACAATCATAGCCTATCCGGGCGGTTTGAGATGATGACGGTGTTCTCTGGAAAGTTGCAGTTGAAGGCGTGGCATCGTTATCGCATGCGCTACCCACGCACGACTCATTTCAGTTCTTTCTAGCATGAGAAGACTCGCTGGGCAATGGGCGTCACATCACCGGAACTAACTGGGAGCCGGGCCACATCATCTCATTGATTAGTAATCATATACTGTATAGTTCCTCATGGTAACATCCGGGTGGCTGAATGCGATCCATCGTTTCGTGAGCGAATCCCCGTGAAACGACGACAAAGTCAAGATGGTCAAAGGTGTGTGTTTCCGTGTCTTGGCCAACCTGGTACGTTTCTTACCCTTGTTTTCAGTATACAAAGCAGGAAAAGTACTCGTCGTCTCTCCGTGTATAGATCATGAGATTGATGAGTGTATGCTTAGGTCGCAATCATCCTACAAGGTCGCCAGGCCGGCAAGAAGGTCGTCATTATAAAACAGCTCGACGATGGTACCAAGGAGCGCCAGTATCCGCATGCCATCGTTGCTGGTATCGAGCGCTATCCTAGGAAGGTGACCAAGCGCATGGGAGCCAAGAAGCTTGCGAGGAGGAGCAAGGTCAAACCCTTCATCAAGGTACTTTTTATCCTCACGACCTTATTCGCCTTATCCACATAACGCTCCTAGGTGGTAAACTACTCGCACTTGTTCCCTACTAGATATTCGGTGGAGCTGGAAGGCTTGAAGGGCATTTTGTCAGCAGAAACCTTTAAGGAGCCGTCACAGCGGGAGGATTCCAAGAAACAGCTGAAGAAGTTGTTAGAGGAGCGTTATACAGGTGGGAAGAACAAGTGGTTCTTCCAACCTCTCCGGGTATGTATCCATAAATCATATACTCAGAACCACATACTAACAACGCTCGCAGTTCTGATTTCTTCTTTCCTATCCCTCTTTTATGACGTCGACAAAATGCCACATGTACACTCATGTCACCCGTGATATGTCCCACACCCTCACAATCTGCGTGTCAGGTTCCATTTTCCTTTGATTATACTCAGGCGTGGCCACCACTACATGTTTTTCGTCTCAACTAGTCGGGCCCCTACGACAATGCGCTCCGGAATGCTTTCCATCGCACCATTTCTTTCCACACACATTCCGGCAGCCTAAACTACTAAGTTGAGACCGTTCAATTGCAGCGACATGGACATACCTGTACGCTAAGTCGCAGAAGTTCGATCATCTCGTCTTTGGACGGTTGTCTATTTCCAAATTGCATCAGGCCAGTAACAAAATATCCAGTAAAACAGTCGCCTGCGCCAGTTGTATCCCGTATGTCGCCTTGAAGCGTAGCTGCAGGAAGGTAGAACATCTCCTTCGGGCTTTGCATTGACGCGAGGACGCCAGTTGCGCCTAATGTACATACCACAGCCGTTGAGGGAAGAGCCCCACTACGACACAGTTTGTTGAGCGTCAAAAAGGCAACCCTCAGCGCGTCGACATTCGGCCAGTCGGCATGATACTCTGCTTCTGTCCCCTGGTTCGTGGAATTCCCCCCGATCACGCGAAGAAGGCTCTCCACCTCGCCTTGGTTGACAATTAGCCAGGAAAGTCTTGTCCAGGGAAGAAATTGTAGCTGCACATCTGCAGGCATGGGCGATGGATTGAATATCGTCACAATGCCGTGCGCGTGCGCATACACGAGGTATGCGAGGGTAGTGGCCCAAGGAATCTCATTTTGTAGAAGGAGATGTGAAATACCGGTGAACTGTCGCTCGAATTCGCCTTCCGTCGGAAGATCAGGTAGAGCGTAGTTTGCTCCTTTGTGCAAGACTATGCGTCAGTTCATTGTGAGCAACCTCAGATTGGTGCAATGCAACGCCATGAATGTAGGCATAGACGCACTGATGCAATTTTCGCCTTCTGGGGTAAGTTGGATGATTGCGCGGCCTGTGACCTCCTACGAGAAGAACAAGTCGGCGCTAGGGTTGCAAAGGCGGCAAGGTACACCCACCCCGGTGACGGGATTGCGGGCGTACCTTCACAATAGAAACGTTGGCAACAGAAACCCCATAACCCTCAAGATCGCGGACGAGCCAGTCGCCATCCTCTCCGACGGCGCCGACGAGGCTCACGGCTCCCCCTGCGCGAGCGACGGCAGCGGCTTGATTTGCCCCCTTCCCGCCTCCGCGACGCTCAAACTTCGTGGACGAGATTGTCTGTCCCGGGCGAACGACGTCGTTGACTATGTAGTAGTTTCATAGAGAGTATATGTAGACCAGGCGACGGGAAGTCAAGCATGCGTACCGTAGAAGAATTCGTCGATGTCTGGAGTTTGATTATTTTTTTTTAGTCCCAGTGAGAAGCAGAGTGGATGAAGTATCGCTGACTGAGAGATCCACGGACTAAACAGCGCGACATTGCGATGTGCGAGTTGCTCCTTTTTGTGCAGTGTAAGAGACCTCGAGAAGCGCACCACGGCGTGCAACTGGACGCTCAACCGGACCCTTCGACTTAGCAAAACGAAAACGCGTGTGGCCCCATTCAATCAACCCTCTTTCTGTCTCCCTCTGATCTCGGGTGCGTGTCAAAATGACAAAGTTGGAAGTTAAATAACTGTAGTAACAACGCAGGACCCCTCTCTTCTCAACGGCAACAAAACGACAATTTGACATATTGAGCTGACTCGAACATGTCGGCCTTTGGGGGAAGCCTCTTTGGAAATCCGGGCACAACCCAACAACAGCCTGGTCAGAGCGGTGGACTATTCGCTGGATTGGGCTCTGGGACCAACACTGGGACTAGCACAGGCGCAACGGGCAACCCGGGCCAGCCTTCGTTGTTTAGCGGCACCCAACCGGGCACTACGCAAGGTCAGGGTGCTGGCACGGGTCTTTTTTCTGGAGCCAATACCGGAACTCAGCAAACTGGCGGTGGTCTCTTTGGTAGCAACACCACCCCGGCGGGCACGCAGAACCCGGGTCAGACGAGTGGCACCCTTTTTGGCAGTGGAACACCGCAAAACCAACCGCAAAACCAACCGCAGGCCAGCGGGGGTCTCTTTGGCAATACGACGCAGCAGAACCAGCCGCAGGCCGGTGGCGGTCTCTTTGGCGGGGGGAACACTCAGCCCCCGGCGGGTGGTGGCTTGTTCGGAAACACGGCAGGTACGAGCGGGGCCCAACCCCCCACGGGCGGTCTGTTTGGTTCCGGTAATGTCGCAAATCAGGGAACGTCCGGGACGGGGGGCACGGGTCTCTTTGGTGGACAACAACAGCCAACGGCGTCAGGTGGGCTGTTTGGGAACACAGGGGCAAGCGCGGCCACACAACCCACGGGTGGTTTATTCGGAAGTACGATGCAGCAACCTGCGGCTAGCGGTAGTTTGTTCGGAGGTTCAACTGCAGCTCAGCAACAGCCTGCGACGGGCGGAGGGTTATTTGCGGCTCAACAGCAGCCCGCTACGAGCGGTGGACTGTTCGGGAGCACAACACCACAGCAACAGCCTGGAATTGGTGGTGGACTCTTTGGCTCCTCCGCGGGGCAACAGGGCCAACAATCTGGGTCGGGCACTCTTTTTGGCTCGTCGACAACGCCGGGCGCAAGTTTATTCGGGACCACCGATACAGGAACGATGGGTGCTGGCGGAACCTCATTCTTCATGGGTGGGCAGATGTCTCAACCACCAACATCCGGATTGCTTGGCAGCAGCACGCTGGGCACAGGCAGTCTGTTCCCGACGAAGATTTCTAGTGTTGCCCCCCAAAATCAAACTGATGCTCAAACTCAGTTTGGACAGCTGCAACAGCGTATAGAGACTATCGTTGGCGCCTGGAATCCCGCATCCCCCCTTAATCGCTTCCAAGTACGCTCCATTTAGCTTTTACGATAGGATAGGACCACTAATGCGCTACAGCACTATTTCTATAACTTTGTAGACCCCTCCCAAGTACACCAATATGGGCGGCCGGCCAACGCCACAGATGAGTCCTTATGGCAGAAGTCCGTTCGTGAGAACCCCGACCCAACACAGTATGTCATCTCGCCAGGTTGCCTGTGGCTTGTACTTACGCTGCGATGTGACCTCACATAAGCCTTGTTCCGGTCTTGGCTACTAGCTTTGACGACCTGCAGAGGCGTGTTGAAGCCCAATCTCAGCAGGCAACGGCACAACAAGAAAGGTTAAAGGAGATCCGTGCACGAATCGAGAAGGCCTCGGAGAGGCATGTTCTATCGAACGCACCTCGGCTGCAAAAGCTGGCAAGCGCGCAAGCTCAGCTGACACACCGGTTGCTCCGACTCGTGCAGCACCTACACTTACTGATCCCCGCGCTTCGTTCTTCGTCAATTCGACCAGAGGAAGAGGCGCTTCGGGCAGCATTGGAGGAAATCGACGGTGAGATACGGCGGCCAGGGGGGATGGGAAGGATCATAGGGAAGTTGAACGAACTGTGGGCGCTTGTCGGAGCGGTGAATGCCACACGCGGTGCAAACTCAAAGGGAAGCACAGATGGGGTTGAGTGGGCCGTTGTGGATGAGGAAGGACTGAATCAGATCGTCCAGGTATGGGATTCCGCAGGTCACGGGCTCGATCAAGGGGGTGATTTAACGCGCACCGTTTCGTTTGCAGATTCTAGGAGAACAGCAGGCAGGGCTTACACACCTGACAAGGATCATTCAAAAGGACGTGAGAGATATCGGGATTATATACGGGGAAGATGATGGACCGCAGGGAGGAGTGGACTCGAGTCGTAGTGCAATATAGTTGACTGTAATTAGATCACGTACGGCTCGTTCCGTGGCACGGCCCTGCTCGAGCTTAAGTGGCCGTCGGTCATACACTCAACTCTCCTCTCTCATATCCCTCACTACCAAAAATCACGTCCACAAATGCGTGTCAGGACGCTCGAAATACGCTGGCACGACAGCAAACCCATCTCAACCTGTGACTTTCAACCCGTCTTCTTCAAAAAGGCGCGCCCTTCCCAAGACAAGGCTTTTGCTGGTCAGTCCTATCGTCTGGCGACAGGAGGAGAGGATAATTATGTTCGCGTTCGTATCTCCTCCCGTTATTCTCTTTCGGGACATTTCTCAAAATAATATTCTTGTAGCTTTGGATGGTCTATCCAAACATTACCCCTCCATCCCTTGTTGAGGCCGCACTTAGCGACGCGGTTAATCCACCCATACCACGACCCCCTAGAGTCGAATACCTCGCCACCCTCAGCAGACACTCCGCCCCAGTGAATGTCGTCCGTTTCAGTCCTAATGGTGCGCATGCGTCTTCCCATTCCAGGCGCCTTCGTTCCGTATTCATCATGATGCTTAGGCGAGCTAATCGCGTCAGCTGGTGATGGTGCGTGTTATCACTCCTGTCATCGTCGCGTCCTCTGACAACAAAGGGCAACAGACGGAATGATTATCATTTGGGCTCAGTCAAACTCACCGTCTCAAACCGCGTATGGCAGCGACCTCACTGCCGACGACATGCAGTTTGAGAAGGAATACTGGAAGCCGCGCACCACTTTTCGGTAATGCGCAGCCATCTCACCTGCGTTGTTTTGGCGCTGACTTTCCTCCCTCTAGTTGCACGACCATGCAGGTTTATGACCTTGCATGGAGCCCAACGGGAGAATATATAATTTCCGGCAGCACCGATAATGTTGCTCGGATATTTTTGGTGTCCGAGGGTAACGATATTTCATCTCGAGTCAAGGCCGATAGGATTCACTTCTTCTCCAGGGAAATGCATTTCCGAGATTGCCGAACACAATCATTACGTCCAAGGTGTCGCATGGGATCCGCTTAATGAATACATTGCTACCCAGAGTAGCGACCGTTCCATGCACGTCTACAGCGTCTCTATCAAATCAGGCGTCTTCGAAGTCCATGCGGTGGGCAAAAATTCACGCATCGCTCATCATCACACACGCACCCCCAGTTCGCATGGTCGACCGAGAATGTTCCGTCGAGAATCCACTGCAAGTGACACCGAATCCGTTATAACCACCTTGAGCGAGCAGATCAAGGAAGAGGCAATTCCATCTTCTGTTTCTGGTGCTACGCAGCATCAGAACGTGCCGCTTACTCCTGCGACTTCCATAGCTAGTACCCCTTCTCAGTCGATGTTCCCCCCGCCGCCCATGGATAAGCCATCTTCACGACGCTCGTCCTTCAGTGGTTCCAATGCGCCCAGTTCTCCAGCGCTCTATGCTCGTTATGCGCGCTCACCTTCGCCGCTACCTGCGTTACCTGCCATTCGCTCTACAAACCCTTCTCCGTCCACCTGGAACTCTGTCAGGTTATATGGAGATGAAGGTTTTACCAACTTCTTCCGGCGCTTGACCTTCAGCCCCGACGGAGGTCTCCTGATGACCCCGGCGGGTCAATTTGAAGATCCGTCAGTAAACCCAGGTGCATCCCGGTCGTCATCGTCCGGTAACAAAACGGAAGAGGCGCGTGGGAGGAAGGGTCATCCCGATGCTGCCAATCCGAACTCCGGATCATCTGTTTACATCTACTCGCGTGCCAACTTCGCACGGCCACCGGTTGCACAACTTCCCGGACACAAGAAAGCGAGCGTAGCAGTCAGATTCTCACCGATATTGTACGAGCTTCGCCCTGGTGTATTTGGCCCGGACGTCCCGACAGACACAAGGCATGTGGTAGTAGAGAAAGGCCGAGATACAACCGTCAATGTGGATGTTGGAGGTTCGCAGGCCTCGACACCTAACACACCTGCACTCTCAGCGTCAGGCGAGATACCCCAGATGGCGTCACCATCAAAATCGGCGTTGTTGGCGCCGCTCGCCGTCCCTGCACTCACACTTGGACTGCCAACATCTCTGACTTTACTGTCTCCCGTGCTCTCAGCAACTGACTCTGTGCGGGCTTCTAGCCCAGCAGTGTCGAAGCCGTCGACGCCAGCGCCACCCCCGAGTAGCGGGTCTGTTTTTGCACTGTCATACCGCATGTTGTTTGCTGTGGCGACGATGGATACCATCGCGATTCATGATACGCAACAAGCGGGGCCAATCTGCCTGCTCACGAAACTGCACTATGATGAATTCACAGATATGAGTTGGTCAGTTTTTCTTGTCCAACTTCGTGAAGACTAAACTTATGCATGTGTACTATAGGTCACCCGATGGCCAGTGTCTCATGCTCTCCTCGCGCGACGGCTACTGCACCATCGTCGTTTTCGATGAGATACTTGCCGCACACCATGTCCAACAGCAGACGCTACAATTCCAGTCAATTGCGCACAACCACGCCGTCCCGCTGACGTCCTCGTCAGTACTGACACCGTCGACGACTCCCGCACTGTCCACCATCTCTCTTCCACCGTCTCTCTCTCCTCGTTTGTCGGCAAAGCGACCGCTAACACCGGCAAAATGTGTCGTACCGGAGAGCGATGTTCTCCCCGAGACCGACTCTGTCGCTAGTAGCGCTGGTGAAGCAACTGCTGCCGCCGCCCCTCCCATTGATAATGATGAGTCCGACAAAGTGCCGGCACCGGTTCCGGAACCGCCAAAGAAGAAGCGGCGCGTTGCACTGACGCGTATAGGCGACGTTGGTTCATGAAAGCCGTTTCGGCGATGCGCAAATTCTTGATTGTTTGTATGTCAGTCAGTCAGCCTTTCGTTGCCATTAAGTTACTCTCCCTTGGGCCCATTACTCGTTTTTACTCGTTTTAAATCTCATTTATTCACATTGTTCGAACCCCCACATGTGCCGTGTACCATAACTCCAATCGCGAATCACTCTCGTACTCCTCCCGTACTTCCATACCTTATACCTATGAGCTTAAGAGTTGCTGTTCTGTTTCAACGGCATGGGTACAAAGCGTGTAGTTCTATCCTGTACATGTCCGGCGATCCGCCACTACTACTCGTACTACCCAGATCCTTATGATATGCATTGTGTTCCAAGCAGATGTATCATGGATGGCCTTGTTCTTGGCCTTGTTACATGACAGATACCACTTTTTCTTCTCTGCTCCTTTTCTATAGCAAAGGTGGCGTACGACCGAGCGTGTCACGTGTCGAAGAGGAGGTCACGACTCACGAGACTAGTCGGCCCACGTGACTCAGCATACTTTACGCGCCTTTGGTATACGAATATCGAATGTAAGTTCACCCCAGTCATCTCTGTACCACACCGACCAAGGGGACGCCCCATCACGTCCCAGAGAAAAAGAAATGTCGCAGCCCCGCTGCAAACCTGCCGCAGTAGAAACGAGACCTGTCACGGGCCCAATCCAAGGAAATATCTTCTCGCGAGGTTACACTTCCTTTAAAATCACCCCGACCCAATCAGAGCATCCGATCGACGTCCGAGAAGGGTGAAACAGGCTCAACGCCAGAACGCTCGTGATCTCTGCGCGCGGCGTGATCCTGAACATCAACACACGGAGGGAGCACCTAAAGAATAGAATAGAAGATAGGAAGGTCCCCAGAGAATGTGAGGAATATTCCAGGAATGTAAGTAACATGACAATCATGCCACTCGTGGGTGTTTCAATGCTGCTCCAGCTACTTCTGTGCATGACAGATTTCAAGGTGAAAAAAAACTAACCATAAGCAGTGTTGAAAATTTTTGCGCAGTTTCATCTACGGTGAAGAAATTCCGAAAAATAGTCTCTTGGTTGCATTCACTACATAGGGCGTTTGTACCCAAAGAATGTACCTGAAAGGAGAAGAAATATTTATCAACCCCCTTTTCCCGTACTTTTTGGCTGTGAAGATCCGCAAGAATATTTTTGCCCCCTTGATCGGTGAGTGAGCGACTCACTTCAGCATAAATTAAATTTGTTGTGTACCAGCCAAAGAAAAACTAGTCCGTGCTTTCCGGTATTCACTTTCACAGTGCGCATGCTGTACCAGAACCATACGCTATTAGAAACGCGCTTGCCTTGAGGACCCCCAAGCAAGCATGAGGCGTGGGCAATAACACGGACTATTGTTTTTGAACCAGGCCATATGACTCGGTATGTATGAACGACGGTGCTGGCCTCATGGTCGGCGTCCGCCTCAATACTTGGGGGTCGGGGTGGAAAATTATGATGAGATGGGTGAGGCAACGAGTTATGAGAGGGTGAAACCTATGAAATTGGAGCCCGAAGATCTGGGCTAGTGTCTGTCATTGGCAGCATGTTCGGTTGCTGTAGCTCTGGTACAGTACCTTGCTTGATACCGCCACGCGCACAAGTTACTGTAATGATGGACGGGCCCACGTGGTTACCGTGCTAGTAAGTTGACAGGATTGAAAAATGCCATACCGTACTTCTCCCCGAAACATGCTAACCGTGTTGGTAGCTTGGGCGAACCGACTTATCGATGCCATGACCGTGATACCCGAATTACTGTATTATTGTCCTTACCGGCCCCTCAGATTGGCGGCAAGGAAAGGCGTGTCAGGTAGAGTGCAAACCCTTCTGTGCTTCAAGCTATGCCCGGTCAGAGGAAGGGAACGATGCTCCATACGGAGCACTGCGCGGGGGCATTCTTACCACGAGGAGACTGGCTGGCACCAAGCTGAATGCCTTCCAAGGTTCCATCAAGTATGGATGTGGTGGAGGTGATACTGCGGCTGCGGAGATGAAGACGTTAGAAAAGAATGGATGGGGACGAGCTGGAATAAGTCAAGCAACGAGACGATATAGGTACCGAAATGAATTGACGGAGACACCGAACCCTTCCGAAGGAGACGTTCCTAAATTCGACATTTCTAGGTTTTAGCATTTTAAGTTACACTCCAGTCGGGTCGCGATATGGCATACAGCTCTTTCCTATGTCTTTGACAAATTGGTTATCCGTGCCCTGCCCTGAGTGTAGGAAGCTAAGTTAGTGATATCACGAATCCGCATTAAGCCTAAAGGGATGTTGATCGGTGCCGCACACTAAGTGCACCAACGATGGCACCGAGATTTCGTTCCCGCAGTTTCTCAACACCCGGGTGTCTTATCGATCGAGCGGGAACAAGTCGTTCACATGTTTACCTCGGTGGGAGTACGAAGAAAGCATGGCATCAAGAAAGGAGTGCCCCGAGTTACGTGGTGTTATCTCATGCCCCAGAGGCTGGGGCGGCGTCAGTTCGACGGACCTGATTCAAGAGCAGTCCGTCAAGGGCCTTCGCGCGGTACCGGGTAGTCAGTACAGGGTGCCCACCGTCACCTTGCACGTGTTTACCAAGTAATCTCACTGTCATAATTTGAAAGCCGTAGGATTAAGGCCACTTGGAATATCTGATGCCTAAGCGCCAGTTTCGCTTTGTAGCTGCTTGATTTTCGAAACAATACAATTTACCGCGGACTTCCAGCTCGGTCGTGTCTGCATCTGTGCTGGTTGAAACACGGTAAACGAGCCGCCAATTATGCTGCGGTTGAAATGCTTGGCACCTCCGGGGCGCCACGGCTGGCACCAGTCATTTTGTAACATCGATCTAAATTTAACGTGCGTGCCTACTAGTACTTGGAAGCTTCCGCGAGAAGGGTGGATGACGGGAATGAAATTGTCACTGTCTCAGCAGTAGGGGATAGGCAGGCACCCGTGGGGAGGACACCACGCCGACGCACGCGTTGGCACCCGCTTTGGATCTTCTAAACTGGACACTTCTATGGCCACTAATCCAGAACCAAAGTAACCCAAATCGACATTGTTCATGCTTCCAATTTCCTGAGATGGAGAAATGGAACGTTGGCTCTCCATCGGTTTCATGCCTGATCAATGGGGTACCCCTGCTAACAGAACAAGTGACAAGACGGTGATGGCCGAAGATCTTTGCTCCCCAGTGAACGGGAGCGTGAGATCGGCTCTCGAGTGCGACATCGATAACGAGATGGGAGCAGCAACATGGCAGTCGAATCTGGGGTAAAAGAAGCCGATGTTGTGCCATAAGCTACAATTGGAGAGATGAAGGATAAGCCTGTCAGTTAACGCCACCGGAGGACGGAAGCCTCGTGTCATCGGAGGATACCGAAAGGTGCTGATGCCGAGCTGGGCAGCGCTTGTAGGGGTACGTATGACCCGGATGACTGAAAAATCCGATTCCGGTGGATAAGCTAGGGGCTATGATGAAGACGGCGGAAATATCAAGGAACAGGTCAATATGAAGAAGCACCATAAGTATTCGCTGTTTTGCAAGAGCCGGATACACAGGAGTTATGCTCGTCATGCCAGTAGTGTGTTGGCAGCGGCCGCATCTCGAAGCTCGGAGAAATAACGGAGACAGTGGGGCCGCATGAATTCACACCAAGAACACGTCCAATCGACGTGACCCAAGGAGACGAGTCCGGTGATAACCTCTCAATCATACTCAGAAAAAAGGCAGCTTGCTTTCTATTGCATTATGGGTCTGTCTCCAGGTAAGGAAGGCAACAATCTAGCCCGAAAGGCGCTGTTTTCCGTTCCAGCTTTTCAAAGGGCGGAAGCACCTGGACAAGGAATCCTCAGAACAGCAGTCAAGGTGTCGTAAATATTCAATACTTACCAGTGATGATATCAACAAGCTCATTGGTGATAGCAGCTTGGCGGCCGCGATTATACTGCATCTGTAGCGAGGAAATCATGTCACTGGCATTCTTTTGCGCATTGTCCATGGCATTGCGGCTAGAGATTCGAATGATTAATGAGAACTGATAAAGTGGCATTGGTAGCGAACCGAGCGCTGATTTCACAAGCGTGTCCCTCTATAAGAGCAGCGTAAATGGCATTGGCAAGTGAGAATTCGGCAAGGTCCTTGGTAACGTCGTCCTCCATCTCGTATGCCTTGAAACCAGCTGAGTGGAGTCAGATATAAACATTCGCGCCGTTAGAAGACGAGTTGCTTCACACACCTGCCTCCTTCAACACCTCCTCATTCAATACCTGCATGACGGCGGGCTCGTAGGACAACGCAGAGACAAACTTATTGTATATGATGGCAATGCCATCGTATTTGATACCGCTCTTCACAACCAAGTCCGCAACACCAGCCGCGTCCGCGAAGGTTGGGATATCGCGGCCAATTTGGTTGAACGTAATCGAGAAATTAGAAGCAAGAGTGCGCGAGAGTTGAGCCTTGGACTTGTCACCAACGACCACAATGGGTGAATCAGTTGACCCGCCGTTTTCCCCAGTATTAATGGAGCGACGTGTGGCCTTCGAAACAGAAGAGTGGATGCCACCGCATAGGCCCTTGTCCGAGGAAATTACAATGAAAAGTTTGTGTTGGGGAACCTCTTCTGGTTTAGCATTCTCGAAAACCTCTACCGAAAGAACCTGTTAACAAGCCAGTAAACATGTTGAAATGGCCATACCCGAGTTGGCAATGCCATACTGCTTCCCATTCTGCATGGCGCGCTGGGCTTTTGCAAGTCTCGTGGAGGCAATCATTTTCATGGACTAACACGCGAGGATCAATTACCATAAGTGCACTGCTCTTTGGAAGCTCTTACTCACTTTGGTGATTTTCTCAATATTCCGTACGGACTTCAAGCGCAGCTCGAGCTCTCGGAGAGTAGCCATGTTGCGTGCAGTCTGGGGCGCCACACCCGATGATGAGGGCCGCACAGCAAGACGAGCTACTGCCTGTCTTGCGTACATGGTATTGCGACTAAATAAGAGAGAGAGGGATGTATGCGTTAAACACGTCGTCGAGAGGGTGTTCGGAATTACGCTGGCGCTATTTTAAACTCCGAAATAATTAGCGCGGAGATTGCCGGCGTTGGATGTCGACAGCCACATCGCGGTAATCTGACTCGTAACATTGTCATGGCGGAAGAGCCGCTCTTTGATCCTTCGCTCAAAAAGCGTGGCAAGAAGAAACAAGTCGCATTCTCAGAGAATCCTCTTGGTGCAGATGCAGATCCTACGGTGCCTGCACCATCCCTCGATGACACGACTGCGAGTGGAGATGTCATTGATCTTGGCCCCAAAACGGTGCACGAGCAAATGAAGCAAAATGAGGCTGGCATAGACGATGCCGCTTCTGGGCTGAAGGAAGCCAAGGAGGAGGAAGACTTCAAGGCAATGTTCGGTGACTTGAAAAAGAAGAAGAAAAAGAAAGAGATTCCTCTCGAATTGGTCTGTTGAAGTCCTTCCTTTCTAACCTCTGTTGTCTGACATCTGCTTAGGGTGAAGACGGTTCCGGTACATCCACCCCGATAACAAATGCCTCTACTTCAGCACCCGGAATTTCGGAGGATCTCGACTTTTCCGATCTGAAAAAGAAGAAAAAGTCTACCAAGAAAAAGGCAGCCTTCGACCTGGAAGCTTTTGAGAAGGAGCTGCAGGAATCTAAGAGCAAGGACGCCAACGCAGACGACGAGGAGGACATTCCTGACGGAGATCATCTCAATGACATCGATGAGGCTGAGCTCGGGGATGATGTTTTCGACCGCAGTGAAGCACCAGCTGGTGTAGACCAGGGTACCGAGCCCTGGCTTGGAAGTGATCGAGACTATACCTACCAGGAGCTTCTCACTCGGTTTTATGCCTCCCTCCACGCTTCTAACCCGTCCCTCCTTACTTCCACCGGAAAGCGATACACTATTGCACCCCCCTCCATCCACCGGGAAGGTAACAAGAAGAGTATCTTCGCAAATATTAGCGACATTTGCAAGCGCATGCACCGACAACCTGAACACGTCATACAATACTTGTTTGCTGAATTGGGAACGACTGGCTCGGTTGATGGGTCGGGGAGATTGGTGATCAAAGGCCGGTTTCAACAGAAACAAATAGAAAACGTGTTAAGGAGGTATATAGGTAAGTCTTGACATCATTATGTGTCGTTGAGACGACTCTGACAGAGACGCCAGTGGAATACGTCACATGCAAGACGTGCAAGTCACCAGACACGCTCCTAACGAAGGAAAATCGTATTTTCTTCATGGCTTGCGAGTCCTGTGGCTCCCGGCGGTCAGTGAACGCCGTCAAGACCGGATTCCAGGCCCAGGTTGGCAAGCGTAGCAGAAACAGAACCGGTTAGGGGGTTGCACATATGACGAGGGACAAGTTTTTTTAGCGCGCACCAATCGCATGTTGTATTTTTTTTCACATTCATAACAGACATCGACTTTGACAGATGACTTGAACGTTGCCGGCTGCCGGCTGCCGGCTCAGCTCACTTCAAATTCTCGTTCACCTTGGCGTCTGTGTTTTCCGCTCCCACCTTGCGCTCGGAATGTAGCGACGCATGATCTCACCAATCGACGTCGGCTGATCTTCAACTTATCTGAATTATCTGTCTAACATATGCTTCTGGCTTCTGCTTTCCATCTCAGTGATTCGCTTCGGACTTTGGGTTGGTCTAGTCTCTATAAAGCATAGACCGCCTTGAGGCCTCCGCCACTTCTACGGTAGAAAGCGCTCAAGCCAGCCTCAAAAGCCAGCGTCCCCGAGGAAGCGAATGTTCCGGTCCTTTCTATGGCGTCTTCTTCAACTTCTTCCTCTTCGTTAATCCCATACCCTACGGTAGATCCACAGACCGTGCAAACCTTCGCGCGTTCTGCGCAGCTGGACCTCCTCGATTTCGTGCGGTCGATGATAGAGCAACGACAACTTCGGGATCCGATGGGGGGGAAGGCCAGAGCGGGGGATAAGTTTATGGTCGAGGTAGACCAATTTGTCATCGGCCTGCGGGAGCCCCAATTCGAGAAATGTGGGTGATCTTCGAAACCGAGTGGAAACTTACAGACCATCCTTGCAACGTGCAGTTCCTAATTCCCTTTGAATTTCAGGTGGTTCATATGATAGTTTTGGAGATCGCGTGTACATGAAAGCATACCGTCACAAACTAGGTGAGTCCAACCAATCTCTCGTTCAGATGCATGGACTTAGGGGGGCCTTTACCCATAGATACCCCTCCCGAACGTCGCCTGCTAAAGATTGTATGGTCCTTCGAGATTGTGTGGTCCGGTGCAAAGAAAATATATCGCGTGTACGCCTACTTTCCCCTTCTGGGGAATGGGCGAGCGCAGGGGCAGGAACTAATGAAAGCACTTGTTCAATTACACCCAATTAGTGCGTCTTTTTTCTTTTATTTTTTGGACAGGCAACACGTTGTTAACACGCGCTTGGAAGCGCCCCGAGTTTTAGGTCCCGGAGGCACAAACATATTATCAGGGTAATATTCAGTCACCCTATCCGGGTTATCCGGCCACGGAGCATACTGCCGACTAATGGGCGCTGCGGCCGCGATACGAGCATAGCCATAATCACGATGTATCGGGAACATCGATGGATAGGGTCACGTAATAATTCGAGAGGTCCCCCAGCAGTTCTCCAACCTCATCCTTACATCTATCTATACACTGGAAGAAACCCTACTACATGTATTCATGCTTGTATTGCACGTATTTCTGGAGCGTAATATGAAGGCAGATAGGTCTCTGGCCCTCCCGGGCGGGTTGTGCTTGGGGTGGAGTTGACAGCATCATTGCGGCTAACTCCAATAAGATAAATGAACCTCGCTCAGACGCGCAATGCAGCACTTCTCGAAGGATCGTGAGTTCCAAGATTAAGTACTTCAGTGGTAGACGTCGGGTCTGAAAAAAAAAAAGTTGAAATTCGAATGACAAGGTAGTAAAGTAGAGGTAAGACCGATTACCGCGGCCATGCGGCGTCATTTACAGAGACCCACTCTCAGGGGGCGGTGTAAACCAAAAGCCTGTTCCCCGTGAACTCTTCATCAATTCTAGTCGTATCTCGGGACCAAACGGTGTCGATCGGCTCTGATTTTAATAAAGGAATTGAAAGCCGAGAAGTTCAAACGTCAGCGGCAGAGCTTAGTAGCTATATTCAATAATGATCAACTCGCCCTTACCGTCCATAGCCGATTTTCGCTGACGACCCGGGTGAGGGAAGGGACGTCTTCCAATAGCGGCCTCACACGATCAGTCGTGAGCGACGTTCGCTTTCCGTACGTTCCGTGATTAGCCACGTCAATGAGGGTATGTAAGCTAGTGGATGCGGCCAGCACGGACGCGAAGCTGTACTGTGGTGCGTGTTTCCAGCTTCTGAATCACCTCGACGAAACTGGGTAAGCTTACAATGTCATCAGTCGGGATGGAAATAGCAAGCTTCTCAAGCCTGTCACACCCCATGAGATTCTCGAGGCCCCGGGGGCTGACTGAAAAGCCCATAAACCGCACGCCTCGCAGGTGCGGGCCGTGCATCTCCATAATCTCGTTAATGAGAGAGGTGGGAAACTGCTGTCGTTCTGACAGGCGCAGCGCCAATGAGGCGAGGTGTGTGGAGCGCGTGAGAGACAGCAAGGAAGAAATCAGTGACACTGGTAGGACCGTTCTTTCCGCGTCAGATAGGAATCTACAAGGTACCATTTCAACCGCGAGGTGTTTGAGAGTTTTCAGGCAGATCCGGGGCAGATTAGAAGCGAAGTCCTGTGGGGAGGGTCAGGTGGTATGAACGTTTGAACAAGGTGAGTGATCGGACACGGCCATGGGGTCAGGGGGAGTGTCATCGGCTAAACCAGACAAGGTGCGTCCCTATCGCTACACCGGACTATGACCCCATTGTACTTGGTGGATCAGCAGGATAAAGCCTCAGACAGACGAAGGACAACACGAGGCGTTCACAATGTCATTCTCAGCGCCTCGCCCTTAGACCAGAAATTCCGAAAACGGATCGACCTGCACTTAGGTAAAATAGTCACTCACCGTGCCCCACACAGTGAGCGCAAGGCTCTCGAGGAAGGGGGTGTGCTCTGTCACTGCGAGGATATCTACGTGGGCTATTCTCGGGCATCCAACGACATAAAAGCCCCGAAGTCTTGGAAGGTGTTGTACGGTACTTTGAAAGACCGTTCTATTCAAATATGGACTTGTCTGCGACGTGGTCAGCATCCGTTGACAACTTTACAGTACAGAAGGTCAGCTGGATGACACGTTAAACATATCGGCGCTTTAGCGATCAAAGATAGTAAAATTCGCAAGGGCGTATCGATGGGGCGATGAAAGTTGTAAGGTGAAGCCGCATGGAACCGACTCACATGAATTGTCAGATGCTCCAACGTGGACCTCAGAGATTCCGCCCATTTCGGGAGGGCGTCCATCACCGCGGAGCTTGCATTCTCGAGCGTAAGGCTGTGTAGTCCACGAAGCTGACAAAGGAGTTCTGATTGTTCCCTGGCGAGGCGAGCCTCGATGCGGAGTGTGCGAAGACGTTGCTTTGGCTGGATGAAGGGAAGAAGTGGCGGCAACGCGCTGCCGACGGTGCAAGTGAAAGAGTTAAGAGAGTCCGAAACTTCCAAAGCGGAAATGCAGTCACGAAGGAAGCGTGGGTCTGGAAACGACCTTTGCTTTACTCGAGTATTCGGGATCACGCGTATGTCTGGAGGCGTAACAAGGTCATGTACAACTCCCAAGCAAAGAAGCCGACCGACCGATGTTCTGGACATGTGCTGCCAGATCTGGGCGTGCCCTGACAATGGCAAAGGGGGTCTCAATCTATTGGAAACTCTCAACTACAAATAGGAGACGAGTGGCTGTAGCCTACTCTCGGATACCTCTTCGCTTGGTTGAGGTAGAAGCCAAGGGAGCGATACAACCTGGGAAGAGCACCAACCAGGAATGATCGGTTAACTTGAGAGACAGATGCAAGATCTGGGACAGAAAGGTAGGCGAATATTATTTGTAGGACATCGAAGTTGAGAGATTCAGCGGTGACCATTTCCCGTGAGTGTTAGGGCGAGTCTCGTACTGCACCAGGCGGCACACAATGGTCTTGGCAAGAGCCACAACTAACCAACCGGGCCGTCGATTCCGGGTCTACATTCACCACCATGTCCTTCCTCATTGGTCCCGTTTCTGGGGCCCTCGTCGCTGGCGGTGTACGTCGTCCCCTCATGTTATACACTGTAATCCCTGAATGCTTTCGTCTAGATTTACTATGGTTTCTCCAACCTGATTGAGTCGAGGTACGTGTGTCCTACGATGATCTCAGCCGACGTAGACCTTCACGCTTCTCTGATAGAACGAGTCAACACCGGGATAAGTTGGTTAATTTCATGAACTCCTCGTACATTCCGCGCCAACCGCGTCCCACAGCTTACACGTGCTCTCGCAAAAACTCATCACCCCGCCATCCGAGCATGACCCTCCGCCAACCGCTGCCGCCCGGGTCGTAAAGAAGCCGCTCACAGCATTGGTCAAACAGACATGGAACGAGAAAGTCAGTGAATTGTATGCGCTCACGGGGAGAGGAGGAGAACGAGCTAGTTCGTGGGGCAGGGAGGTGCTTTACGGTGGGGATGCTAGTGCCGACGGGGCAAACCAATCTCCGTGAGCCCCATAATCGAAACGTGGCAAATCAATCTGTCTTATTTCGATGCTAATTAATTACTGGTCGTATGCGGTCGGCTTGACTCGAGGCCCACGTTTGGGGACAAGTCAATTTGCGCGCAGTACAGTGCTCACGGTGCCGCAATCTGTTCAACAGCTACTCCCGGCACGGTTATTATATAACATTTACTCAATCGCTCACCCTGTCCCAAGTCAGGCGGCGATAAATGTTCCCCAAGAGAGCAAGTCGGCACGTTGCGAGGTTCTTGAATAAGCGATAAGGTCCTGCCATCATTCTGGTGCCACAGGCCATCATGCATCATGACCATTTGATATGCGGCACCTCAAACTAGCTCGGCCCCAAATTTGCTCGGCCCCAATTTCAAAGAGGTTCCTCGCAATTATGCAGCGCTCCGTCACCGAGCTCTCGACGCATCATAGATTAAGCCGTGATTCATAAACGCGTATTTTATTTTCAATTTTTTTCCGCAGCATTTATATGGACGTCGAGCGCCCTAGTCGTTATCGTTGGTCAGCCAAGATCCTTTGGTGGAGCAGAGTGTCAAAAAACAAGCGCTGCATCGTACACGAGGCTGGATTAGGCGCGGTTTGCCCCTAATCAACCAGCCACTGCCAGCGTCACATGGCGCCCAGTTTTGACGTGCTGGGACCCTTTTCATGACCGGTGAAGACGGCTAGCTTGACGGGGCAGCTTCTTTTACGTGTAACTCTTGAAGTTGTCTTCGAATTATGTCGCCATCGACGACTCGGAGTCAGCCGCCCCCGTTCCTGCGACCGCTTTGAAGCTTGCAGGGTGAAATACTGTGGGATCGCCTTTACAATTGCCAACCCAGGTCCTGTGACCCTGAACGAAAGGCAACTTGACTGGGAAATCAATTCCTCGAGTGGCTACAGCACCCCGGACCGGTCAACAACTGAGGCCGAGAAGGGCGCCAAATGTTCCATTAGGACCAGTTTATTTCGACGCCCATCACAAAGAAAAAAAGGGTGAGAGGGAGGGTGAGATATTATGCTATTATGACTCGTTCGTGTCGTACGGTAATGAATACCGGACGCAGTGCGGAATCAATACCAATGGCCTAATTCTTTGAAAGTGCAAACGCCGTGAAAACATAAGTGTTCCGCAAAACTGAGTTCGTACAGTAAAATGACACGAGTTTCTTCTTATATACCTTCCATACACCGTGACAGCGGGTTCTAGTCAAAATTATCGCCCATATTGTCCATATCCGCCATAAGGTTGCTGCTGACCAGACGACGGGGAACCATATGGAGGGCGCGTACTCACGTTATAGCTTTGTGGAGGGGGAGGCTGCGAGTACGATACAGGTGGTGGTGGTGGTGGGAGTACCGTACCAGTACTGCCCTGCCTGGCTGGTGGGGGAGGGGCTGCTGAATACGAGTACACCGCATGTGCAGCATGTGCAGGGGGTGGATGCGACTGGTATATTTGACTCTGCGGTTGTCCCACGGGAGGGTAGGATGACTGGCGCTGCGGAGGTGGTGGCGGCGGGAAGTGACCACTACCGCTTAGAGAACCAGAATCAGCGTAGTGATCACGCGCTGGCGGAACTGGGGCAGTCCCATAGGGTGTTTGTACGGGTGGAGCAAGCGAATATGAAGGACGAGTTGATGCCTGGGCGTGCGGTGATTGTACGGGCGGTGGGGGGATAAACGGAGAAGTATGCGAAGCAGAAGGGGGCGGCGACGGGTAAGACTGGGTCGTTGGAGGGGAGTAATTCGAATAGCCTGAGAAAGCACTCCGCTGTGCAGGTGGCCAGAGACCTGGCGGAGGGGCCGGGGGTGGATTCGACGAGGCTTGCCTGCTCTGTAGACTCATGGAAGATAAGGCTTGGCTCAGACTAGAAGGCGGCGGCGGCGGAGGTGGAGGTGGCTTTGCTGGGGAAGACAAACCGGAGAGTCGCTGTTGCGTGTCAGCTTGAGCGACGAGAGAATCGCGCTCCGACTTCCTCGACGAAACATAGTCCTTGACGCTGCGGCGAAGTGTGGATGTCAATCCACTTAACTCGGAGTAGAACTGAAGACCTTTCCTATCGGCAAAAATGCGGCGTTAGAGACAAGCGATAGGGAGGGCGTGAAATATTACTAACGCAAGACCATCCCTGATTTCCATGTACCTTTCGCTCGCTTGACTAAACCTCCGAACGGTCTCTTTTTTTCGGCGTTCTCTCTCGTCCCATTTTCGTGCACCTTCCCCGCGCCCTGCCAAGTCTCTAAGTGCCCGCCAAAGCTGCGTGATCTCCTGGATTGTGGACTGTTGGTGGTGTACCGTTTGACTTAGGCGTTGCTGGTAAGGGCGAAACTTCTCAAGTTCCGAGGCAAAGATTGTTGGTTCGACGTTTGGATTGCGGCGGTTGAGAAGTAAAAGATGGGATACGTCGTCAGTTTGGATCTAAAAAGGTTATGTAAGTGCTTCAAGGGTTGCAAGGAATTTGCTACCTTCTCTTTAAGGTCTTTGAGCGTCTGATCTCTTTCCCTTTCAATCTTGTTTAGTCGTCCGAGTCTCTCATCGACGTCCTCTACGAGGCGTGCTATCTTCTCCTTTTCTGCATCGTCCTTGTCTGCGTCGAGATCTAGCAAGCTTTCACGGCGATCGTGACTTCGGGCGCTATCCTTGAAAACCTTCTCCACATCGCCGGAGATGAGTAGTTGCACATCGCCTTTTGCAGAATCCCACAGAGCTTGGACTTGGCTATCGGATGCCGATGCGGCATTGAGTGCCTGGAGGTGACTCTTGAGGTCAGCTCGAAGTTCCTTGGTCAGGCCAGAAGACGGGGCCTGGGTGAAATGATGTTCGTACTTGACGCGCATAGCCTCGCAGTCTTGACTCTCACTATCCAGGTCTCGAGCGATTGAGTCAAGCTCAACGCGCACAGAGACCTTGAGTTCTTCCAGCCGCTTAAGCAATGTGTCCACACCCTCGCCCTCTTCGATGACACCAATGTCGTCACGGTGTCGACGGACATCAAGAGGAATCTCATCTTCGCCTGCGACGCTCCCTTCAACCATTGCGCGGAAGCGTGGTAAACCAGCCTTGACGCCGAGAGCATCCAGCGCGCTGCGTGCCTCTCCTGCTGCACCTTCGGCTTTTTCGACCTCGCTTCGTACCAATTTTGCTTTCTCTTCTGAGTATACACTTGCACTTTCGTGCACACTCAGAGGTATGAGACGCAAGAACAAATCTGGGCCAATGACCTTCTGTACTTCGGGGGTGCCGTACACCTCTTGGATGGGAATTGCAGTCGCAACTATCGTTTTGTCGACAGGGGGGAGTGTCTCTGCTGTTGGAAGCACCGCATTATAGATGAGGTCGTTATCGCGCTGAGCTTGCGCTCTACGCTCTGTAGAAAGCGCCAACTGCGACTTGGAAAGCTCAAAGAGTGCCTGACCCGAGTCTGCCGGCAAATTTGGGGACATCTGAGGTAAGAACGCAGTATTGAAACTAGAAGCGATCTTGTGTGCTTCTTTGGCGGCACTTTCAGAAAGTTGGAAGCGGGCGAGGGCATCCCCGTATTTAGATGCAGCGTTGTCAGCGAGAGCGCGATAAAATTGAGTTAGGGAAGCGAAATATTTGGCCTTGATCTGCATGTGAAAGGTTAAATATTGGGGATGGGCTTGAATTGGGATCGCGTGAGCCCACCTGAAGAACAGTGACCCAGTTCCTGTCAAAAATACCCTTTCCCATGAATTCTTTGACCTCTTCGTTGAGGGAATTATACATCGAAGCAGCCTGAGACGCGACTTTGGAGATCAGAGCGTTGCCCTTCTTTTCGTCGCGACATTTCTCCCAAAAGACCTCGGTAGCTTGAGCCAAGATCACTCCTACGAGAAACTTGATGACTTCCCGGCTCAGGTCTGTCGATGGCGCGTGCAGGAAATTCTCGTTGATGTATGTGAGCATCCCAGCACAGCAGCGGAGATAATAGAATGCGCGCTTCAGGCCTTCCGGGTCTGAGCGGCTCTGAGAGGCAGCTATTGCGGAGTGGGTGGCGGCGATCTGGAATATGACCGACGCCTTCTCGTACGCCAAGGATGTTTGGACAATGAGCTTATTGGTGAAGGCATCGCGCCAAGGAAAGTTGACGCGAATTTCCGGAAAGCGGAGCTCAAGGAGCTCGAGTTGCCCGAAGTATTTGTAGAGTAAATCGCGGGCTAAACTGTGTTGGTCGATGCTACTCGAAGAAGGGCAATCGAGCGCACCTGTCATGTCACTCCCAGCCCCTTTGACAGCATCTTGTCGGCACCTCTGAAGAGATGCACACTCAGTTGCATAGTTGTCGGGATCTTCTCCGTACGACTGGGAGATCGCACTTCGAATTGGCGACGTCCAGTCGACTTCGTCCGTGCCCTTCTTTGGGACTGAGATCATGGGGGATTGTGATGCCATCGTGAAGTAGCCCTCGAAGTAAAGAGCGACGTGGCTATTGTTTGAAGGACAATGACTAGAATGCGGGAACGGAGGACACACGCGTTATGTATGGTTACGGTAATAGACCAATTACTGTACACTGACTGCTGCGGGGCTTTTGCCGCCTCTGATAATCAGCACGTGACAAGAAACATCAATGGTACACTAATAGTGTGCCACACATAGTACCTACTTTCGAATTTATAAAACGCCCTAGTTATGACTGCTAAAGCCGAGAGAACTGGTTGCGATAAATGGGGCCCAAATGTTCATTATTGCGTGATTCGCTTTGCAATCTTATCCGCTATGTCGTGAGATTTCATGAATTAACAAGAGATGTAATATATGTTCTAATAAGTTCTATGACATTCACGTCTTCAGAGCCACTGACGCCCCACATGTAGGGGCATCTAGACCTACCGCAGAACTGGACACCTACAAAGAAAAAAAACTCCGCGAAGCGTGTGTATCATACTATCTACAAAAGGTCAACTAAAGGAGTGTATCAAGCTCAAGCTTGTGTTTTCAAAAGACCGACTTCATTCAATAACGATATCTTCTTCATGACCCACTGCGGCATTAAAGTTAGCGACCGTAAACGAGAGTTTACCTTTGAACAGGGTCAGTGAAAAGTCCTTGGACAAATAAGGATTGGACCTTACTGGTGCGGCAGGTCGAAAATATGGCTTTCGCCTGGCTGGTCCATCGAATATCACCGGAGGAGGAAGTGAAGTTGAAAGAACCTTGGCACTAGTGGAGAGTGACCGCGACCTCCTTCCCCGAGATGGTCCATCGTAGAGTATCGGTTCTGGTAGTGATGGTGTTTCCTTTCTGTTCGACGAATCGATTATCCGGGGGGATGGGGATGAAAAGCCGATGAGGGTAGAAGAACCCCCGAGTTGATGTGGGGCGTCGAAGATGTCGAAAAATTCGACGGCCAAAGGCGTAGCCACTGACGGTCCTGCCGTCGCGGAGTGTCGCCACATGGTAGTTGGTACACGTCGCGGGGAAAGAACACGATTGAGACGAGGTACTCGCATGTGCATGGTGGCAACACCGGTGGACTGCATTGAGAGAGAGTCGAACTAAAGCAACAAGAATAAAAACAGAGGCTTTATAGAACTGGAAAGTAGTTTCCGTCAGACCCACACGAACACCTCCAAAGAAGGAATATCTACTCAGAACAGTCGACGATCCCTGTTCCAAGTGCACACCAGTCATTCATGCGGACTTGGTGCGGATTTAGGGACAAGCAAGCAACAGATGGCAAAGGCCGTAGACAGATCGTAGAGTTGAGACTCGAAGTTGAGGAGAATAGAAGTCAGCCCCGTTTCGTATTGATTTTCCTGACACATGATGCACTTTTCAAGATGCCGAGGAGATCTCTCAATTGAGATCTGTTCAAAAGTGACCTTCCGCATAATCGCCACTGCTCCCGCGCCCCGACGGGTACAAAGGAAAACCGAAGTGGAGTCGAGGGAGCGAACTGCGACTAGAAACGATGGAGAAGGGCTCTTGGCAAGCCACATTGCGGCGCTAGTAGAGAGTGCGTGTGCGTCTGTGCGTCGGGCTAGGTCTGACACAACGTGGGAGGACAACTGAGACGACGCATATGATATCATACGTGAAACGGTGTTCATTCTGACAGCGCAGCACATCACTATCGATAACTCTGACGATTCGAAGTCAACTCGGGAGACGGACGTAAACCGAAAAGTTAGGCAACTCACGCAATTCCCACCGGGCGCCAGAACCACATCCGGCTCACGTATCACGTAGTGCTTACACTGTAGAAGGGGCGGCAAATTAATGACGACGACAAGAATCCCCGGCCTGGGTGACCTAGACCTAGACCCATCTGGCTAGCACTAGCACATTCTCCTGAGGTCAAGCCTGAGGTTGCCAGTGGAACCATTGGCGGTACATCCAGAGAATGAGAGACAAAACAACCTGCTAAAACGTGCGCACTTCGCGCCGATACGGCCTGCATAAGAATTTTTTGAATGGCATGTCCTTGAAAGCCGCATGGTAAATGTTCAGCAACACAGCCTCTGATCATCTTGCTGCCTCCTGTTTTCCATCATGACGCGGGCGGTTTAGATTGAGGGTCATCATTTACACGTGACTTCTGCTTCCGTCAGCAAGTAGTGCTGTGGGACTAAATTAAACCACCGTGACTGCAACTCACCTAGAGAGACCCAGAGAACACTGCACAACCTAGTCATTTCCACCGGGTGTAATACTGTAGCTGCGGAATCTGCAAACTTAACGCTTGCAGAAACTCTGCAGTTATCACCCTGCATTCTCGGAGTGTTAGTGGCTCATCGATGCCTCATTGGTTCCACGTGCCCGGGCCTAGTCTCGTTTGCATAACGTCAAGCCGGAATCGGGGAAAGGTGTTCTGCATTGCACCCACGAGGCGAGAACTGCGATAGTAAAAACCATCGATGTGTGCCGCTTTCCCACCGCATCATCTCTCTTCTAACATTCACTACCTCTACCATGGAAGGTTCATCCACCGACTCTAAGGGATCCGGCCGCTTCCAGCTGGGCTTCAGCGCACTCCCTCAGTATGGCTTTGGTCCCGATCTTACTTTTGACTCGCTAGTCGAGCATAACCCCTTCCTATTCCGCGTGTACACGCCGAAGGCTCTTTCCCCCTTCTTCGATAGCTCTGAGCCGTTCTTCATTGGCCAAAAATTCAAGAATAGTTATCGCTACACTGTGCAAGACTTCCAGGCTATGAGCCCGTCATCGACAGGACCCGATCAGTCCGCAATACCTAACTCATACACTGACGTGGCCAACCATATGGACGGGACGAAGAAATCGTCGTCTCCCTTCGTCACCACATCATTCAGCTTTGCCTGGGCTATATGGGAGGCAACTCGGCGTTACAAGAGCAATCCCAAGCAAGCGATAGAGATCGCAGTGATTGACGCGAAGGCGGTCGCAGGGCGGGCTGTCACGGCGTTGGAGTTGTTACGGAAAGGTTCACCCAAAGAGTGAGTAATCGTGGGTTTCTCGGTGGGCGATGCTAACAGTTAATCTAGGCGGCATCAGGACCACTGGAAGTGGTACCGATTTGCAACTGAAGCGCAGGATGTCCTTATCTATGGCTATGTCCCAGGGACAGCCGTGCTAGCTTCCGTCCCCATCCTGTCCATCGTCCCGAAACTCCCTTCTTACTTTCTCGACCCTAATCCCGACGAGGAAGACAAAAGTTTCTTCAGTAATCTCACATGGGACGTGACACAACAACGTTCGGGATATCAGCAATTCTGCCAGCAGATGTCGGAACAATTTTTGCGCTCATCAGCAGAAGAGCGTTTACGAGACACGACTACAAGTTCTGTGCGCCTTGCAATGTGCTTCCTTCGGCCCTGGTTCCAAAAACATGCTCTTAAGGACTTCCAAGGAGCCGTCGATAATGTCGCGGAGCTGGCTTACATCATCGCACGCTGGCCGGGTCAGTGGTGGGTTCGGGAGCACACGGAGATCTGGGATCTCATACAGTCCATGGTCCACGTCATCGGAGAAGAAGTGCGCGACGCGCAGCGAGTCCACGCGCTCAACGAGGTTACCCGATTGCAAGGTGTTGTAAGCGAGCTACAACTTCTTACAGACGAATATATGTCAGTGCACTCCCGGTCTGGATCGGAGGACTCTGCAGACGAGGCCGAGCCTTCTGCGTCTTTATCCGCACCCGTTTCAACTCCTGCCCCTCTCGTTCCGCCGGAAGACCCGCAAACTCTTCCGGGACAAGCTCCGTCGACGGTCGAGACGGCATCGTGCGTCCTCACAAGCTTTCTATTTGGGGCATTTGCCGCATTATTCGTCGTCAATTCCCAGAGACGAGACCTGGCACTCCATTTCACCTGACAACCTGTCCCACACGGATTCAGAACCCGAATCCGATGCGTCGTTGGATACGGACTCGGGTTGCTCGAGCTGCTCAAGCATCGCATCGCTGAGCACCTTGGAAGATATGCCTCAGGAGGCAAGTTGGACGTAGGGGAACATCGCTGTAGGATGAATGGTTTTGGCTGAGTTAATCTTATTCCTTTGGTCTTCTTTTCATGCTGTATTCTTTTTCATCTTTACTGTACTGGCTCATGTTGTATCAATGGAACATATTTATTGACCCGGGTGTCCCGTTAAGCGCAACAGAACTTGGCATGTGATGTGAGATGGTCTTGTGCGTGTCCAGGACGAAGTTTGTTCCGTAGGTCGGCCCAGTTTATCTAATTCGAAGTCGGCGAATACTGCACCATTTCAGAGCTCCGAGGCTAAGTCCGAAGCCCTATTCCAAGGATCGTTGCGCCAGAGGATAGGAGTATAGGGATGCCAACAGGAATCCCGTGCGGAGGTTCTATGACAATTGAAACTTCCAAGCTCTACGGCTAACAGTGATATCACCAGAAATGCCGTGCGTATAAAGAGTGGGAATGCCGAAGTTCCCATGAACAAATGATGAGCGCTATGAGCGCATCTGATCATATACCAAGCGGCACCACATCCTCATCGGCGCCAAATGTGACTTACCATTCTGGACGCAGCCATATGAGTACTGTAATGCGGATGGTCTACGGTTTTTTGCTATGTACAGCAACAGAGATATGTGGAATTCAACATTTGAAATATTCGTCGGATATGTTGTGTGACGGATGAACGTGGTGTACTGCCAGTGTGCATATCTACCACCGTTACTCCATCAAAGCTCCAAAGCTCCAAGCTCTAACCTTTAACTTGAAACTGAGTTTGAGCTGATCGCAAGGGCAGTGCGCATAACTACCAACTCACTGAACTTCTTTTCGCCATTCACCGAATCAGAGGTTCTTCCAATGACCAGTCCTAACAGCGGTTGCGATATCACCACCCTTGTGTTCGATCCTACTGTAAACTTGATACCCATCCAGACTCGGAGCAGGCTCCCGAGGCGACCCAGCTACTAATGACCTACTTGCTAATTCTCCTGTTTTTCCTTTTCCATTACGGAAGAGCTCAGCAAACTCTCTTCCCTGCCGCAATTCCTCTTGCGGTTCGTTCACCATACCTCAGTTGTTGGGACCAGACCACCAATGGGTCGACCCTAGCAAATCTATGGCCAACGACCTCTAACCCCAAACAAGTACAAGTACGTTGTCTTCCCTTCGCTGGGCGTGGCAATCAGAGTCATTGTTTCGCAGAATCTTGGCTGGTCCGTCTTCGTGCGCGTTGACGGGTTAACCTATTCTGTCTTGGGGGGCGTTCCCGGAAATACTGTGGCCTCCGTGAATGTTACTGTGAATGTCACCGGCACCGTTATCACACCTACCCAGACCGTAATTGCTGCCCAAGCTGGGCCCATGCAAGTTAATCTCACTTTCCTCAACCCGATCGAGGTTCGTAGCCACATATCAGCCCTATTATCTCCACTCACACATTTTTTTCAGCCCGGGGATTGGGTCAAGCAATCAATCCCGTTCTCATACTTGGCCTTATCTGCGAAATCACTGGACGGTGCAGCCCATATTGTGCAGGTGTATTCGGACGTCAGCGGAGGTGCATGAATTCTCGCTTCGTGCACATACGTATCTCCTAAAATCATCGTAGAATGGAATTCTGGGGATCGAAGCCACGTGATACTCTGGAGTACGACGTCGAGCAACGATGTCGTCTACCATATGGCCAGACTGCAGAATCCAGCAGTGTTCAACGAAATCGGCACCATGGCAGAATGGGGTTCGTTATACTATGCTATGCAGAGTGTGAGTATCAATGATGTCATCTACGTTTCATTGTCTATAGTCAGTAATCTAGGCAAGTAATATCACATTCAAGATAGCTCAGGATACAGTTTCCCGTGCATCATTTGTCCTCAATGGGTCGCTGGACAACCAAACGGAAACAAACTTTCGCGCTATTAGCAACAACTTCGCCGTCTTTGCCATTTCGCGCGACCTAGGCCTCATCCAAGCTACCGAGGATCCCGTCGTCTGGACTGTCGGACTCACCATGGACCCAGTCATCAACTACACAGATCCTTCTGGAGCTGCACCTCGACAACGTAGCTTATTCTACAGGACACGGTATTCCGATGACACGTCCTTAGTCAGTGTTCACATTCACGGGGATTAGCGCATTTCACATTATTTCCCAGATCGTTGACTTCCTTGGTGATTTCGCAAATGCCTCTTCAAGAGCTCGAGAACTGGACCAGAAGATACTTCAAGGCGCTGCTACTGTCTCAGATCTACTCGGAGATTTGGTGTCCGTCGCAACTGCACAAGTGTATGGCAGCACCCAACTCACAATTGGGACTGACGCGAATGGTAACTACAATGAGTCAGATGTGATGATGTTCATGAAGAATATTGGTGGATTGAATCCAAAGTAAGTTCACACCACTTCCTTGGCATGTCGAATAGAGACAGATCGTGGCCTTGTCAAGCCGAGTGAACGCCGTAGAGACGCTGTATTCTGCATTCCCCGCTTTCATGTACATCGACCCTACACTAGGTAGACCCCTTCTCGAGCCTCTTTTTCAGCTTCAAGCATCTCCCAACTACACCATCCCATACGCTGCTGCTGATCTAGGTGCGTTCCAAAAATCAGAGTGTTTGGAGACGTCAATTACTGAGGATATGAAGGATCGAGTTATCCCAACGTCACAATCAGCAATTCCAACCACAACCAAGGAGTCGAACGTCTGTATCTTTCTTTCGGGTCTCGCCCATCACTGATATACCGCTCGTCCCTTTACAGAGTCTGGGAATATGTTGATCATGACTTACGCCCACGCTCGTGCGAGTGGAGATGGTAGCCTAATCAGCAGATATGTACGTACGGGTCCTTTTCGCACCTTTCAATGACCGACAACACCGGACAGTATTCTCTGCTGACTTCCTGGGCTGACTACTTGTCCAACTCGACACTGGTGATCCACGATCAGTGAGTTGTTTCCATACATGATTCTTATTGGTGATAAGCTGAATGAGGATTGACACAGGTCGTCTGCGGATAGACTGACGGCAAACAACCAAACGAACCTCGCAATCAAGGGTATCATCGCCATCGAAGCCATGTCAAAGATGAGCTCAGTTGTCAAACGGACGGCGGACGCGGACAAGTATTCTGTTCGTGCGGATGTCTTAGATGCGTTGCAGCTAAATTGACTCGTTTATAGAATACAGCCGCGAGCCTTTATGGTCAATGGAAAAGCCTAGCACTGGCTAGTGATCAACACCTACTTGCAGCATACGGACAAGTGGGCTCGTGGACATTGGGTTATAATCTATTCGCCGATGCGTGGTTAGATACCAGCGTCGTCGAACCGTCGGTCGGTCTATCGATTTGTTCACTTGCTTGACACTGATCCGGTTCTAGGTCTTCAATGGTCAAGGCAGTTTCATCGACAACGTCACACTAACTTCAAGCTTCAGTAACTTTGGGATGCCAGTCGATAGCCTCAGCTTAGACATAAGTGTCGCAATATCAAGTCAGAAGAGCTCTTCTTTTGAAATCGTTTGAGCTTATCTGGTTTTTTTTAGGCTGGAATTTGTTTGTAGCGGCTATGACTTTGAACCAAAACCTATGCACAAATCTTATTTCGAGAATTCACAACCGAGCATCTTTTAACGTGAGCAGAGGTGTATTCCCTCTCAGCTACGACAGCACTCGTGGATCGACCATCCTGGGAGTGGCCAGGTGAGCCCCTGGAAATATTTCCATCTATGAGGTACTAACTAAGATTTGTCGGGTTGCCATTTAGCCCCGGGCAGGGTGCAATGTATGCGCCATTAGCACTCATGTCCGTTTATAACAAGCGCCTTTTCATTCGATGTCTGACCCACTATTTTCTCAGAGCTCCGGTCGTCCCAATAACAGCCAACGCTACGACCACGATGACGTCGTCGTCGTCAAAAGCGACGTCGCACACCGGCGCAATAGTCGGGGGGATTGCAGGTGGCGTTGCGGCTTTAATCCTCGTGGTTGGGACCATTGCCTTCGTACGGCAGCGACGGAGAAAAGATGATTTCCGCAAATCCGCTGGGTCATTCTTTTCGGGCGCCACTATGGAGGCGGGTTCGCAAATGACGGTGACGTCTTTCAACCCAACACTCGCCGGGGTGGCAGCGCTGGAAGCGGGGTCTCGTAGCGGGATACCGAGCGATGGACCACCTTCCTTGGCTGAGCCACCGCTCCCTCCATCGCAAGGCGTGGCATCCGTTCCTGTAGGTTTGACCAGCAAGGAGCTTGCGCGGCTGCGCTCAGCGGCGATGCGTTCTCCACCCACTACCCACGCACAGTTATCCTCGAGTGGGTCTCCGCCATCACAAAGCGCGCCACCCGTCCCTGTAGGCCTGACCGACAAGGAGCTTGCGCGGCTGCGCTCAGCAGCGTTGCAGTCTACGCCCATTACCCACGCACGGTCATCCTCGAGTGGGTCTCACCCCACTGACTCCCCAACTATTAATACTGCCGAGGGGAGTGGGGCGACACCGGCACCCGAAACCTGGAGTCTTCAGTCGGTAGTGGAGTCTTTGCTGCGTGAGATGCAAGAACTACGTGCAGAGAGGTTTGAGGCACCGCCGAGTTATGGTGCAGGTGGGGGCGTTTAGCACTGTTTGAACCATCTGGGAATATTTTTTTCAGACCATACCTCCGGGCATTTCTCGACGCTGTTTTTTTCTTGGTTTCACCAGCATATTCACAATCTTGTACACGAATTCGTTTTTCTCATGTGTATCGCTATGGTCGATGCAAGTCCGCTCATTCACACTTACACACATCTCCGAGTCCCCTTGGATGACCCGTATGACCATAAGTCGATATTCGCGTTATACCAGTTGGCGTTTCTAAGTGAGAACAAAGCAAAAACAGTCAAAAGGGTCCCATAATCAAGACAATATACTGTAAATGACATTAGCTCATCGAGAAGCAGACTACCTTGTGGGTGGTTCTGTGGCCAGACAACTTGAAGTCCTAGTACTGACTATAAGATAGAATAGGTGCCCAGACCACCGACTGAGTTTCTGCCACTCGACATGGCGGATGATTGAATCATCCGCCTTGTCGGAATGCCTGTGCGAAGGTTGCAACTTCCAAGCTTTAAGGCTCTAACAGAGATGTCACCAACAAAGCCGAGTATATAAAGAGCAGGAGCGCCGGGGTCCTGAACAAATAATGAGCGCAATGAGCGCGTCTGATGTAGCAAGCGACACCACATCGTAGCCAAATGTTACGTACCATCCTAGACGTGGGCCGGATGAGCAGTGCGGATAGTCTGTAGACCAACATCGCCGCATGGCGCTCATGATGCCAAGCATGGTGCCGCATAGTGTCATTGAATATATTCTGAATTTCAGCCCGATTTTCCAAATCATGGAGAACAATGTGGATTTGAGTGTGCCGACATGACCATATGCTACTCTTTTACAGCGCGTTGGCGTGACTTACTGTGCAAAGAAGTTCGTCCCGTTGTTTGTCCCGCCCTGCTTCCAAAAGTAAACAGAACAAGGGTGGCGTCTGAGTGCATTTGGGTCCATTGTTTCCTCGTTTGGGTCTGTCGTTTCCATGTTCGGGTGTATCGTTTCCTCATTTGGGTGTATCATTTCCTCGATCACCATATCAGAAGTTCTCCCAATGGCCCGTCCTAACTGCGGTTGCGATATCACCGGTCTTGCAATCAACGGTCCTGCTGTGAACTTGGCCCCCATCCAGAGCCGGCTCCCGAGGCTACCCAGCTGCTAATGACCTACTTGCTAATTCTCCTGTTCTTCCTTTTCCATTACGGAAGAGCTCAACAAACTCTCTTCCCTGCCGCAATTCCTCTTGCAGTTCGTTCACCATACCTCAGTTGTTGGGACCACACCACCAATGGGTCGACCATAGGGAGTCTATGGCCAAGGACCTCCACCGCAGAACAAGTGCGTTGTCTTCCCTTCGCTGAGCGTGGAAACTAAAATCATTGTATCTCAGATACTTGGCTGGTCCGTCTTCGTGCGCATCGACGGATTGACCTATTCTTTCTTGGGAGGCGTTCCCGGAAATATTGTGGCCTCCGTGAATGTCACTGTGAATATCATCGGCACCGTTATCACACCTACCCAGACCGTAATTGCTGCCCAAGCTGGGCCCATGCAAGTTAATCTTACTTTCCTCAACCCGATCGAGGTTCATAGCCACCTACCAGCCCTATTATCTCCACTCACACATTTTTTTCAGCCCGGGGATTGGGTCAAGCAATCAATCCCGTTCTCATACTTGGCCTTGTCTGCGAGATCACTGGACGGTGCGGCCCATACTGTGCAAGTGTATTCGGACGTCAGCGGAGGTGCGTGAATTCTCGCTTCGTGCACATACGTGTCTCCTAAAATCGTCGTAGAATGGAATTCTGGGGATCGAGACCACGTGATACTCTGGAGTACTTCGACGTCGATCAGCAATGTCGTCTACCATACAGTCAGACTGCAGAATCCAGCCATGTTCAACGAGATCAGCAACCAGGCAGAATGGGGCCTCTTCTACTACGCCATGAAGAGCGTGAGTGGCAATGATGTTATCTGCGTTTTGTCACCTTTAGTCAGTGATCTAGGCAAATAATGTCACATTCAAGATAGCTCAGGATACAGTTTCCCGTGCATCATTTGTGCTCAATGGGTCGCTGGACAACCAAACGGAAGCAAACTTTCGCGCTATTAGCGACAACTTCGCAGTCTTTGCGATCTCGCGCGACCTAGGCCTCATCCAAGCCACCAAGGATCCCGTCGTCTGGACTGTCGGACTCACCATGGACCCAGTCATCAACTACACAGATAATTCGGGAGCTGCCCAACAACGTAGCTTATTCTACAAGACCCGGTATTCCGACGACACGTCCTTAGTCAGTGTCTACGTTCACGGGGACTAGTACATCTCACATCATTTCTCAGATCGTTGACTTCCTTGGTGATTTCGCAAATGCCTCTTCAAGAGCTCGGGAACTGGACCAGAAGATACTCCAGGGCGCTGCTACTGTCTCAACCCTACTCAGAGATTTGGTGTCCCTCGCAACTGCACAAGTGTATGGCAGCACCCAACTCACAATTGGGATCGACGCGAATGGTAACTACAATGAGTCAGATGTGATGATGTTCATGAAGAATATTGGTGGATTGAATCCAAAGTAAGTTCACACCACTTCCTTGGCATGTCGAATGAGAGACGGATCGTGGCCTTGTCAAGCCGAGTGAATGCCGTCGAGACACTGTATTCTGCATTCCCCGCTTTCATGTACATCGACCCTACATTAGGTAGACCCCTTCTCGAGCCTCTGTTTCGGCTTCAAGCGTCTCCCGACTACACCATCCCATACGCTGCTGCTGATCTAGGTGCGTTCCAAAAATCGGAATGTTTGGAGACATCGATTACTGAGGATATGAAGGATCGAGTTATCCCAACGTCACGATCAGCAATTCTAACCACAACCAAGGAGTCGAACGTCTGTATCTTTCTTTCGGCTCTCCCATCATTGATATATTGCTCATCCGTTCATAGAGTCTGGGAATATGTTGATCATGACTTACGCTCACGCTCGAGCGAGTGGAGATGGTGGTTTGATAAGCAGATATGTACGTACGGGGTCCCCATTCGCACCTTTCAATGACCAACAACACCGGACAGTATTCTCTACTGACTTCCTGGGCTGACTACCTGTCCAACTCGACACTGGTGATCCACGATCAGTGGGTTTTTTCCATACACGATTCTTATTGATGATAAGCTGAATGAGGATTGACACAGGTCGTCTGCGGATGGACTGACGACCAACAACCAAACGAACCTCGCAATCAAGGGTATTATCGCCATCGAAGCCATGTCAAAGATGAGCTCAGTTGTCAAACGGACGGCGGACGCGGACAAGTATTCTGTTCGTGCGGATGTCTTAGATGCTTTGCGGCCAAATTGACTCGTTTATAGAATACAGCCGCGAGCCTTTATGGTCAATGGAAGAGTCTTGCACTGGCTAGTGATCAACACCTACTTGCAGCATACGGACAAGTGGGCTCGTGGACATTGGGTTATAATCTATTCGCCGATGCATGGTTAGATACTGGCATCGTCGAATCATCGGTCGGTCTATCGATTTGTTCGCTTGCTTGACACTCATCCGGTTCTAGGTCTTCAATGGTCAAGGCAGTTTCATCGACAACGTCACACTAACTTCGGACTTCAGTAATTTTGGGATGCCAGTCGATAGCCTCAGCACGGATACAAGCGTCGGATTATCAAGTTGGAAGAGTTCTACTTTTGAAATCGTCTGAGCTTATGTGATTTCTTTAGGCTGGAACTTGTTTGTAGCGGCTATGACTTCGAATCAAAACCTACGCACAAATCTTATTTCGAGGGTTCACAACCGAGCGTCTTTTAATGCGAGCGCAGGTGTATTCCCGCTCATCTATGATAGCACTCATGGATCGACCATCCTGGGAGTGGCCAGGTGAGCTCCTGGAAAATATCCATCTACAATGTACTAACTAAGATTTGTCGTGTTGCCATTTAGCCCCGGGCAGGGTGCAATGTATGCGCCATTAGCTCTCACGTTCGTTCATAGCAAGCGATTTTTCAATCGATGTCTGACCCACTATTTTCTCAGAGCCCGCGTCGTCCAGATAACAGCCAACGCTACGACGACGACAACGTCGTCGTCGTCGCCGTCGCCGTCAAAAGTGACATCGCACACTGGCGCAATTGCCGGGGGGGTTGCAGGTGGCGCTGTGGTTTTAACCCTCTTGGTAGGGACCATCGCCTTCGTACGGCGGCGACGGAGACAAGACGATTTTCGCAAATCCGCTAGGACATCCTCTTCGGGCGCCGCTGTGGAGGCGCGCCCGCAGATGACTGTGACGCCGTTCAACCCAACACTCGCCGGGGCGAGGTCTCAAGAGGACTGGCAGCAACAGTGGTCTTCTGGGCCCGTCGGGACAGCGAGCGATGGGCCATCTTCCACGTCTGAGCTACCACTCCCGTCATCGCAAAGTACGGCGCCCGTCCCTGTAGGCCTGACCAGCAAGGAGCTTGCGCGGCTGCGCTCTGCAGTCACACCGCCATCCTCGAGTGGGTCTCAGCCCACTGACCCCCCAATTATTGGCATCACCGAGGGAAATACGGCGACACCTCCACCCGAAACTCAGAGACTTCAGACGGAAATGGAGTCTTTGCGGCGTGAGATGCAAGAACTACGTGCAGAGAGATTCGAGGCGCCGCCGAGTTATGGTGCAGGTGGGGGCTTATAACGCTGTTTGAACTACTTGAGACTTCTTTTTTTCAACCAAAATTATATACCTCTTGGCGTGTCTCGACACTTTTTTTTGGTTTCCCCAGTATACTCACAATCTTATACACGGTTTCGTTCTCTCATGTGGTTGATGCAAAACAGCTGCTCATCCGTATCTAGACACAGATCCGAGTCCCCTTGTGTGACCCACATGATCATAAGCCGGTGTTGGCGGTACACCAGTCGGCGTTCCTTAACGAACAAAGCCTCGACACATTCAAAAGGGTCACACAATTATTGTAAATGACACTAGTGCATCGAGAAGCAGACGACCTTGTGGGTAGTTATGTGGCACGACTAGTCCAAGTACTGATTTAAGGATAGAACGGGTGAGACTTTCACCACTTGACACCACGGCGCGGATGATTTGGGGAGGGTTCAGCTGTCATAGTTACCCATCACAAATGCCCACGCGTTGTAGTACGGGTGCCCAAGCCTCGATCTTGGACCGAGTGCCCATGCTTACTCGTTCTGTAACGTTACAAACTCGTTGACACAAGAGTAAAGGTACAAGAATAGGGCAGAATAAGTTAGACAGAAATCTCAACCAACTCGTACGACTCGTTGGGTGCGTGCGGATCACCGCGTCCAGAGGTGCATATGTGTGTCCGCCAAAAGTTACCTACAGTCACAAGTGGGATGTCCCAAGTATCTCGTCGAAAGTTAAATGAAAAGCAACAGTTGATGAACCCCTCCTCGTTGGGGCGGTGTCCAAGCCAGTAGGTCCTGGTGTCGCCGCACCAGTGCCCTGCGTGATTGCGGGTTTGAACCACAATACGCATGACGTCAAAACATACTACTGCGTCGAGTCAAAGGCGACGTTGCCGTGTTTCTATTGAGCAAGAACCCCGAGAGACAGGGGAGCGCACCTCACAATAGTTTACGGCCGATTCCTCTGCCACGAGTCCATAGACGCAGAGCCTGCCCTGTTGGGAGGGAGCATTCAGCGGGTGCTATTTACAAGCCTGCACAAGCCCACGCAAACTCACATCTCGGAGCGTGTATCCATCTATGCCGACCAGTTCCGCAAACTCGCGATTGCCTTTGTAGATCTCGTCATTCCATCGCCAAAGGCACGCGGGAATGCCCATACAAGAGAAGACGCGGTCGTAATCCGTTGTTGGATGCGGACTCGAGTTGCTCAAGCTGCTAAAGCATCGCATCGCTGAGCACCTTGGAAGATATACCCCAGGAGGCATATTGGACGTAGGAGAACATCACTGTAGGATGAATGGTCTGGGCTGAGCTAATCTTATTCCTTTGGTCTTTTTTTCGTGCCGTATTCTTTTTCATCATTGCTGTACTGATTCTTGGAATATATTTATTGAACCGGGTATTCCGTTAAGCACAACAGAATCTAGCATGTGATGCGAGATGATCTTGCGCGTGTCCAGGATGAATGATGTTCCGCAGTTCGGCCCAGTTCTTTCTGTCTTGAAGTTGGCGAATACTGCGGCACCAGTTCAGAGCTCCAAGGCTCTATTCCAGGGGTCGTTGCGTCAAATCATAACGTGTGGGAATGTCAACGGGAATGCCTGTGCGAAGGTTCTACGACACTTGCAACTCCCAAGCTCTGAGGCGCTAACAGTGATGTCACCAGCAAAGCCGAGCATATGATCGTGAGGAGCAGGAGTGTCAAAGTTTCCACGAACAAATGATAAGCGCTGTGAGCGCATCTGATGTATGATAGCAAGCGGCACTACATCCTCATCGGCGCCAAATGTGACTCACCATTCTGGACGCGCCCGCCGGATGAGTAACGCGGTTGGTCTACAGTTTGTTGCTGCTGTGTGTAGCAGTATAGGTGTAATTCAACATATAAAACATTCGTCGAATATATCGTGAGATAGATGAAGTGGCGACTGCCAGCGTGCATATCATGGCATACTGCCACTGCCACTGTACTGCATTAACGCCCAAGCTCCACCTTGAGACCGGATCCGAGGTGATCCTAAGGGCGGTACACGTAACCACCAACTCCATGAACTTCTTTTCGCCAATTACCGAATCAGAGGTTCTCCCAATGGCCGCCGTCCTAGCTGCGGTTGCGATATCACCACCCTTGCAATCAACGGCCCCGTGAATCCTGCTGTGAACTTGGTCCCCATCCAGAGCCGGCTCCCGAGGCGACCCAGCTGCTAATGACCTACTTGCTAATTCTCCTGTTCTTCCTTTTCCATTACGGAAGAGCTCAACAAACTCTCTTCCCTGCCGCAATTCCTCTTGCGGTTCGTTCACCATACCTCAGTTGTTGGGACCACACCACCAATGGGACGAATCTAGGAAGTCTATGGCCAACGACCTCTAACCCTACTCAAGTACGTTTTCTTCCCTTCACTGGGCGTGGCAGCCAAAGTCATCGAATCTCAGATACTTGGCTGGGCCGTCCTCGTGCGCATCGACGGATTAACCTATTCATTCCTGGGGAATGAACCCGGCCTGAATGGCACTGTGAATGTCACTGACACGGTTATCACACCCACCCAGACCGTGATTGCCGCGCAAGCTGGGCCCATGCAAGTTAATCTTACTTTCCTCAACCCGATCGAGGTTCGTAGCCACATATCAGCCCTGTTATATCCACTCACATCATCGTTTCAGCCCGGAGATTGGGTCAAGCAATCAATCCCGTTCTCATACTTGGCCTTATCTGCGAAATCGCTGGACGGTGCAGCCCATACTGTGCAGGTATATTCGGACATCAGCGGAGGTGCATGAATTCTCTGTCTTCGGGCATATACGTATCTCCTAAAATCGTCGCAGAATGGAATTCTGGGGATCGAAGCCACGTGATACTCTGGAGTACGACGTCCGTCAGCAATGTCGTCTATCATACAGTCAGACTGCAGAATCCAGTCGTGTTCAACGAAATCGGCACCATGGCAGAATGGGGTTCGGTCTACTACGCCATGAAGAGCGTGAGTGGCAATGATGTCATCTACATTTCGTCACTCATAGTCGGTGATCTAGGCAAATAATGTCACATTCAAGATAGCTCAGGGTTCCCGTACGGTGTTTGCACTCAATGGGGTGCTGGACAACCAAACGGATACAAACTTTCGCTCTATCAGCCCCAACTTCGCAGTCTTTGCCATTTCGCGCGACCTAGGCCTCATCCAAGCCACTGACTCTGGGGATCCTGTCGTCTGGACTGTCGGACTTACCATGGATCCAGTCATCAATTACACAGATCCTTCTGGAGCTGCTCCTCAACAACGTAGCTTATTCTACAAGACACGGTATTCCGATGATACGTCCTTAGTCAGTATCCACATTCATGGGGATTAGCGTATCTCACACCATCTCTCAGATCGTTGACTTCCTTGGTGATTTCGCAAATGCCTCTTCAAGAGCTCGGGAACTGGACCAGAAGATACTTCAAGGCGCTGCTCCTGTCTCAGACCTACTCGGAGATTTGGTGTCCCTCGCAACCGCACAAGTGTATGGCAGCACCCATCTCACAATTGGGACTGACGCGAATGGTAACTACAATGAGTCAGATGTGATGATGTTCATGAAGAATATTGGTGGATTGAAGACAAAGTAAGTTCAATTACTTCATTCGCGTGCCGAGTGAGAGACAGATCGTGACCTTGTCAAGCCGAGTGAATGCCGTCGAGACGCTGTATTCTGCGTTCCCTGCGTTCATGTACATCGATCCTACTTTGGGTAGACTCCTTCTCGAGCCTCTGTTTCGGCTTCAAGCATCTCCCAACTACACCATCCCTTACGCTGCTGCTGATCTAGGTGCGTTCCAAAAATCAGAGTGTTTGGAGATATTGGTTACTGAAGATATGAAGGATCGAGTTATCCCAACGTCACTATCAGCAATTCTAACCACAACCAGGGAGTCGAACGTCTGTATCTTTCTTTCGGGTCTCGCCCATCACTGATATATTGTTCATCCTTTACAGAGTCAGGGAATATGTTGATCATGACTTACGCCCACGCTCGTGCGAGTGGAGATGGTAGCCTGATAAGCAGATATGTACGTACGGAGCTCCTATTCGTTCCTGTCAAGGACCAACAACACCGGACAGTATTCTCTACTGACTTCGTGGGCCGACTACTTGTCCAACTCGACACTGGTGATCCACGATCAGTGAGTTGTTTCCGTACATGATTCTTATTGGTGATAAGCTGAATGAGGATTAACACAGGTCGTCTGCGGATGGACTGACGACCAACAACCAAACGAACCTCGCAATCAAGGGTATCATCGCCATCGAAGCCATGTCAAAGATGAGCTCAGTTGTCAAACAAACGGCCGATGCTGACAAGTATTCTGTTCGTGCGAATGTGTTAGATGAGTTGCGGCGAAGTTGACTTGTTTATAGAATACAGCCGCAAGTCTTTACCGTCAATGGAAAAGCCTTGCACTGGCTAGTGATCAACACCTACTTGCAGCATACGGACAAGTGGGCTCGTGGACATTGGGTTATAATCTATTTGCCGATGCATGGTTAGATACTGGCATCGTCGAATCATCGGTCGGTCTATCGATTTGTTCGCTTGCTTGACACTCATCCATTTCTAGGTCTTCAATGGTCAAGGCAGTTTCATTAACAACTTAACACTCACTTCAAGCTTCAGTAATTTTGGGATGCCAGTCGATAGCCTCAGCTCGGACATAAGCGTCGCAATATCAAGTCGGAAGAGTTTTACATTTGAAATTGTCTAAGCTAATGTGATGTTTTTAGGTTGGAACTTGTTTGTGGCGGCTATGACTTCGAATCAAGACCTACGCACAAATCTTATTTCGAGAGTTCACAGTCGGGCGTCTTTTAACACTAGCGCAGGTGTATTCCCGCTCAGCTACGACAGCACCCGCGGATCAACCATCCTGGGAGGGGCCAGGTGAGCCCCTGGAAAATTTCTATCTGCAAGATACTAACTAAGACCTGTCGGATTGCCACTTAGCCCCGGGCAGGGTGCAATGTATGCGCCATTAGCTCTCACGTTCGTTTATAGCAAACGACTTTTCATTCGATGTCTGATCCACTATTTTCTCAGAGCTTCGGTCGTTCCAATAATAGCCAACGCTACGACGTCGTCGTCTTCAAAAGCAACGTCGCACACTGGGGCAATTGCTGGGGGGGTTGCAGGTGGCGTCGCGGCTTTAATCGTCATAGTTGGGGCCATTGCCTTCGTACGGCGGCGATGGAGAAAAGAATATTTCCGCAAATCCGCTGGGTCATCCTTTTCAGGCGCCGCTATGGAGTTGGGTTCGCAAATGACGGTGACGCCGTTCAACGCAACGTCTCAGAGCGTGACAGTGGGCAATGCGCCGTCTTCCACGTACTATGAGCCACCGCACCCGCCTTCGCAAAGTGTGCCACCCATCCCTGTAGGCCTGACTAGCAAGGAGCTTGCGCAGTGGCGTTCAGCAGCAATACATCCCCCAACCACCACCTACGCACTGTCATCCTCGAGTGGGTCACAGCCCACTTACCCCTCAACTATTGGCTCCACCGCGCGGAGTACGGCAACACCTCCACCCGAAACTCAGAGACTTCAAACGGAAATGGAGTCTTTGCGGCGCGAGGTGCAAGAACTACGTGCAGAGAGGTTCGAGGCGCCGCCGAGTTATGGCGTAGGTGGGGGTGTATAGCCCCACCCTGGGATCTTTTTTCTTTTCGTACCAAAACTATATACCTACAAGCATGTCTCGACACTTAATTGTTTTCTTGGTTTCCCTATATTCACAATCTTGTACACGATTTCGTTTCTCTCGTGTCTATCATTGTGGTCGGTGCAAACCGCTCATTCATACTTGGACCTGTCGGAGTCCCTTTTTCTTTGTTAAGAGCCCGTCCAGCAACAGCGATGGCCCATATAACTGCAGTCTGACCGAGTCATGCGCTGACTCGTGTCAGCCATCTATATTTTAGACATTTGTGTCGTGCCGGCATTCAAGTTGAGAATCGAGAATGAGAATCTCTCTGCTAATCAGAAAAAGGGCCCTGACCACTTTTTCCTTTCGATGTCACGGTCTTGGGAGTGACTGTGACCACATATGTTTCGTCCTTGCTCTCACTTTCCCACACACCGATTTCACTTTTGGCCAACCCAGGACTTTCCGTCGTCGGGCGCGGCTGAAGCGTTCTTGTCCAGACGCAGACTTAGGGCTTCTCCTAAGTCACGTTGTTCCGGTTTGGGTCGGCCAGGTCGAGCGTGCCGAAATGCAGCAATATATCGTCTTACATCAAAGACTGTGCTGAAGCAGCTGGCTGCTTCCAAAAGATTGCCACTAACCTGTAACTGTCGTTTGACATGAGCAAACCGACTACAGGTGCTTGGTTCAGCGGTCAGCGGTCACCGTCGACTGAGGCAGGCGACAAAGTATTATATGCTCGATAACTACCACCAGGGTGCAGCCACGTTTTAGACCGTTGGTGTTAAGATAACTTTTTATGATATGTATGGTTTCCCAAGTGACTACTGTAAATCTTCGGTGTGGTTACCTGCGGTACTCCCTTTCGTTGATCACCGGATTAGAAGCTCTCCCCATCATGATGGCCAGTCCTAACTGCGGTTGCAATATCACCACCCTACAGTTAACGACCCGTTAATCCTGCTGTGAACCTGGTCCCCATTCAGAGCCAACTCCTGTGGCGACCTAGCTGCTAATGGCCTACTTGCTAATTCTCCTGCTGTGACTGTTCCTTATTCATTACGGAAGGGCTCAGCAGACACTCTTTCCTGCTGCAATTCCTCTTGCGGTTCGCTCACCATACCTCAGTTGTTGGGAACACACAACCTAATGGGTCGACCCTAGTAAGAGTACAACCAACGACCTCTAACACAAATCAAGTACGTTGTATTCCCTTTCCTGCGCGTGGCAAACCAAAGTCATCGCTTCTCAGATACTTGGCTGGTTCGTCCTCGTGCGCATCGACGGATTGACCTATTCTTTCCTGGGGGGCGATCTCTTTGTTACGCTTGCATGACCGTATGACCATGAGCTGGTGTTCGCGCTATGACTACTAGCCGGCGTTTCGAAGTGAGAATAAAGCGAACACAGTCAAATGGGTGCCACGATCGAGACAATATATTCTTTCACATCGAGGACCGTGTTGGCTGCTTCCGAAGGATAAGCCACTAAACCTGTCACCGTCATTTAACATAAGCAAAACGGACTGGGGGCGGTTGGTTCACCAGTCACCGGTCACCATCGACTGAGGCAGACGACAAAGTATTATGTGCCTGATAATCACCACACGGGTACGGCCACGTTTTGGACCGTTCCTGTGTTGAGATGATGACCTGGTGCACCAGTGTGTCAATACTGCAATGGGAAGAGAGACAGCGACCGATTTGTAGAAAATAGGGCAGGAAAAACCACCAGGACAGGTTAACGGAAAGTTATTTCTGTAAAAGGTTTTCCCCCTAAGTGATAGCGGTCGCCACCATTGCACTCGAACATTGCACTCGAATAGAGCGATCAGAAGACGGTCCATCATCACGACGGTCGCCCCGTCTCAGGTCGGGAAGAGCACCTGCACTTGCTCAGGCTAGCTTACCCATAATGTTGCCACGACGTCAGGGTAGGTAGCAATACCCGCTCCTCGCAATTAATTCTTTGCGACCTACCACTGGCATGCATTGCACGCATGCACGATCTGCTGCTGGATCGATGACTGCCGATCGAGGGCAACCGAAGGTGGACGCGCTCGATCTTATGGCCCTGACATACCCCAACACCAAGTGCCCAAGAACCTGAAAAAAAACTAGCGCATCGAGAAGCGGACCACCGTGTAGATAGCACTGTAGCCGGACCAAATCCAAGTACAGATTGGAAGGTAGAGCGGGTTTCCAGACCATCGACTGAGATTTCACCACTTGACATCATGGCGGATGATTGGGAAGGGGGGGGGGGATTCAGCCGTCATAGTTACCCATCAAATATGCCACGCGTTGCAGTAGCGGTGCCTGAGCCTTGGTCTTGGACGAGTGCCCACATTTACTCGTTCTGTAACGTTACAAACTCGTTGACACGAGAGGAAAGGTACAAGCATGGGGTATAATAAGTTAGACAGAAATCTCAACTAACTCGTACGGTTCGTTAGGTCTCTCATCAGTGCATGCGGGATCGTTGTGCCCAGAGGTGCACGATGCTGTCCGTCAACACCGGATGAAGTTGCCTACAATCATAAGTGGGATGCCCCAGGTATCTCGTCGAATGGTAAACGAAAAGCAACAGTTGATGAATCCCTCCTCGCTGGGGGTGGTGTCCAGGCCAGTAGATCCTGGTGTCGCCGCACCAGCGCTCTGCGTGATTGTGGGTTTGAACCGCAATACGCACGACGTCAAAACCGCCTTCTGCGTCGAGTCGAAGGCGACGTTGCCGTATTTCTATTCGTAGATAGATTGAGCAAGCACTCGGAGAGACAGGGGAACGCGTGCGCACCTCCCAATAGTTTACGGCCGATTCCTCTGCCATGAGTTCATAGATGCAGAGCCTGCCCTATTGAGAGGAAGTATTCAGTGAGGGTACTATGTATAAGCCCACATAAACCCACATCTCGGAGCATGTATCCATCTATACCGACCAGCTCCGCAAACTCGCGATTTCCTTTGTAGATCTCGCCAGTCCGTCGCCAAAGGCACGCGGGAATGCCCATGCAAGAGAAGACGCGGTCGTAATCCAGCAACAGACGCTCGAAAGCTTCCTCGATGAATACCAAATCCTGGGTAAAGTGTAAGTAACGTGAATTCGTTATCACACGAGGGTTGTGTGCACCATATCGCGTAATGATTGTGCAATTGCCTATGGAGTAAGAGTCGGTATGGGGTCTTTCATAAAATTACTTGATTGCAAAGCTTACACGGAACTTGGGTCTCAACACCGATAGAGGCTGCAGGATCTGCTGCTTTGATTCCTGCGACACACTAAGGGCGCCACAATATCAGCAACCAAATACCTTCGGAAATGTGCATCAACATACTTGCAGTCCATCCACCGTGACAACCGCGCATAGCCCTTCACGTAGTTATACGGTTTCAATAAACCGGCCTCGTACTTGGTTCGGATCACCCGCTTCAGTCGTTCGTCACGTGTTCCTGGCGCTGGATCCGCAGCAGTGAGGAGGAACTTCTCCGCCAAGCTTGCGCTAGGCAGCACCGGTGGCACGAGATCGACATATCGTTGCAAAAGGTCGTTGACTTGTGGTTGTGTTTGCTGCCCGGGAAGGGCCGAAGGTTCTGGTACGGTACCATCGCCATTGCCAGAAGGTGGCTGCTGCGCGACCGTACCTGACATGTCAACATCTGCGCTCCCGAGTGCATCCCCACTATTCACAGTTCCGCCGGTGAAAAACGCTTGCTCGTCGAGGGTCTCCAGAAAATCACTTGCAAGACACGAGAGATGTGAGCCGCGTTCACTGCAGAACCAGGCGACAGGTGACTCACGAGAGGCTAGAGAATTCTCGGCCAAAAGTCTCATGAGGGTAAACATATGCGTTCTGCGATGCTGGCATGCTCGACCAATTAAGGGGGGGAGCAGTGGGTGTGGGTGTAGACGTAGGGATGAAAGGTGTAGTTGCTGCTGCAAACACGGACGCGACTCATTAGCGCCAAAGTCACACAGTCCCGGCAGCAGACAAAGAGACCGGCAACGGCAGCGAAGAGATGCGGGATACATGTCATGAATAGGGGGAGGAGGGACATACGCTGGACACCCGTTTCTGCTGCAGGTGGTGGGGGCATCGTGGTTTGTGCTTGTGCTACGCCCGGCTTACTTGGTCGATTTTCGTCGTGGCAAAGGTGACCAATTTCGCGCTTGATGCTAATAACAGCGTTAGCAGAGGCCAGTGCGCTCGGCCGCGGACCGCGGACGAAGGAGTAAGGGTGGGGCCACTAGTCTGAAGGTTCCGCCTGGTCCGCCCGCAGGGCAGGAGTGGGACTCACCATCGCTGACACGGTCGTCCTTCATCGCAAGTCATATGGCTGCGTCGGCAGTAGAGGCAGGCATGGTTGACCTTGCGCCGTTTCGCCGCCTTTGGAGGGCGTTTCTTGCCGCCAGCTGAGGTATCATCTTCGCCCTCACGTTCTTGCGTCATTTCTCGTTGGGTATGGGCGATCGTGGTGGTTGAAATCGGAGCTGGAGGCTCGTCGGAAGTGGAGGTGGGGCTAGTAGTAAAGACGGCAGCATCCATGTATCGGTCTCAGCCGTGCCCAACGATCGAAATACTGAGTGGAAGTGTGATGCGCCTCGAAGCTCATAATATTGTCATCGGGTGAAACCGGTCTTGCCTATCCCCGGTTCCGGATACAGTAGTTTACCGAAATACTCTGCTTACGAGTCGTTGATTATGCGGAACAAACTAAGGAGAATCCCTCACTTGCGCCAACCCTCCAAAACGCCTATAGTCACGTCCTCTACGGAGTTGCGTCTTCATCTAGTCCACATGCCGGGTAATAAAAATTTAACAAAATCAACAAACCGGCATGACAACGGTTCGTTGTTTAGCCGGTTTGCGCTAGCGTTGCCAGTGGTTGCCACAATATCCGAACCGAATCTCTCAGTGGGAAGACTTTAGCCCAATCAAGGTAGCGACGAGACTCTCAGGCTTGGTATAAAGAAAGGCAATGAGCTGTATGGTATTAAATAACTTGCAACTGCAAACCTGATCAGACGAAGTACGATGTCCACTACCGGAAATGATCCCCGTAATTCGAGTATATAATTGCCGAGAAGCTCGCTACCTCATGCAAATCTGACAAACTCTGTGTTCGCGAGTCAGCATGCCAAGGACCTCTGGGTGAGGGTAATAGAGAAAGCACGAACATCGACGAGCTCGTTGGGCATTGCATTGAGCGCGAGGCTGCTCCATCTTGCAAGACCTGGCAGCACACCCGCAGTACGCAGCCGCACCTCACTCTCGCCTTCCTCACCTACGAAGACGTTTTGGGAAAGACCATCAAAAAGTAAAGCTGTTGCACGATCAAGAGCGCGCTCCAAGACAAGCGCAAAGTCAGACGATGCGAGTAAGTCACGTGTCTCCTCGAGTAGCGCCGTGAATGCAGGTTCGTGCGTGTCGCTGTGTGCTGGGGGGAAGCCACCGCGCGTGAGGAGGTGTGACAATGCTGAAGATGTCGGCGGCATGAGAGTAGAAAGAAAGCTACGAAAGTAAAGTCAGTCCTCTGAAGAACATGTTTGGGTGAGGCATTTACTTGATCCTGCGTTCGGTGCCTTCGAAGGTGATCTCGTGCTCGACGCGTCGCCGTACGTCGCTTATCAACCTATGCAACTCGATGGCCCCAATCTTGCTTTTCAGTGATACCCTGAATGGTTTCCATGAACGTTATCCCGTTAGCAAGAGTGGAGTGCTTACCCTTCAAACACTTCTTCGACCCCTCTTCGTACACGCTCACCAACGTCCTTCCAGCCTACATTCAAGATCCACCAACTGAGCGTAAGGTATTTGCGTTCTGTCTCTGCGTCCACGCCCTCGCGCCATATGCTATCCTCCTCCCACCTAGCTCTCTGATCAACGAAAGCTTCGATATCCTCGTCGACAAGAGATGGGAGTGGTGTCGCCGAAGTGAAGGATTCATACTGGCGTCGCGCGCGTGCATCTTCACTACGCTCCATCTGCAAGACAGACTGGATGTACTTGTATCGACCAAGAAGGGAGAGCTGGATGTTGGTAAAAATGGTCAGGAGGGTTATAGAGTAGAGAACAGTGAGCGTTCTTGTGACGGCTGGTGAGACAATAGTTGAGAACGTCACCCGAGGCAAGATAAATAAATGGTAATGACGCACTAAGCATTTTGACCTCTCTCCAAAGCTCCGCTTTGCTCCTTGTAGAAGCGCTCTTATGAGAAGCAGATAAATCAGCCTGGGACGGTGATAAAGGGATCAAAGGCACGGGTCACATCGAACGGCTGGGTACTCACGAGGCCAGAATCACTACTACTGCTGACTACGGAGCTCGACACAACCGATTCTGACACTGTATTGGCTTCACTGAGGGGCGCCAAGGGAGCTGACAACGTCCCCAGCCTCTCTAACAACGGCGCTTCCGGAGATCGCGGCGGCTCAACCCAGCTCGCAGTAGACTCCGCCAACTGTGAGGCCTCGGGACGCGGGGAGACGGACAAAAAGGACGCAGAGCTAGATTCTGAACGGGCGTCCGAAGAACGCACCAGTTCTACGCTGGACTCCAGAGATCCCGCAGATCCAACTTTTGGCGAGTGCTGCGGCTGGGGACGCACGGCCGATTCTTGTTGGATACTGCGCTGCATCTTTGTTGCAGCGCGTGAGAGGGACTGAAGCTCGGCCGTCAGTGCCTCCACGTCCATTTCGTCTAGGATGTGCTTGCTGAGCAACGGCAAGTAAGTCATAATAGTGAACGAGGTATCCTGGACATTCTGCCGGAAGCGTTTGCGCATACTAGGTATGGAGGTCAAAAATAAAAGGATATGATATTCCGAGTTAACTCGCCCATACTTTTCTCGTGCTAACCGTTCTTCTCGAACCCGGTCTCCCATGTCCGAAATCCGTGCCAGGGCATACCGCCCAACGAAATAGAGACCCCCAACTACGCCAGCAGTTCGCGCTAGCCGTTTGCGTCGCTCGTATACATAATTTGTTACAGAGTTTAACATGGTAATTGGAAGGGGGACGAGGACATCAGGCGACAGGGTGTGTTAAAGTGCACGACAGCCGTGGCGCGGGTGGGGCAACACGAGAGCACGTGTTACTGTAACCTCGGCCCGGTATAACTCAACATGTAATTATTGTCTGAGTGTCTGACGACTTTCGCTTGTCTTTCTCTCCATTTGCTCTTCCCGTCTCGAGACCATTCTTGGATGGTGATAAATTGCAACGACAGTATTAGGGGCATTTGAGGAAGAAGGCTAGATATAATGTGTCTATCGTTTGAACTCTTCAGTTTTAAATCGCGTTAGCTGTTCAGAGAGCTCTCGCCACCGCTCCCGTACAATGGGCATTTTAGCGATGCTCTCTGGTGCCAAATAACCACGATTCTTCCAATTAGTGTACCACTCTAAAACTTGGACTCAGCAAAAGCCGCATTGTATGCAGTCATGGGGACACACCAATATCCTGGCGACGTGTGGGTGCCGCATCAATACGGTCTGTGCGCCCTTTCACGCAGTCATACAAGGACAACCGGTTGTAGTATCTGCAGAGAACCGAGCCTCCCAACTTCTCGACGGCTTTGATGGCGGACTTGGAAGCGCGAGATGGCGTTATGTATATTGGCACTTTGAGATGTTCTGAGCCCTAGCAACACTAGTGTTTAAGTTTGAGAGACGAAAGAAGGGGGACAAGGTGGCGCACGTCTCCCAAGAGCTTGACTCCATCATGGGCGTTGTGTATGCACCCGCTCAACACCAACTCCCTTGCGGTGATGGGGTTTTCAGGAGAGGACACCAATCGCCCTTGCTCGACCCAATGGGCTATCCGATCAAGATTCACGGGCGCATAAGTTTTGCCATTGATACTGCAAATGGTAGAAGAGTCACGTCTCGTGAAGGACGCGGCAACAGAACACGCACGAGTTGGTGAAACCCTTCTTTGGAAAGAGCTTGGAAATAGTAGTCTGGCCACCCTCGAAGCCAGCCTTGGGCTTTCCGTTGCCCGAACGCGCCTTCTGGCCTTTGTGTCCGCGTCCAGAGGTCTTTCCCAGTCCAGAGCTACGACCACGACCAACGCGCTTTTGCTTTTGGCGTCATGTAGGCGTGAAAATCATGCGTCTGGACCAAGAAAAAGAAAAGGGCTCACTGCTTGTTTAGAACCTGCAGACGGATGAAGACTGAATAGATGAACGCGCGTGGCAGATACACGGGCAGTGGCAGACATGGCCACGGGTGGGATTGTTCGCTCTCTGTATTCCCAGCAAGCAGCCGGCAAAGTCCGGGAGCTGCACTGCAACACCCGCAAATCGAAACAAGCCAGCCAAGCTTGACCAACTCCGACTGACTTTTTATTTGTACAATGGTGAGTACGAACGCGTCTATCTATAGGCATTAAGAACTCTGATACAACCCCTTCGCAAAGGGTGGTGGTTCTAGATATCCCTATCCGAAGGAAGTGTGGACGCCAGCAGGTGCGTTGTTGGAAAAGCACCGACTGGTTACAACCCTCACCTTTTCTCACATGCCCATTCCACTACAGGTGGCTGGTGGACGCGACCGTCAAATTGGAAGGCAAATACCGCCATCTTGTTTGCAGGAATACTTGGAGTGTCATACGGTGTCTGGACAGTCAGTGCGGACAAAGAGGTGGGCGCTCCTGCTGCATATTCTTCCTACTGCATAGTGTGAAACGGCATCATTCTAGTATCGCTATAATGAACCAATCCGTGCCATCCCTTCTATGAGAGTATGTTTAGCGTGTCCCACATCTCGTTGTCCCATCTATGCATCTCTAATCTTATTTCCATAGTGGGCCAGGCAATACCAGGGTTCTCAAGGAGGAAAAGAGGATGAGAAGTCATAGTAGTTCGCTCGTTTATCTCCGCAACTACTCTTTCAATTTGATGCATAGCCTTCTTGAGTATCCGCAGGCCCTGATGCACTGACCTGTTTGATCGTGATGACTATGATGCCGCTTTCGGAGCATGTTTAATCTGCGTAGCCCACACATATGTTAGAACGACCCATCTCTACGGCGTACTGATTAAGGAACGTGGGATAACAAGACCGAATCTGCAGAGGGTGTTGGATCCACTAACAGATATGTGCATTAGTTACAGTTACGAATACCTGACGCCGAGCAGCCGAGTAGCTATGTACGGTGCTGCGCGACTTTGGCTATCATACCACCGGTTTTCATTGGTTCGCGCCAGGTTGAAGAAAAATGACGACACTGCCATCAGTCTATTTTTCAGGTGAATTAAAGCAGCAAACGATATAAACAAACAATCATGTAAGAATTTCCGGTAGATGCCAAGCGATTAATGGGTACACCTATTCGGCCGGATTCTATTCGTGCCCGCAAACGCCGCATCGACGAGAGGTACCGAAGATCGATGGCTCAACTCAACTGCTCACCTCATCTGCCTCTCCTTGATCCTCATCCTCGGCGTTGGAGCCTGTGGCATCTTCCCCTTCATCATCTCCGCCGCCCACACTCATGTAATCATTCATACTATTAACACTGCCCGATCAATACCATCGTACACTAAATGAAAACGATGACGTACCAATACACAAGAGGTTTGGCTGCTTTTGCAACCTCCATCACCGTCTGTCCGAAATTCGGGCTCAAAACTTCTTCATCGGTAAATTGATGCAACACAACGAATGAGCGGCACTTCAAAAGGTCGATATCCCTGTACCTCTTGATTCAGCTCGACTCAACTGATCGATGGTGAAAATCCCACTTATGGTCCTTGGCGATGCCCTTGGGCGCCGTCTTCAACTCATCGTCCCTCCCAAAAATGTTCTGCCGTCCTCCCTTTTCCTTAGATGGCGGCTTTGCCGAGCCGAAATTCTTGACAAAGAGCGGAGCATTGATTATTCGACGTAGACGAGAAGAGTTGCGTTGGATATGCGACCGAATGGTAGCGAGCTCGTTTTTTCCGGGACACCAGGTCCCAGCTGCAAGGAGGCTTTCGCCACCAGGCTTAACTGAAGTGTGATCACGATGGTGAACTGGGGGCCACATCATTTGGAAGAGACTGCTCTCACTCATTCTGAAGAACTGGACTCAGCACATACTGCATAAGACAGAGAAGGGTGTAAGACGAACGCACATGTGGTCTAAAGGACATGCCATTAATCAATAAGGCAGAGCACACTGAAGCGTACAGGGACATACAGCCAGCGAATATTCCTTTTCTCCCACTCCTTGAGAAGGTTGCCGAGAAGTTTGTTTTATACGGCGTCTTGTCATTGCTGAACCGAACCTGCACAGTTTCGACGGTGAGAAGGGCTTCTAGGAGACATGGAAGACATACATCTCGGTAGATTCTGTAAATCACGTCCTTTGGTGGTAGTGGCGGGATCTGTGGGTCGGCCGCGGTAAACAGATCCGTTATTTTTTCTATGAAGAATTTGAACTCGGTCTCGGCTTGACGAAACACGGGCTCTGAAAACAGTCGTGATGATCGTCATCGAACAGTATACCAGCCAATCCTCGCAGAACACACCGTGTAGTCTAAACCTAAACCCAGTTCGGTCACACATTGGGCAAGAGAGCTGTGAGCATGCTCACCACTCGCGGTCGTTGCACTCCTGTTTTTTTAGCTGCGAAAGGAAGTTGAACGAATTTTGAGATATCTGACCCGGGGGAACTGAGGAGGCAAACTCGCGGTTGTATCCCCCTGATCGTCGCATATAAAGACAGAACGCACCTCTTCCTGTCTTCGGTGCTTGGACGACTTTCCCAACAAACTCCTGGCCCTCTTTCAGGTCTTTGTCATCCTCTTCCTCGTCTTCGTCACTATGGGCGCTTTTACGCCTCTTGTGAGGAGTGCGACCCTTTACGCCGCGTGGCTTGACGGGCGTCGGGCGCTTCCGTTTCCCACTAACACGAGCGGGTCTTAACTCTGGGTCGCTGTCCTCATCCAGCGCGTCACTATGCAGTGATTTTTCGTCGAAATCATCGTCTTCCACCAGGTACGAGTCGCTCTCCCCATTGTCTACGTCCTCAGGCTCAAATACAGCTGTTTCGTCTTCACTGGGTGGCGATGCCACATTTTTCTTAAGCGGATTGGAATTCTGTCGAGAAGATTTTCGTTTGATGGCTCTGCCGCGTGCTGATTGCGCTCTAGGAGGCATGTCAAGAGGAACTAATGACGCGCTGGTCGAGTGTATCCATTCTTGAACAAGGCCTGAAATGATTATGATATGATACCGTAAGCGTCGGTGTTAAAAATAAATGGCTGATGGTGATTCGGACGATACTCTAAATCCGCACTAGCTCCTGTCAAAAACGGCGCCCGACGCTACCCCGCGAGTGGGCAAGCCCGACACGTGCCTACCCCATTGGACGCATTGTTTAGGTCACACGGAGTCGGTGTATCGGGACGTGAATATAACTGTACACCGTTTATAAGATGATTTATCTCACTGATCCCACATACCTTACACCCCAAGATGTCCGATTCCCCTGAGCCAGTGCCCATTCACCCCGTCGCACCTCGTCTGAAGAACGGGCCAAAGAAGCCGCATGTTGGACCCTCCATCAACGAATACAAAGCCGCTCATGCACAGACAATTGGCCCTAACTCTGACGAGTGGTGGGCAAAGGCACGTTCATGCGCTGATCTTCGGTGATAATCACTCAACCATGACAAAGGTCGCCCGCGAAACGCTGTACTGGGACCGGCCTTTCCAGACCGTCAGAGCGGGTGGATTCGAAAAAGGCGACATTGTCTGGTTCCCTGAAGGCGCCCTGAACGCATCCTACAACTGTGTCGATCGCTGGGCATTCAAACATCCGAACAAGGTGGGCGCTTCCCCGATCGGCCCGATACCACCTTCGTATTGAATACTTCTGTTCTATGGGTGCCTTAGACTGCGATCATCTACGAGGCCGATGAGCCCAACGAAGGCGCCGAAATCTCTTTCGCCGAACTGCTGCGCGAGGTCTCTAGACTGGCTAATGTCCTCAAGGGCCTTGGTATCAACAAAGGGGATACGGTCTCCTATCTACCTTCCCATGGCTTGGCAAGCCGTCGCTGCCTTCTTAGCTTGTGCCCGTATTGGTGCTGTTCCACTCTGTCGTCTTTGCTGGTTTCTCTGCGGAGTCTCTTCGCGACCGTGTTAATGACTGCAAGAGTCGCGTGGTTCTCACTTCTGACGAAGGGCGCCGTGGTGGGAAGACGATCGCGACCAAGGCCATCGTCGATTCTGCACTCAAGCAGTGCCCGGATGTTGAGCACGTCCTTGTTCTCAAGCGCACTGGGAACGACGTTCCGTGGACGCAAGGTCGTGACAAATGGTGGCACGAGGAGACGGCGCGTGTCCCTAGCTATTGCCCACCAGTGGTCATGTCGGCAGAGGATCCGTTGTTTATCCTCTATGTGAGATATCCGCATGACCATGCATTCCAGTACGAGTCTGATCTCTCTTTAGACGTCAGGCTCAACTGGAAAGCCTAAGGGTGTCGTGCACACGACAGGCGGATACCTGCTTGGTGCAGCCCTGACCGTGAAATACGTCTTCGACCTCCACTCGGATGATAGGTTTGCTTGCATGGCCGATATTGGTTGGATCACCGGACACTCGTACGTACTTATGCGCCTCACCTTCCCCGCCCATTAACTGACGAACCTGCCCCAGCTATATCGTTTATGGTCCACTCGCAAACGGCGTCACTACTACCGTCTTTGAGTCGACCCCTGTCTACCCCACGCCGTCGCGTTACTGGCAGACCGTCGAGAAGCACAAGTTGACGCAATTTTACTCCGCACCAACAGCCATCCGCCTCTTGCGTCGCCTTGGCTCGCATCACGTAGAGAACCACGACTTGAGCTCGTTAAGGGTTATTGGTAGTGTAGGCGAGCCCATCAACCCAGAGGCTTGGAACTGGTACAACGAACACGTCGGACGCCGCCAGTGTGCCATCGTCGACACCTACTGGCAGACCGAGACGGGGAGCATCGTCGTTACCCCGTTCCCTGGTGCGATCGAGACAAAACCGGGTTCGGCAACCGTGCCGTTCTTTGGCATTGACTCCATTATCCTCGACCCGCATACAGGAAAGGTACGCTTGTCAATCTCATGTGGACTTCTAGGGTTAAATTGCATTCGTAGGAACTGGTGGGCAACAATGTCGAGGGAGTGCTTGCTCTGAGAAGCCCGTGGCCGTCGATTGCCCGCACCGTATTCCAGGATCATCAGCGCTACCTAGAAACCTACATGAAGCCTTACCCTGGTGTTTTCTACACAGGCGACGGCGCTGCACGTGACGGGGACGGTTACATTTGGATCAAGGGTCGTGTTGATGGTGAGCGCTGAATATTGTCCCCACTCTCGTCTCAGTACTTACGTAGTACAGACGTCATCAACGTCTCTGGACATCGCCTGTCGACTGCAGAAATCGAGTCTGCGCTCATCCTGCATGCTGGTGTTGCCGAGACCGCAGTTGTTGGCTGTGCCGATGAGCTGACAGGTCAAGCAGTTTATGCATTCGTCACCCTCAAACCGTAAGTCGCCTTTCTACTGGGCGCACTTTCCGATTTAATACATTACCCCTAGTGAATTCAAATACGACCCGAACGACGAGACAGCACTGACCAAAGAGCTCGCGCTCCAGGTCCGCAAAGTGATTGGTCCCTTCGCTGCGCCTAAGAAGATCTACATTGTCGTCGACCTTCCCAAGACGCGCTCGGGAAAGATCATGCGTCGCATCATGCGCAAGATTGTTGCAGGCGAAGGCGACCAACTGGGCGACCTTAGCACAGTCGCGGAGCCAGAAGTTGTGGACCAGATCAAGTCGAAGGTCGCCCAGAGCGCGTAGAATCTCTCCTTTCTTCTGATGTCTGGCCTGAACGTTGGATGTCCAACTTAGTAGTAGCACGAAGTTTCAAAACCGTCCGGAAAAACGATACCAGACGCAATCTATGTATTAGGGTACCCGTAAATGGTAGCGATGTTTTCTCTACGCTGTCACTGACAGCTGTCATCGTGGACATCGCCCAGCGAACCGTAAACGTCAACGTCCCGTCTCCTCCACCTCCCTCCCCCTCTCGGTAATGTAGTAGTAATTCAGATCACCGCGCGCTGCCGCGCACGACGTCCGAGTACAAAGTAGAGGCTTCTGCGCTCTCGTCGGGTAGAATCTCCCATCCGTCTTCGTCAAGTGCCACGAGCCGACCATCAATTTCCACGACCTCGAATGCACTCGCCGTCCGTGGTCTGCAAGGGGCGGACGACGTGTCTTAGCCGGCCGCGCCATCGCAAGCAGCGCAGCGCCGGAGGTTGTTGAGCGCGTCAGAGGGACATCCTCCACCATCTCTGCTGCCTCGTCGACCTCGTCGTCGTCTTCCGTGTCCGAGTCGCCGCGGATGTGCGAGGCGAGCCCACGGATGTTGTACAGATTCCGCCCAGCGAAGGCCAGTGTGCCATCGTTGCGGAGCTGCTCCTGCAGTCCTGGCCGATCGTCACTCTGCCAGCGACGCTGAGACGCAATCTCCTTTGTCTGGGTCTTGCGCTCCTCGTGGCGCTGTGCAACGATAAATGTCAGGACCAGAGACGAACTGGCGGAAAGGGGTATACGTTACCTCTCTGCCTGCCTGGCGTCGTTGCTTGTTAGCAAGCTTGCGTGGGTTTGGAGGAAGTGGTGTGGATGTGGGTGCGGACATGGTCATCGCGATGTATTGGCGGTGAGAGCAAAGGCGAGACATGGTATGCTGTTGTGTAAGAGTGCAAATGCTCGGTTGTTGCGGATGAGAGTAACAACCGACCCAGTCGGGCATTTATACAATACCGCGAAGCGGGTGCTGTCATGAGTCATTGCGGGTGATGACGAACGTGCTAGCAATCACGCACTGGTCTGTGACTCGAGGCAGCCGAGATTTGAATTGGGTGCTTATGCATATGACTCGGACGATAGCGGGCGGTACCAAAAGCGGTGGATTGACATAGCTCCCTTGATCTGTCGCTTCGTCCGAGTCCTGAGCCCGAGTGAGCACTGCCCATAGCAGTGTTTGCATTTATTGAATACATGAGTGCTACGTGAGTGCCTTTGTCGGGCCCGTTTAGTTGTAGTGATAACACCGGTTCCTTGTGGCTGTGCTTGGTCTCGGGCCTTAGTGACACTTAGTCGCGCTTTTCATTTCTTGCATTTGTCGGCCAACATTTGTCATGTTAATTCCATCCTCAGACAAGGAGCAAGTCTCCCAGCGGCCTCTATCGCGTAACAGCGCGATCAGTGAAGCTAGGTCCTTTGAGGTCCCACCTCCATCTTTTGAAGAGAGCGTCGGGCACCTAGTCGTCGATATTGACAAAATTCTGAATCCTTCCCAGAAGGTGAGGAGAAGCGCGTCGAGTTTACGCCGTATGATGCAGAGCATTGGGTGTCCGAAGATGGCGAGGTCATCTCCCATGACCCCCATCTTAACGAAGACGGTGCGTGGTCGTGGTGGGCACGCGCCCATGCTGTGCAGCTACACATCGTATCGGCACCACAGGTGAAGCGCTCTATCGTTTCTTGCTCTCACAGGCAGAGACACCCCCGACCTTCCTCATCCATTGTCGTGGCACGCACAACGAAACTCGTCCCCGTCGGGTCGAAAAGACCGACTCGCAGGGCTATCGGTACACGGATACAGTGTACGATACCGAAACCATCACCGATTTTGACTTTACGATCGAGCATCAAGTCCCACCCCGTGCGACGCAGTGGACAGTGGGAGACGAAGAGCCTGCCTATAGGGGCCACATGAGCAAGGAAGTAGGACCTCCTGGAGAAACGACCAAGGCGGACTTCGCTATGATCGACTCATTCGACGAGTGGAGCGCGGAGCGCCGTTCGCGTGGCCTACCGCCATGGGTTGCGAAGGAACGGCTTGCCAATTTGTTGATTGGGGCGGTCCAGCAGCCTCATCGGGTCGATGTTCCCCAATCCTCTTGGACGCTGCGCCAGTGGACCGACGATTACTGCCAAAGTCGAAAGATTTTCAAAGAATTCGTATATAAAAAGGTGTGGTCACATTTGGAGCTGGTTACGAACTAATGAATTGTAATAGGTTGTCTACGGCTGGGACCTTAGTACTCTCGAGGCGGCCATTCGCAAAGTCATTGAATCTACACACTACCGCGGTGACCACGTCCAGGTCTGGTTCCAGTCGAGAAACAGTACAGTGATTGTGCGCCCAGATATGCAAATTTCGCGGGCCATCTCAAATTCGTGGATCGCATTCTCGCTTATAATTTATCCGTGGATATGGTTGTTCCAACACTTGCACCCCCGCGGTGGTGGTCGCTGGGCAGTCGGAGGTGGTGCGTATGCACTCAAACTGTGGGCGCATGTGCCATATGATGCGGTACCTGGCACTGTCCCCAAGGTCCACGAGACGGTAGACGGGCCAAGGATATTAATTGGAGAGAGAGAGGGCCAGTGGTTCAAGAAATGGGAGGGTACGATCAGGCGCTCAGTGATTGGGAAAAGGGTAAGCGAGAGAGTATTGCGGGAGCCCGACGAAGACATCAGAAATCTGCCGGCGACCGAATTGGATGGTTTTGAGTAGTTGTGCTCATCGCGCTCTCCTTCCACCTTCTCACTGGACCACAATCCATATCGGTACACACAAGCTTCCACGTCGTGAGCGTCTTTTATGCCGTCAGTCATTGGCGAAACGTGAACTTAATTTACAAATCCCTGATAATAGTAAACAAGATCAAAACAGATACCGGGCAATCAGATTATGATGCCACGCCGCGAAACGAATGCCTGGTGTGATGCGTACTTGGGTCAGAGCCGAATGAATCACCAGAGTGGGGATGGAGGGGTGGCTCACCTCTAAGTCTTGAGACGTCGCCACACCAAAGACGAACTTGCGCTTGTGGTCCGTGACTAAGGTGTGAGCACGGCGGTTTGCAAACGAGAGAAGTACGTCCTGAGCGCAAATATGTGGTTCCTCAGGAAGCTTTCTAGCTTGACCGGGGAGTGTCAGGAGTTACGGGTTTGTCGTGGGCGAGGGATTAAACTTGGTCATACAGGACGCGTTTGTGTTTGTCTATGGATGTGACTTCTTGCTTAAGCTCACATTCTCGTTCTCCTGTTTGGGAGGCAAAATACCCACGGGATTGGCCTCGCCGGCTCCCACTTCCTCTTCGGCGCTGCAACTTCGATATGGTCCAAAAGATTACGATGCTTCCCGAGGTGCCTACTTGCAGTAACTAGCAGCGTTTGCGGCGAACGGAGAAGAGCCCACGACGCACGAGCGGAATGTGTAAGAAGTCAAGGTCACATACGAGTTCTATCGCACGTGCGATAGGCTCAGTCTTAGGAAGAGAATGCTGGGGGTAGTTGAAAGTCCCGAAGATAGATAAGCGAGGCAGGGCGAGGGATCCGTCTGTGCACCTCTACTACTGCGCCACGATACTTGTCTGGGATGTCCTCAACTAGGGTTGAGAGATCCTTGTCCGGGTCCCGAGCGCCGGCCTGAGCGCTGCCTGAGCCCGAGTGATAGTGTTGCATCTATTGAATACGTGAGTAACTTGCTGCTTGAGTGCCCTTGTCAGGCCCGTTACAGTAAGCTGATAACACCCGGTTCTTGTGGCGGTGATTGTCCAATGTCCTCGGGCTTGCGGTGATAGTCAGTCGTACCTTTCGTCTCTTGTACTTGCCGGCCAACAACTGATGTTAACTCCATCCCCAGACAAAGGCCAAGTCTCTCAGCAGCCTCTATCGCGTAACAGCGCGATCAGCGAAGCCGGACCTTCCGAGGTCCCACCTCCGTCCTTTGAAGAGAGCGTCGGGCACCTGGTCATCGATATCGACAAACTTCCTGAACCCTTCCCAGAAGGTGGGGAAGAGCCTCCCGAGTTTACGCCATATGATGCAGAGCATTGGGTGTCGAAAAATGGCGAGGTCATCTCCCATGACCCCCATCTTAACGAAGATGGTGCGTGATGATGGTAGGCACGCGCTCATACCGTGCGGCTACATATCGCATCGGCCCCATAGGTGAAGCGCTCTATCGTTTCCTGCTTTCACAGGCAGAGACACCCCCGACCTTCCTCATCCATTGTCGTGGCACGCACAATGAAACCCGTCCCCGTCGGGTCGAAAGGACCGACTCGCAGGGAAATCGGTACACGGTCACAGAGCACGATATCGAAACCATCACCGATTTTGACTTCACAATCGAGCATCAAGTTCCGCCTCGTGCGACACAATGGACAGTGGGAGACGAAGAGCCTGCCTATAGGGGCCGCATGAGCAAGGAAGTAGGACCTCCTGGAGAAACGACCAAGGCGGACCACGCTACGGTCAAGTCATTCGAGGCGTGGCTGGCGGAGCGCCGTTCGCGTGGCCTACCACCATGGGTCGCGAAGGAGCAGCCTGCGGATTTCCCGATTGGTGCGGTCGAGCGGCCTCATCGGGTCGGTGTTCTCCAATCGTCCTGGACGCTACGCCAATGGGCGGATGACTATTGCCAAAGTCGAATGATTTTCAAAGAATTCGTTTACAGTAAGGTGTGGTCAAATTTAGAACTAGTTGTTTGTCGCACTTGCATGAACCATGAACCAATGAATTGTAATAGGTCGTCTACGGCTGGGAACCTTGGAACTCTCGAGGCGGCCATTCGCCAAGTCATCAAGTCTACAAACTACCGTGGTGACCACGTCCAAGTCCAATTCCAGTCGAGAAACAGTACAGTGATCGTGCGCCCGGATATGCGCATTTCGCGGGCTATCTCACATCCGTGCATTAAATTCTTGCTTATTATTATGCTAATTTATCCATGTATATGGTTGTTCCGACGCTTGTATCCCCGCGGTGGTGGTCGCTGGACAGTCGGAGGCGGGGCGTATGCACTCAAACGGTGGGCGCAGGTGCCACTTGATGCAGTGCCTGGGATTGTTCCCGAAATCCACGAGACGGTAGATGGACCAAGGATGCTAATTGGGGAGAGAGAGGGCCGGTGGTTCAAGAAGTGGGAGGGTACAATCAAGCGCTCGGTGACTGGGAGAAGGGTAGACAAGGAAGTATTGCGCGAGCCTGACGAAGACCTCAGAAATCTGCCGGCAACCGAATTGGATGGTTTTGAATAGTTGTGTTCATCGCGCTCTCCTTCTCATTGGACACAAGCTTCCGCGTCGTGATCGTCTTTGTAGCTCTGCACGGAATCGCTGTTTTTTTTGGGCCGGTTTATTGATTTATGTATTTACCTATTCACTGTACCTATTGCCAAGGAATAACCGAGACAAGAATCGAGAGGCGGCAATTGTGTCTGTCTAAGACTTCTTGTTCGAGTTCGCATTCTCGTTCTGCTAAGTTGGGAGGGCAAAATACCGACGGGATTGACCTCACCTGGCTTCCCACTTCTCTTCAACGTTGCAACTTCGATATAGTCCAAGAGATAACGATGCCTCCTGAGGACCCTACTTGCAGTGATTAGCCTATGGCACGGAATATGTGAGAAGTCAAAGTCTTATGCGAGTTCTATCGCACATGTGATAAGCCCAGTCTTAGGGAGAGAATCCTGGCGGTAGCTAGGGGTCATTAACGAGGCAGGGCGAGAAGGCGTGAGAGACCCGTCTGTGCACCTCTACTTCTGCGGCGCGTTACTTGTCTGGGGGTGAAAGTACGGGTCTGTCGCTACTGAGGAGTGTTCGAAGAGAGGTGTTCGTTGCGGTGGCCATGGAGTGGGATGAGTGTATATCACTGGCTAGTTTGAGTTGCGACCAAGGTGGACGGGATGTCCCCTATTAGACTTCTACTGGTCCTGGTCCTAAGTGAGCACTGCCTGTGATAGCGTTGCATCTATACATCGTAACTTACTGCTTGAGTGTCCTTGTCAGGCCCGTTACAGTAAGTTGATAACACCCGGTACTTGTGGCGGTACGTGTTCTCAGGCTGTGGTGACAGCCAGTCGCGCTCTTCCACCTCTTCGTTTCTTGCGTTTGTCGGCCAACAACTGTCATGATAATTCCATCCCCGAACAAAGGTCAAGTCTCTCAGCAGCCTCTATCGCGTAACAGCGCGATCAGCGAAGCCGGACCTTCCGAGGTCCCACCTCCATCCTTTGAAGAGAGCGTCGGGCACCTGGTCATCGATATCGACAGACTTCCTGAACCCTTCCCAGAAGGTGGGGAGGAGCCTCCCGAGTTTACGCCCTACGACGCAGAGCATTGGGTGTCGAAAAATGGCGAGATCATCTCCCATGACCCCCATCTTAACGAAGACGGTGCGTGGTGATAGTGGGCACACGCTCATACTGTGCAGCTACATATTGTTTCGGTCGGTCCAGGCGAAGCGCTTTATCGTTTCCTGCTTTCACAGGCAGAGATACCTCCTACCTTCCTCGTTCATTGCCGTGGCACGCACAATGAAACCCGTCCCCGTCGGGTCGAGAGGACAGACTCACGGGGCCGTCGGTACACGGATACAGAGTACGATACCGAAACCGTCACCGACTTTGACTTTACGATCGAGCATCAAGTCCCGCCCCGTGCGACACAATGGACGGTGGGAGACGAAGAGCCCGCTTATAGGGGTCGCATGGGCAAGGAAGTAGGACCTCCTGGAGAAACGACCAAGGCGGACCACGCTACGGTCGAATCATTCGAGGCGTGGCTCGCAGAGCGTCGTTCGCGTGGCCTACCACCATGGGTCGCGAAGGAGCGGCTTGCGAATTTCCCGATTGGTGCGGTCGAGCAGCCCCATCGGGTGGACGTTCTCCAATCGTCCTGGACGCTGCGCCAGTGGGCAGACGATTACTGCCAAAGTCGAAAGATTTTCAAGGAATTCGTATACAGAAAGGTGTGTCCCACATTTGGAAACTATCTCAGTCCAGAGAGATGAGTTGGGTGGGTTCTTAGTTGTCGTACGAACTAACGAATCGTAATAGGTCGTTTACGGCTGGGACCTGAGTACTCTCGAGGCGGCCATTCGTGAAGCCATCAAGTCTACACACTACCGTGGTGACCACGTCCAAGTCCAATTCCAGTCGAGAAACAGTACAGTAATCGTACGCCCCGATATGCGCATTTCGCGAGCCATCTCAAATCCTTGGATTAAATTCTTGCTTATTATTACGCTAATTTATCCATGCATATGGTTGTTCCAACGCTTGCATCCCCGCGGTGGTGGTCGTTGGGCAGTCGGAGGCGGTGCATATGCACTCAAACGGTGGGCGCAGGTGCCATACGATGTAGTGCCTGGGATGGTTCCCGAAATCCACGAGACGATAGATGGACCAAGAATATTAATTGGGGAGAGAGAGGGTCGGTGGTTCAAGAAATGGGAGGGTACGATCAGGCGCTCAGTGATTGGGAGAAGGGTAGACAAAAGGGTATTGTGTGAGCCTGACGAAGACTTCAGAAATCTGCCGGCAACCGGATTGGATGGTTTTGAATAGTCGCTGCTCTGTTTCCAACAGTATTGAACTCGAGATCGTGGTCTAATAGTCTAATAGCTCGTCGTTGCTCTCCCTGATTGGTTCCAACTACATAGTTGTCTTCATTGTTCGGCTCGGTTGTCGAAGGTTCCACCATTAGGACATACCGTGCTTCTTATACTGCCTCATTATCACTTCGTTCGAAAGAATCTACCGCTTTGGCTGTGCTTCCTACGGTCTTTCAGAGGTTCTCGAATTGGATTTGAATTGGCTAGGTATAATATCAGGGTTGAGTCTTACTGATACGCGGCACGGCTTCCGTGTCGCCCAACCCGTGGTCATCGCACTCTGCTCCCACCTTCTCACTGGGGTACAAGCCACATCGTTCCACTCAAGCTTCCGCGTCGTGAGCGTCTTTAAGCCTTCGGTCATTGGCAAAACATGGACTCAATTTACAGATCCCTATAGATAATAAAGAGGATCAAGATAGATGCCAATCAATCAGATCAGATACCACGCCGCGAAACGAATGCCTGGTGTGATGCGTGCTCGGGTCAGAGCCGAATGAATCACCAGAGCGCGTGGAGGGGTGGCTCACCTCTAAGTCCTGAGACGTCGCTACACCAAGGACGAACTTGCGCTCGTAGTCTGTGACTAGGGGGAGTACGGTGTGAGCACGGCTTGCAAACGAGAGAAGTACGTACTGAGCGCAAAGATGTGGTTCCTCAGGAAACTTTCTAGCTCAGCCAGTGAGGTGTCAGGAGTGATGATCGTGTACGGGTTTGTCGTGGGCGAGCGATTAAACTTGGTCATACAGGACGCGATCGTATCTGTCTATGGATAAGATGAGACGATCAAGACTTCTTGTTTGAGCTCGCATTCTCGTTCTACTGTTTGGGAGGGCAAGATACCCACGGGATTGACCTCGCCGGCTTCCCACTTCTTCTTCAGCGTTGCAACTTCGATATAGCCCAAGAGATTACGGTGCTTCCCGAGGACCCTGCTCGCAGTGATGAACGACGTGTGCGGCGTATGAAGAGCCCCCGGGCGCACGTACGGAATATGTGAGAAGTCACGGTCATATGCAAGTTCTATCGCACGCGCAATAAGCTCGGTTTTAGGAAGAGAGAATGCCGGCGGTAGTTGGAGGTCCTGAAGATAGGTCAGCGAGGTAAGGCGAGAGGGCGTGAGAGACCGCGCACCTCTACTACTGCGCCGCGATACTTGTCTGGGGGCGGAAGTATGGGTCTGTCGCTGCTGAGCAGTGATCGAAGAGAGTCGTTCGGAGCTTCCGTTGCGGTGGCCATGGAGGTAGAGAGTGAAGATGATGAGTGTGGCGGTTCCGAGTCGCGACTGAGACGGAGGTTACATACGGGGTCAATCAGTCGTGTATTCGGCTACAGCTGCACAATCGTCCCACCCCTCAGTCGGACACTTCAAATGTCTTGCTTAACTCTGGCTCGATATATTGTTTATACTACTCCGTAACACGCTCTTTTTAAAAAAGATCTTGTTGTGTCGCAGTGGGAAAAATGGGTGTTTGTCATGCTTGCCAACCATGCTGTGTGGGAGTTTGATTTTCCAAAAGTGGAAATGTGCGCTCTTGAGTCCCGAGTGGCAGACCATTGAAATGCTAGATCGCGCGATATTTATCCCACGATTCCTGGGACTTTTCAAAAGTTCATTTGTGAGGGCCTGCTCCTGGACACGCTGCCCCCGAACTGAGAATGATGGTTGGCACACTCATGGGGCGTACGACAGGGTACGACTTGGGAAATGTTCGGGCCGGCACAGAGATTCCTTAGTGCGCCTTCCTTTTTTTCCCCTTGCATTTTCGGTATCCATACCAGTGGCCGTCACAAGCCTAGTGTCCAGCGTGCACTGGCATGGGCAGGTAGTGGAACCGCTGACCACAGACTGATTTGTCCCAGGGACCGGACGCCTGCCAGTACGTCGTGTCTAGCACGATTATTTATCATTTATTCGTGAGGTGGTTGTTTCTAAGTCTTCCTGACCGCTGTGCGTGAAATTTGGGCAGGCATATGCCAACTATTCGCCCCGAGCTCATCATGATCATGCGAATCTGCGGCCTCCCCGTATCATCACGGACACACATACCCGAGCGAGCCTCGTTCCCTTTCTTCACAAGGCCCCCCACATTCAAAGGTCCTGCCGCGTCTGTTTATAACAACGTTTAATAGGAGCCGTGCCTGGAATCGTTATCGCGGACTTGCGATACATGCTGTGTATGAAGTTCGCGGGTGAGAACGGGCGTAGGTAGAAGGAGCATCTGGCTGTTGTCCTCAAGGCCGTGCTGGCAGGATTGGAACATGGGACGTCAGTTTCGGTCCCATTCAGAGCCGTTCTATGGGTGTCATAGTATGTATGTTATGCCGTTTGGTTGCTTAGTGTTTTGGCACCGCAAAGGAGTACTAGTATCATTCTCTCATTTCTGGTCGGGAGGCATCACCAATCCGTCCCTGATACATGATCCCTGCTCCTTGGTCCCCGTTGAGACTGTTTTGGTAGCAGATAGACTAGAGCTTGTACTTATTTGAGGTTTAATTTAAGCACACGTAGGTGGTGCCGCATTGCGCACTTGCATGGGTGCTACGTATGGTAGTATCAAGCCCAGGATCAAGCCCGTCTGCTCACCTCGAGGCCTCACATGTTTCAAGGTCGTATACTCCAACTCTATAGTCTAGGCCGATTGTCTTTCGACTCCCTGCTGATACGGCATGGATGTGCTTTCAAATAACGAGTCCTAACCACCAAGACCAAGACCAAGATGCTATCTCGATGAGCTCTTATCTAGCAAGTTACACTTCGGACCACCTAAAAGAACACGGATTACTGTACTGTTTCCATCTAGGTGTTAATACAAGCAGTCCAATTGCGTCCATACGCCGAAGTAGAAAAATCAATGCGGGTTTCATACTTGCCAGCCACCCAGATATTACTTGGGCGGTGAAGATGCGCCCTATGTATTGGCGGAATCCACACTAGGAGTTCGCCTTTACTACCACATATCCATCCCTCGTCGTTAATGATGGAGTGGTCGGTGAAGTCAATGTGTCTCATAACTTCCGTCTTCCCTGTCGTGGCATTCCACAAACGAATTGTTCCATTGTCCGAGCCTGAGACGATGCGCTGGCCATCTGGCGAGAGTCCCACAGACAAGACCGAATCCGTGTGTCCGGTGAATGGGCCTGCCGCCGTCTCTCCCGTCGTGGCGTTCCACACACGAATTGTTCCATCGTCCGAGCCTGAGACGATGCGCTGGCCATCTGGCGAGAATCCCACAGACAAGACCGAAGACGTGTGTCCGGTGAATGGGCCTGCCGCCGTCTCTCCCGTCGTGGCGTTCCACACACGAATTGTTCCATCGTAAGAGCCTGAGACGATGCGCTGGCCATCTGGCGAGAATCCCACAGACGAGACCGAATCCGTGTGTCCGGTGAATGGGTCTGCCGCCGTCTCTCCCGTCGTGGCGTTCCACACACGAATTGTTTGATCGGAAGAGCCTGAGACGATGCGCTGGCCATCTGACGAGAATCCCACAGACAAGACCGAAGACGTGTGTCCGGTGAATGGGTCTGCCGCCGTCTCTCCCGTCGTGGCGTTCCACACACGAATTGTTCCATTGTCCGAGCCTGAGACGATGCGCTGGCCATCTGGCGAGAATCCCACAGACCAGACCGAATCCATGTGTCCGGTGAATGGGTCTGCCGCCGTCTCTCCCGTCGTGGCGTTCCACACACGAATTGTTCCATCGTAAGAGCCTGAGACGATGCGCTGGCCATCTGGCGAGAATCCCACAGACCAGACCCGATCCGTGTGTCCGGTGAATGGGCCTGCCGCCGTCTCTCCCGTCGTGGCGTTCCACACACGAATTGTTTGATCGGAAGAGCCTGAGACGATGCGCTGGCCATCTGGCGAGAATCCCACAGACAAGACCGAATTCGTGTGTCCGGTGAATGGGCCTGCCGCCGTCTCTCCCGTCATGGCGTTCCACACACGAATTGTTCCATCGTCCGAGCCTGAGACGATGCGCTGGCCATCTGGCGAGAATCCCACAGACAAGACCGAAGACGTGTGTCCGGTGAATGGGCCTGCCGCCGTCTCTCCCGTCGTGGCGTTCCACACACGAATTGTTCGATCGTAAGAGCCTGAGACGATGCGCTGGCCATCTGGCGAGAATCCCACAGACCAGACCCAATCCGTGTGTCCGGTGAATGGGCCTGCCGCCGTCTCTCCCGTCGTGGCGTTCCACACACGAATTGTTCGATCGTAAGAGCCTGAGACGATGCGCTGGCCATCTGGCGAGAATCCCACAGACGAGACCGAATTCGTGTGTCCGGTGAATGGGCCTGCCGCCGTCTCTCCCGTCGTGGCGTTCCACACACGAATTGTTCCATCGTAAGAGCCTGAGACGATGCGCTGGCCATCTGGCGAGAATCCCACAGACGAGACCGAAGACGTGTGTCCGGTGAATGGGCCTGCCGCCATCTCTCCCGTCGTGGCGTTCCACACACGAATTGTTCGATCGTAAGAGCCTGAGACGATGCGCTGGCCATCTGGCGAGAATCCCACAGACGAGACCGAATCCGTGTGTCCGGTGAATGGGCCTGCCGCCGTCTCTCCCGTCGTGGCGTTCCACACACGAATTGTTCCATCGGAAGAGCCTGACACGATGCGCTGGCCATCTGGTGAAAGTGCAATGGAAAGAGCCACGCCCCCAACATTTGAAATCACCATCTCCGATGATGACCAATGAGACAATTGCCCACGTTCCACGTGTAGAATCCGAGGAAATGAGCCGGAATAATGTGCAGAGACCAGAGAACGAGTCGGTGCGAATGGTAGAGCAGAAAGATACACATGTGGAGCACTCTTTGCCATGGCCATCCCGAAATACCGTACAAACACGGAGGCATCACTGACGAACGACCCGAATTTCTCCGGCTCTATCTGAGAAACCTGCTGCGATCGGAGCTATTAGTTTTTCGCCTTCCTCATCAAACCAACAATCATACTCACTCCTTGACCAGACGCTAACCACACGTTCAGAGCCAAGAGCGCTGACGAAGCAAGACTTACATCGCTTGTCAAGCTAAGGGCCTCTAGCCAAAAGAGGAATTTCTTCTCAAAGAAAGTTCGAAGTTTTCCAAACAGATCGGTTTCGAAATCGATATATCCCAAATGATCGCCCCAGAAACGACAGGCATACAGCAGAGCAGGTGGGATGTTTTTATTAATGCGGGAGTTAAGGTCATCGATGTCTTTGTTGGCAAGATATGATGATTCCAGATCGCAGATGTTGAATTTGAGATCGTTGAGCATTAGACCGAAAGAGGAATGGGTCAATTGGTGGTGAGCATCACGAAGGCTAACACAAAAATCGCTGCTCTTCTCTTTATTTGTGAGGAAATCGCGGAATGATGTGTGAAGAGGGGCGATGGGAAGGTTTTGATCAGCTGAATTGACATTACTCAGTAATGAGCCGAGGTGACGGAGCATTTCAACAACAGATTCGTCGTCGTCGTCTTTGGAGGTATGGTGTCGCAAAGTGGTTAGGGAACGGAAGGAGAGGGGTTCAAATGCAATAATGAGCTGCCCAACGACAGACCGGAATAGAAGTCGTGCTTCTTGGTCAATAAAATATCCTTCCAGGACTTCTTTGTACAGCTCGTCCAACGGGTCTTGCCTATGGTAATCTGCGGTGAGTCTCAAAAGATGCCCTATGATCTTTTTCTTGCTAAAACCAAAGGAACCGGGAGGTTTAAGAATATATCCACAGGCAACCGCCGCCCACTGAAATAATCCCTCTGCCTTTATTGCCAGCGCGTTGCCATAATTTTTGAACTCCTCCGAAGGGAGCCTCTCTCGAAGAAAGGTGAGAATATCATCGTGTGTTTTAGCAGCTAGCTCAGAGTCGTCCATGTGTTTGATGCGAACTGACTGAGCTCCAACGAATGCAGACTCGATGTCGTGCTCAGGTCGCGAGGTGATGAGCACACGGAAATGGGACGGGAGTTTAGAGAAAGCCTCAACAAGAAATGTGTGTAAGCCATTTCCACCAGTTACATCCCCACTCTCGTCCAATGCATCGATGACAACAAGAATGGGACCGACAAGGTGCAGATCCTTGAGCGGTTCCAGGATAAAGGATTCAAAGAGGGTACGATAGTCACGGGTTCCAACTCGGAGAAGAGAAGAGTTGTCCTTCACGACCCTTCCAAGCGCGGTTTTAAACGAAGGATACCGGTCGGAGAGATCGCGAGCAAGAGTCGTGAATAGGTGATAGGGCTTGGGTTGCTCCTTCCGCAAAAAGATGAATGATGATGTAAGACGGTGCATCTTATCGAAGCGACGTGCGATCTCGTGCGCGATGGATGACTTTCCTGTGCCTGCTTGCCCAAAAAGAACGAGACAACGCTCGGAAGCAGGATCGTTCACCCAATTGACAATAAAGTCCAGGAAGGCCATGCGTGTTCCCGCAAGACAGCCCTTGTCTGGTGTGAATCGTGAACCTGTCCCACATGGGATTTCTCTGATTTTTGCATCTAGTTCTATGACCACAATCGGATCAATGACCCACAAACCGAAAAGCCATCGGGAACACGTACCAGCGTCTGAAACTTGGCTTGACACCCACTCAAGCCGAGTAGACGTCCAATCCACCTTGGCCGAAAGTATTCCCACCCCGTCCAGAATTTGGAACGCAGTTATCCCCGTGGTGATGACACTTTGATCCAAGAATGCCCTTCGGTGCTCGACAAGAGAGGCGGACAAGTGGTCAATTTTTTTCTCAATCCCGCCACCCATATTCTTCAACGTCCGCTTCCCTGAAAGTCGCACGTTTACGCTGGCCGATCAAGTAGGTGAAGATAACGTACAAAATTGCGTGTCCTTTGCATATGATTGGATAAAGTCACAACAATTACAGACGTCCTGCAGCATGAGAGTAAGGATTTGAGCCTGCTTGGACTCGGGCTTGATGGATTTCAATGTGTCTTCGTGGTGTGCGAAATCAAACGCGTCGTGCATCCCTTCAAGGAGGGTTCGGACATTATCGTCGCGCTGATACTGTTCTAGGAGTGTCTACCATCCAGATGAACATAACATAAGTGTCTTGCTCCGACAATTACGCAAACGGATGCACCTTGGGAACCGCTAAAAGCAGACCGCATGCCATCTTCGCATACGGGGAAAGCTGAAAGTGAAGGCAGGCTCAGTGAAGGATAAGCAAAAGGACACCACACGCACCTCTGCAATTGGGCTCAACGTATCCATCACCCAGTTGATCCTCCCAACTGTTATTTCCCACGTATTTGATCGGTCCATTGGCTTCATGACTTCATCAGCGCGAAGGAGAGCAGTGAGAGGATCCTCGGTAGGGGACACCTCTGCCTGACTACGCGACGTAGGAACGCCAGTCTCGGCAGAAAAGCGACCAGGTAGGGGTAAAAGAGGTTCAAGGGCGGTGTATTGGATGGGACCCTCAGACTCTTGTGACATTGAGGGATTTGTAACTTCTTCAGCAGGAGAGTCGTCTCCTTCGATCAGTATTTTTGGGGGGTTGTCTGGCAAGATCGGAGAGGCCATGTTCGCTGACACAGTGATCGTTAAGTAGAGCGTGATCGGTTGCATCGACTGTCCGGCTTTCTCATCTCCATCACTAAGAGCAAATGGAACATCTATGCAAGACGTTCAATAATCGAACGAAAGGGAATTCTAATAAAGGACGAACCATTTTGCGATTCGACGGGTATTTGTATCTCGCGAGTCCCGATAACGACATCATGGTGTGTGAGCCGCTTCTCATAAAGGCACAGTATAAGATGCGAAGACCGTTGTGCAAAACTGAACAAAACTTTTAACCAAGAAGTAAGATCACAAAAGGAAAGTCCTACATGGCACCAAGCCTCTGGTTCCATTGCACCATTTGTCCATTAATCTGAACACTTTGCGTCTTCTTCATTGTCGCATGATTGACTACAGTGACAAAGAACCGCCTCTTCAGGCCAAACTGTTTCTTGATATGGGGAACATTGTGCGCTCGAAGGACTAATAGAGAGGTTAGATACTTATCGAGGCGTCAACGAGTTAGGACTCAAGTACATACTGGTCACTTCAACGCGTAGCTGGGATTGGCTTCCCTGCGATTCGGCGGTTTGAATGCTGTCCAAGGATGGTTCTTAACCAAGCATCGTTATATAAAAGAAGGGATCGACGCACCCTCTTCCCGTGTATTGCGATGCTGAGGGGGCTGGGCTGGAGTAGTGGGTTACAATCAAGAAAGTCACGGTTTAATGGACATCTACGCACGAATTTAGGAGTTGCTCCACATCTTGTGCAGCGGCCATACTGGATAGAATAAGAATGATTTGGGGGTTGAAGTGGGCGTATGGTTCGAGTGTCTTGGTAAAATGGGTAATGACAGTGCCTTCACAGCAATACTGACCTAATTCACGTTCACATGACAGCATGTCTGAAGAGCCCACGCCTGCCAGCGAGGCTCAACTCGAGCCACGGCCCATTCGTCGGTTGCAAGAGTCAGTTATCAACCGTATAGCAGCGGGTGAGGTATTGAGCGTTCATTTTTATCAATCCGTTGACACTCGTCTCATTGTTATTTTTCCTACCCTGAGATTATACATCGACCGGCCTCTGCCCTCAAGGAATTGCTCGAAAATTGTCTGGATGCTGGGGCTACATCCATTCGCATCACCGTTAAGGATGGTGGCATGAAACTACTTCAGATACAGGATAACGGCTGCGGAATAAAGGCGAGCTCGTCTCGTTCAACTCTGTAGAGGTGTGGCCGCTGAATTTTGGTACGGCCATGACATAGAAATCAGATCTTCCTATACTCGCTCACCGTTTTACGACCTCTAAGCTCTCCAGGTTTTCTGACTTGTCTCATCTCACCACTTATGGTTTTCGTGGGGAGGCGCTGGCGTCCATATCGCACATCGCCAACCTGACTGTCGTCACGAAGACCAAGAAAGACGCCTGTGCGTGGAAGTGCGTACTCGACATACTTATTCGAGGCCACGATCTCATGTGTTTCATAGAGCCATATACGTTGACGGAGAAATGGTGCCCGCTCCAAAAGGGTCGAGCACGGATCCCAGGCCGTGCGCTGGGAATGATGGGACAACCGTCACGGTGTGTATGACAGTGGTAGTGGTAGTCTTCCTTGCACTCATAGGTAACACATGCGTGTATCCAGGCAGAAAACTTGTTCTACAACGTTCCTGCCCGCCTATCCGCGCTCCGGAGCTCCTCGGAGGAATACGCGCGCATCTTGGATGTCGTCACCAAATACGCCGTCCACAATGCTGGTGTTTCGTTTCTTTGCAAAAAGGTGCGTGGATTATCTCGTAAATCTGTACCCCGGGTCATCAATCGCGTATTCCACAAGGTTGGCACTTCAGCCCCGGATCTATCTACCCCGTCTTCCACGACCAAGCAGGCAGTCCGCTTGTTATATGGTCAGGGAGTAGCCAAAGACTTGCTCAGTGTCGAGATTTACCCTCCAAGAACAAAAAAACGAAAGCGCGATACAGACGTCAGTGAACAAGGAACGGGCAAGTCTAATAAAGATGCTAGCTGGTTAGCTCAAGCACATTTCACCAACGCAAACTATCACTCCAAAAAAATGGTCTTTTTACTGTTCATAAATAGTAATGATTTCCTCAATCGTTGTGCTTGTTCTGTCGTCTGAGACTTTTGTAGATCGTCTGGTAGAGTCCTCGCGAATCAAGAAGGCCATAGAAGCTTGTTACACCGGCGTTCTTCCAAAAGGCACTTCGCCATTTATATACCTCAGGTAAAGTTCCTTTTCCCTGTCGTTTTGGGCAAAGCCAACGAAGGTTCCTTAGTATACAACTCGACCCCACAACGGTCGATGTCAACGTGCATCCTACCAAACGCGAGGTTCACTTTTTGGAAGAAGAGGAGATCACCGAGTCTATTGCAGATGCCGTCCAAGCCAAGCTCGCCCAGTCCGGGGAGCGGACGTTTGAATACCAGGTTGGCGCGCATTACTTACTCTCTTACCTCGCCATTGAACCAGCCTCTCCGTCTAGACTCTGCTCACTGGAGGTGTCGCTTCCGCAGACACCGGCAAGGGAAAGGAGAGAGCGTACGAAAACAACGCGGGTAGCGATACCGCGTCATCTACACCCCCACCGGGTCCCCCTGCCGCTAAGAAAATTCTCTCGCAACACAAAGTCCGCACATCAGGCGCGGACCGAACCCTCGACTCTATGTTTCTCCCAACCCCGACGCAATCTGGGGATCATGGTAAACCCGCTGCGCGTCAGGGCACAGAGGTCGTGAAGGAAAGGAGGAAGACTAGGGAGATTCAGCAATCTACTTGCTATTTGACAAGCGTATCGACCTTAAGGGATAATGTCAAAAAGGGGAAGCACGTGGGTGTGTGGCGTCTCGCTGTGGTTTAACGGAAGACATAATTGACATCCAATCCAGAATTGACGGAAATCCTTCAAAAACACGTCTTTGTCGGCGTCATAGACCTCGCTCGCGAGCTCAGTGTTGTGCAAGTCTCTACAAAGTTATATCTAGTGAACCACGGAGCATTGGCGTAGGTCTTCCTTGACGAGATCTATCTGTAGGAATTTACTAACTATTGTTGATCAGGGAAGAGCTGTTTTACCAGCTCGGTCTGCGTCAGTTCGGCAATTTCGCAAGGCTTAAACTGGATCCGCCTGCGCCGCTGTCCCCACTGATAAAGTTGGCAGTTGATGCGGAGAAGAATACAGACCTTAGCAAGTTGACGAAACCGCAGATTGTTGACGTCAGTACTTCTCGCTCTCCCCTTGTTTGTCTCTCGGCTTACCAATGTTTACTCAGTCGATCACGCATACCCTTATCTCCCGAAGAGAGATGCTAAGAGAGTACTTCTCGTTGGGCATCACCGTGGAAGGAATGGTCGACAGTTTGCCTCTGCTGATCCACGATGTTACTCCAAACTTGGACAAGCTCCCACTGTTTCTGATGCGGCTTGGGCCACAGGTGAGCCTCACCACTTCTTCCGGCCGGGGTTAGCAGCAGATACTCAACCGATGGAATGATGCCCAAGGTCAACTGGAACAGTGAGCGGGATTGCTTCGATTCGTTCCTGCGAGAGCTCGCATATTTTTACGTGCCCGGTCCGGGCCCGCTAGTCACCGTTTCTTCAGTTGCTGCCGAGCACGACGAAGACGACGAAGGGATTGAAAAAGACAAAGATGGCCACACCGCTAGCACTAGCTCGCAGCAGGCAGCTTCAGAGAAGTGGCAGATCGAGCACGTTCTCTTTCCAGCAATGAAACGCTACCTAACTGCTCCCAAATCTCTTCTGACGCGGGACGTCGTGCAAATTGCGAGCCTACCGGATTTGTACCGCGTGTTTGAGCGGTGTTGAGGGAGGATTTGATGTTTTTCGTATTCGTGAAGCTATAATTTACATTAAACACTTCCCGGGATAATGCTAGAATGTCCATTCTTGATATGCAAAGGGAAGGAAGTCGAGACAACCGAGGACTTGAGACATGAGATGACGTGAGTACGTAACATAAGTGGTGGTCGCTCGGATGGCGGACGACGACAGACAGCAAGAGAGAAAAGGACAAAGACTGATGCGGTGAGAATGCTCTAACGAAACGATGCAAAGCGACGAGAAACAATGATGACGTGATGTAGGCGATAAAGAAATGATGAGTCCAAGAGAACCGAAACAGGCAATTGAAGTGAAATCGTTCGTGTCGTCAGGCAGTGTGAAGGGAATCCAACGTGCCTGCACGTTCTGATTGGAGTTAATTCAGATCGAGCATTCGTAAAACGTGTGACGCACAAACAGAGGGTGTGATTAGTCGTTGCCTCATCTCAACCCGTTAGTACCTCGGATAGCCCGCAACGCCGCAGGCGAGTCATAAACGAACGCGTCCGAATCCGAGCTATAATCGCTCTCGTCATCAGACCCGTCGTCTCCAAAGGCGGTCACGCTGTCGACACGGAACACATCGATAAACGGCGTTTGCGGAATGTCGTTTGAGAGTTCCGTGGACTTTGCTAAGATGGCAGCGACTCGGGCCTCGAGTTGTTGGCTAGGTACTGTTAATGATGGTACGGCTTCCGCAGACGGGTTGTCTCCTTGGAAGAAGGAACTAAGCTCGTGAAGGTTCCGGACCAGGCCGCCCAGGTCGTCTTCTGATGGAGCTGGCGACGCCAGACGTTCCATGTCATCGGGTTCGAAATGTATTTGCGATGGTCGTGAAGGAACCTTGCACGTCTCGAAGACCGCCATTATATTCGTGCGACAGACTTCTTGAGAGCGTTCAGGCCGAGCGACGCACCAACCAGACTCTTCGGGGATACCGAATACGTCGGTCACAGATTCGACATCCTTGACCAAGGACTTCATTTGCAGGCTCATCCTTAGAACCTGCTTGGCTGGGGGACCGCCCGAGATGGTCATAGGCTCTTCCAACACTTCTAAAGCCGCAGGTGCCAAGTCGGTCTCCAATAAGCGAAGCAACGGCATTAGAAGTTCAGAGCCCAGGAGCTCCACCGGATTTCTCGTCTCCCTTTGCTGGAATAAGACCTTCAAAATTTGCAACGCCGAGACTCGTAGCCACTTTTCCGAGTTGAGCACCAGGCCGACAAGTAAGGTAACGACCTCTGTCCAGTCCTCCTCACCGTAGTGTTCCCGGAGACTAGCCACAGATTGCCGAAGGAAGTCTTCCTTGGTACGAAACCGCCTCTTGATGAACGAGGCCATGATGCGACTGATGCTAGTTCGCCTTTCTTGATCCGCCAAGGAACCGACGTCCTGAGCAAAGTCTTGCAACGCAGGGTCTATCATCTCTTCGGTCATGGACCGATAGCACCACGGCAACGCTACCGTGTAGAGGTCGCGAACGCGACCACGGGTCGGGTCGGCAATGTTGCTATCTTTGACTTTTGCAAGAGTTTGCAACATCTTGAAGGTTGCGTTGCTCGTTGTCGAAGAGCGAAGGCCAATAAGTAAGGGTGGTTGGAGGGAACTCGTACCCATCCACTCGGCAGGACGTTGAGATATCAGGGTATTGATTGTGTGTTCGTCGTCCAGGTCCAGATGTCCCAACACCGAGTCCAAGAAGGCGATGGCTTGAAGAAATTCTGCTTCGACCGTAGTTGACAGGCATGCGTGGGCGCACCAAAACATTTGTGGCAGAAGGGACGCGTCGAGAAAGTCGCATGATCCCAGTACTTTTAGCGTACGGATCAATTCGTTGCTGAAGGACCTTATGTTCTCCTCGGGGGCCGAGATTGTATTTGACAGTCGCGCCAGTAATAGTGCCAAATCGCTTGAAGTTGTACCAGGGAGCAATGCCCTGAAGATCTGCAGGGAGCGAAAAGCTATAGCCCGAATAGAGCATGCAGTTCCCCACAGGAGTGCCAACGAGCCCCAGCGTTCAGCTAGCTTGGGGTGCAGCGGGATAAGGAGCTTAAGAATCCGCGAACACAACCTCTGCATCTTGGGTTCCACTTGGCTACTGCTGTCTTCCTCTTTCCAAAGAGCGTCGTCCAACTCTTGTTCGAGTTCCGTTAAGAAAGATGTCAGTACAGATCGGCTAGGATAGTTCAAACGATCGGGGAGTTCATCGTATCCAGGTACCCAGGAGCGTAGTAATTGGATAAGCATCCTCTTCGCTGAATCTCGCACAAAGGATAATCGATGGTCCAAATGAGTGAAAATGGCATGTAAGAGTGTCGGTAATTCTTCTTGAAACTCCCAGCTGCGTTCTAGGGCAACATCGGAAAGGAATAGTAGCGCGAACTGGCCAGCACCCAACGATTGTCGAGGTTGTTCCGAGAAAAGTGCGTCTAGCTCGGACCATAATTCGATATCTCTTTGCTCTGGAAACGCTAACTTGTGTTCGATGCTAGGTAGCATGCGGGCCGGCTCTATGACACTGCACAAATCCTTCATGGCGCTGCGACCGATAACGGAGTGAGATAGGCAAGCCACAATCTTCGTGGCGCACCGAATGTAAGCGACGCTGCCAACTTTCTGTGACTGTTCTAGTAGGAAACGGACAGTAGCATGGCCATTCGACTGATATGGGGCGTCTACCAAGCGCGTCCAAAGGACCTCAACTTGTTCGGGAAAACTTTCCGCGTAACGCAAAGTGAGGGACATTAGGTGTAGCAATGTCATCCGCCCTTCATGTGAAAGGTTCGATTTGTCCTCCATAAGGTTGACGTTCGGACTCCAGTATTCCAGACTCTGAAGCAGCGTCAACGGAGACGTAGAAACGCTGAACACACGAGGTAGCCACTTTGCAAAAGCAGAAAGGACTCTCATGGCGTCATCTGGGTGTTCGCCAGCGAGGACATCAGATATGAGGCGATGGGCACGCAAGTACGTGCTTGGCGTAGAGCTCCCCACGGTGGCCTCAAATTGAGTGAGCGAAAGCATGCCGGACGCTCGCTGATGTACGGCCTCGAGAAGTTGGACAGCGCGATGGCGGACAGGATGAAGAGGATGACAAAGGTTGGATAGGCCCAGACAGATGGTTTCCTCGAAGCGGAATCCGTGGTTTGGGGACTGCGAAATCAAATCCGCGACCACTTCGAAAAAGCGTGTGTTACTTGTGTCGAGTTCTCGCGCAGTCACAAACGCGAGTTGCAATGCCTCGCCTGTAAGGTCGTCGTCCTGTACGTTGTTATGTGTCAAGAGCGATTTGAGGGCTTTCCTGTGGGAATAATCAGAAACTAAGCAAAGATATACACGGGTAGCACGAACCTTCCGCTGGCCAAGATTGTCCCGTCCATGGATGTCAGCACAGAGTGTATACGGTCCAGCGTTTCCTTCGGAGTCAGGGCCTTCGTGTATTCTGGAAGTCCATCCGTAGGAGATGCCGAAGACATATCAGGCTGAAAGTACGCTCTTGCCTAATACGATGTTAGACATTTGCGCCAATTATCAGTATAGAGACTTACGCAGAGAGACGCCATTGCGGCAATGGCTGCCTTAGACAGTAGCTTTGTCTCCTTCTGGAAGAGGATCACGGCCTCTCCTCTTTCCGACTGGGGAAGAAACGGCCTCAGTCGCCGAGCGCTGCATGTAAATAAGGCGCTGCTTGACTATCTCCGACTGATGCCCAAGTTGACACCACTCTTCACATAGACGATAAAGGGAGAGGTGCGTCTTGGCGGGGATGAAGCGATCTGTATCACTGAGGGTGCTGAGTCCGTCAAATAGTCTTTCAACTGTTCCGCAGAAATAACGCCTAAGCCTCTGGAGTTTGAAATTGTCTCTTGACTCCGGTGATGTCAAGAACGCTTGGGTGTTGCGGACGAATCGCAGCACTGGTGACAGTGCCGCCTGGCGTACGGGTGAACGTTGATCTTGCAAATATTGTGCGGTGAGGAAATAAATGCGGGCGACGGCGGTATACAGGCGTTCCTGTCTGCGGCCGCGCTCAGGGGAAAAGGTCTGAACAGCCTTCAGTCTTAGATCTCCGATCCTCGGATCATCTAAGAACTGACGATGGAGAAGGAGACCGAGATCTTCCAATAATTGCGAGTATCCCGCCACAGGGAAAGAGCTTATACAAAAGACGGCGGCATCACGGAAAAGCGAGTGTTCCGAGTCCAAGAAAGGCGTAAGGTAACGAATAAGGCCGCGGGTAGTTGTGAGTCGCTCGCGATCGAAGCTGGCATCCGATGGTACCCGACTATGGCTACGCTCAATAAGAGCGGGCCGGTTCTCCACGACTGCGGCAACAGATGATAAGACCTTTGTCCACATGTACCACTGTTCGGGTAGAAACTTGTTTTCTCCAAAGAGCTTGAGACCCTCGCGCTCGACCGCGCCGACTCGAGGTTGCGACGTAGACGGCATTTTTGGGACAAGACCAGCCATGACAGCGATCGTGTGATGAAATCTTGAGGCAGCGGCAATGAGGCTTTCTCGCAAGACCCACAACGAGGTTGGTTGGCGTTCGGAACTTTCCGCAACTAGAACTTGCAGGATGCCAGGGAAAACCCACTGCCAGAGAGTCCGATCTCGGATGTCTTCGCTTTCTGCGACCTCTAACAGCGCATCCTCAGACGAATCTCGCCATAATTTGGCACGTTTGACATCGTCAGGTTCGAGAACGTGGTTGTAGCTTTCAAATACCATGTTGATCTGCGACTTGTTGTACAAGGCATCGATAATGTGGGGTCGGGTTGTCTCGGCGCCGATCTTGAGCACCGACGATAGGTGGACTGTGACCGGACGAAGCAAACGCAACATCTTCACCCCTATCGTGTATATAGGGCGGGAGGAGTAGCAAAGTAAAAATAGAGCACCAGCCTCGACTTCGTCTAGCCTTGCTGAAATGATGGGGATCTGTTCTTCAAGAATCGCGCCAGGTTTCTGTTCCAAAAGGTCGTTCAACCACCCCTCAAAGAGGTTGGCCCATAGGTTCAAAAAGCGTGCATTCTCTAACAACAGACGCTGAGCGGATCCTTCCTGGGCAATGTGGGTTGGGTCGAACAGCAGCGCGGAGTATTGCTTGAGAACAATAGAAGCATGAGTAGGCTCAGCCATGAGCCGCCGCAAGGCGAGGACTGCTGCCTCTCCAACAGATGGTTCGACATGTATGACGCCATAAAGCAGCATATCGACGGCGCTTTCAACGGGGACCGGTTTGTGAAGACAACGAGGCCACGATTGGAAGCACGTCTGAAGCATATTGATCGGGTGTACAAGATTGGTAGGATATGCGAAAGTACCATCCGGGTGGCGCCGGATGATGTAGCTGTGCGTCTCATCATAGTTAGGGCTTTGTCGATGAACGGCCCATTGCTCGTCGAAGACGGACATATTCCCGGCAGCTTTCACACATGCCAACGCGACATGCCACAAAACAGCACAAAATCGATCAAAAAACTCTTGCGAACCAGGCTTCGACAGGAGTGTTGGGGGCATGAAGTCAGATGATGATGGGTAATCCTGCCATGAGGGAGAAGCAGAAAAGTCGGTGCTGGATGGCCAAGCAGGGGTAGGTTCGTCCCGTTCCATGAGGTGAAAGGTCAGAAGGACAGCACGAACAGTAATACTCAGCCTTTCCGGTGAAAGAACAGCAGTAATGTTGGGCGGATGTGCTAAAACAGCCTGCTCCTGCATAAGGTTCAAGACGAACTCGGCCCCAAAATCAAAATGCCGTGAATGGAGGAAGTGAACGATGTAAATGAATGGTTCTAGATGGTCCTCGTTGGGAAAGATAGTGAGTCGGTTAGGAGGGAAGAAATTTTTGAGAAGTGATTCCATCTTTGACGTCGAAGTCGACAACGATTCGCGGCAGCGGAACATGTAAGTCCAGATAAGGCGCATCATTCCGTTCATGACAGGGATGCGGAACGCTTTTTCCTGGGAAGCAACGATTCTGATCAGGCGCTGGAGAGCCAAGATGATATAGGGGCGTCACCTTCAGCTTGTTGAGGCCAGCCTCAAAGCAAGCCGACCAGTTTCGCAGGAAATAGTCTGTCGGAGACACGCAAAGGCTAACGACCACCAAAGCGTACGCCACATGCCAGTAACGGGGCTTTCCAGATAAATCTCTAGCCTTAGGGTGGATGATCTCGACGGCTTTGGCCCACTGTGGATGGTTGACTTCGGCTTGCGCGGTCTAATAATTCATTCAATTCAGCGAGACTGATATTCAAGGCCAAAAGGGAACGAAACCTTGGCAACGGGATGTAGAAGTTGGACCAGTGTCTCCGCAAAAGAGAGCTTGAAGCGGAAGCCATGGGCATTTTCAAACGCCTTTGCCAGCGCCTCCATGAACTCCGCGCCTTCTTCGAAGGACTCTGGGGGCCAAACCTAGTAGTTGAGATAATATCATAAGTTCGGGCGGGTTGGAGGATGCCAATCACTCGACCTTGATTTGGATGTGCTTTAATCCTCTAACAAGGTTCTCATACCTCGAGTCCACGTCTTTAACAACCTGGCCTGACGCCACACGTTCCAGCTCGGCGAGAAAACGGTCAGTGACAGTAATGAACCTAGAATTGGCCAGATATCCCAGAAGTGTTGCATACAATTCGGCATTTGTTCTGTGATTAGCACTTTGGGACAGTAACTTCAGATCGGGTCTGCGAAATTGTTCAAAGGTGGATTCTTCTAGATTGAATCCAATGCCATCTCCCAAAGCATCCTTGGACAAGGACTGCATTACCACAATGAGCGCACGGCACATGACGTATATGGCAGCAAGAGATTTCCGTTCGCCGAGAATCGAAGAGGCGTCATACGACCGGTTACTTCGCGAAGACGATGCTGGTGATTGGGTTAGTTGGAGGCGGATGATATCTGGCGAGATAGGGGAGCTGCTCTGGGACTGCCGCCAGCGCCTGATGCTATCAATAACGGGTTTCGCGTTCTTCTGTCCTATGCGACCTAGAGCCTGGAGGATATCATCGAATTTGGGGTCAATGCCAGGACCCAAAAAATCTGGTAAAGATGGCTCCTGATCCTTGCGCGAGGGTAAAGCAGAGCTCCAGATGACCTCAGAATAAGACTCACGAGAGGCTGTTTGAGGAACGATGTCATTTTATGCTCTGCTGCGGTGGCAAATCGCATGAAGACGGCATGCAGCGCGTATTCTGCTGGGGTTCGTGGGTCAACCTCCACTTTGTCCTCCTCTGGTTCGAATGTCGGACTTTCACTTTGCGGTAAACCAGAAAAGAAGCCATTGGGCATCGGTGGAACGGGCGGCGGAGAAGACGGAAAACTAAAGCCATGTCCGTGATCACTCCCCACGTCTGAGTTATGGAAGAAGGAACCCGTGTGCGAATGTCCGGAGCGACCCGATGCATGTCCTTTAGAACGCGTGGTGCGGTTCGAGTGTTTGCTCTCACTGGAACCGGGGGTAGGTGGCCTCGGATGGGGTGGGCTCGGGTTCTCCGGCCCTCGACGTAATGTCTGAGGTGCGTGACCCAACGATGAAGTCGATCGATTGAATGGTAAGGAGGTGTAATCTAGAGGAGGAAGTGGAGGAGGGTCGGCTGTTTTGACACCACCTTTGAACGCGTTGCGAATGGAAGCGAACGACGGCTTTTTGGAAAAGGGCGAGCTGCCGGTCGTAGCTATGGATGAGTGAGATGAATGTACGAAAGGAATGGATGCTTTGCGTGTAGGTCGCGAAGACTGAAAGGAATCGTCCGAAGTAGCTGAATCGCCTCGGGAATGGAAATACGGTCGGTCTCCGCGTTCCGGTGCTATTGTCGTTGGCGTTGTTGCTGTGGGAGATTCTTGACCATGGCCAAACGCCCCAAAACCAAAAGCACCCCCAGGGGCGCGAGAAAATGGGTTCGGTGTCAGGTTGAAATCATCATCGGTGAGATCTATATGAGAGTCAGCTTGACAGAACATTGGCTAAGTGGGACATGCCAAGGACCTGGGATAGTGATTTGTATTCCCGACTCGCTCATGACGTGCAGCAGGGTGAAAATGACAAGATGGCTGCCTTGGTTGGGAAGAATGGTCACTAGGAGAGCCTGAGGCCTGGGGCCCAGAAAGCGAAGGCGATCAAGACGCGACGACGACCGGTTATGAGTTCAAGAATGATCACGTGAGGTATGTGTGAGCGAGCGATCCACATGATCGATCGTTGTCGTAGGTGATTGTTGTTGCCATCTTCTTGGGTCGACACGATACACGATCAACGTTACAAAAAAAGCGATGGCACAAGGCCCACAACGATAACATTGCAATGCTAGAAAGCAGTAATGGCAGAGCAATACGAATAATGCACGGACAAAAAGACGTAAGCATGACATGACAAAACCAGTATCATGAAGTCGTAAACAATTGTGAAGTCTATCGAGACCAAGAACGCCATATGCCATGATGAAAAGGATTCGTGCGAGTATCGAGAGCATGATTGCGATGATGCGAGGGAAGTATTCCGATGATACAAGAGGATTGTTGAACTGTAACAATTGTTCATTATGCGGTGGAAGAAAAGGGCATTTGGGCACAGCTCAGCACATGCCCGAGAGCTTTTGTACGAGCGCCTCGACAAGGCGAGGCTCGACTCCAAACTGATTTGCGAGCTCTCCATACTCGACGTTTGCTGGTACACGCGAAGGCCCTAGCGACGTCACCCGAACGCTCTGACCAAGCACGTAGTCTGGCGTGCCAGGCTCCTGGTGGGAGCTGTGTCCACTGGTGGAAGATGACGGGCTGTGAGAGAAAAAAGGCTGATGACCAGCCACAATATTGGAAAGTTTGCGACGTTGCTCAGTTGTGAATACTTAAACGGAGTGATCAGCTTAGTTGGTTCACAGAGCCAGTCACGTGGCTCACCATCACATGTGACAGTAACGTTGAGCAATTGTGCCAACAGTTCGGATGTGTTCATAACGCGTTTCTTGTCATTAGAAGTAAGAACCTGAATTGCGGCTGTGGGATATACGATCGTAAAGGAAAATGGGACAAATAAACAAATATGCATACCATACGTGATGTCTATGCGATGACATTATTAGCGTCTTTCGAAAGTCGGAATCTATTTTTCTTACCAAACATTAAGTCTCTTAACGCACCAGACCAGAAGAGTCTACTGTCGACGTCCGCTGGGAATTTGGACAGCATGCTGATGAGAGAGTAAAATGGGAGTGAAGGAACCTTGAGGAAGTGGGACTGAGGAAACGATAAATCAGTTCCATTCGTCTCTACCCAAGCCAATACTGACATCAGGTGATCGTATCAGGTGGAGTAAAGCCTTTAGCTCCGCCTCTGATACTAGTCCATGCTCCAGGGCTGAAACGACTTGTTCGTTACCGAGACTGGCAAGAGATGGCCGACATCCGTCGAAGGGACCCTGCCAAGACGGAAACAGCGCTTTCATCAGTTCTTCCTGGCTGCTGCGCGTGACGGTGACCCCGCGCGCCCGTTTGCCCTTCCCGAGCACAGAGTTTTGAGCCGTTCTGAGACTAGCCCTGGCCGCTTCCTCATTGGGCATCTCAACATACGCGTGACTAAGCGTCTTCCCTTTCCGATCAAGGAGGACGTGCACACGCTTGACAGGATGCTTCAACCAAGTGGCGACCGTAGGAGGAGTGATATCCTATAGGATCAAGACACATTGAGTAAGAACTGAGTGTCTGACAAAGGACATCAACACACACCCAAGGAACGTTGTCAATGCGTAGCACTGGCAATTCGCCGTCTCGTACGTGATGGCGCTCACTCTGGTTGGGTGTTGAAGAAGCTTGCAGGTCAAAGAAGTGAAAATCATTTGCGAGATCGTCCTTATTCGAGCTGTCAAGCGCCGCAGGTGTGAGGCGACCACGAGGTGCAGCAGGTGTCAGTATGCTGCTTCCTTTAGACCCAGTGTTTTTCAAGTGGAAGTTGGCAACTCCCGTCTTGCAGACCGCACACTCCATGTCCTTCTCGCCTACGATGTTGAGAGCGCTGGTGAGGCATGCCGAACATAATAAATGCGAACAGGGCTCAAGCTCCGCCAGGGAAGGACCTAAGCTACCACAGACAGAGCAGCATAACTCCGGCGCCAGAGGTTCCAGGTTACGGTACACAGAAGCTTGGGTACCGTGGGGGTAGTCCATAGCCTCAAACAATACGTCAGAGTGATCAAAAGGGTCATTGAGGCATAGAGGAAGCGCCAGCGGTTCGGCGTGGGAGAAGGAAGATGGATATGGCACATAGCTGTTCTCATCGATGTCGAATAGGTCGGTCTATCAAGGCGATTGAGAGCGAAGCGCGTACGTTAAAGCAAGGGACAGACCTGTCCGAGTGTAGAGCGGCGACGTGAGGGAGCGGGATCGGTCAACGAGCCCTTAATCTTCAGAAGATTGACGTTGGAAGCGCGAGGAGAAGGCGTGTTTAGTGATGCCAAGGTGCGCCGTGCAGGAGGAGTATGGGGTGGAGGTTGGGTAGAGAGGAAGGGCACTTGACCCGTCTGGGTTCGGGAACGGGAACGACCTTGCATAAGGATAGGAGGGGCGCTGAGAACTGGATGAGAGATGTCAGCGTGGATAATCACAAGTGCAGCGTTGGCCGTACTAGCTATCCATGGTAAGGATTAATTTATTTGCGGATCATTAAGTAACGCCATGGTGATGGAACAGTGTAGCGCTTACAATCTGCATCCCCATTGAGAAAATCTAAACGACCAAGAGGGTCAGAGTTCAAGTATCTGCTGCGATGTGATGTACACGTACACGAATCACGAATATGAAGAAGACGTAGAAGTGGTTAGGGTGACCAAAGTAAAAAATTTCAGGCGCATATACGTACCTTATATGACAAGCACAATCATCATCAAACCGGAAAATGCAAGAAAGGGCATTTATGGCATACCTTCATTGCACATGAGACTGTCGTCGTCTCTCGATCCCACTCTAATCCCGTTCTCGCTTGCACGAGAGCGCCAGCTACCTTCCGCATCCGTCCGGGTCATGGCTTGACCATCAATGGAGTTTTCATAGCCGGAAAGTTTGGGTGAGGTGGTAACACTGTAACGCTTGAGACTTGATGCCGAGGCTGGTGTTGTTAAGGCTGACTGATTCGCGCTGAACCAGGACGAGCGCAAACTCAAAGGGGTGTAAGGTGTTGAAAGGGTACTTGCAGGTGTTAGAGGTGATCTGAAATAGTTTTGAAGTTGGTGGTGGTGACGCTGTGCCCTAGGGATACGCTGGGGGGTCACCGGAGGTGGTCCTTCGCTGCTCGGTTTATGAGAACGAGTAGTATATGCTGGGGTTGTTGGTGCTGAGACGGGAACGCCAGATGCAGAGAAACGATTGCTTGATGATGACATCAGAATTGTGACGGTGAAGGAAAAGGATGCAGCCAGGGGGAAAGAAAAAGATGGGTGTCAGTTAACGTGTTGCACCAGGACGAAAGAAGAGGGAAAGGGAAAGGGAAATAAGTTAACTCAGACGTGAGAATTTGCCTTTTTAGGACGCGACAGAACGCGATCACGTGGAATGAGGGACTTACATAGGTGATGAGCACAGATGGTTCACAAGAAGAGTGGCAGAGTATCAATTAGAAGGTCGTAGGCGCAGCAGACCAGTAAAGAACGAACTAACGTAAATACCTAATATTATCGTACTGTATTATATAGTCTCTCTCAGATATACAGAACCAAAGGTATTATATATGACGATAAGATGGGGAAGTCATACGCGACCTTACCAGTCTGCATCTGCATCAATCCTTGCATCTGCTGCTATGAGAAATTATGGGTGCCCCAGATAGAACCGTCCGACACCGACAAGGCAAGGTAGTATGGCACGCAAGGAAAAACGATAGGAAGGTACGCGAGAGAACGGAACCCCAAGGACTAACGCTCACGGTGACGAGGAGGCCCTGGTAATTCATCTCCGGAACCGCCACCTTGCTGTGTCCAAGACACAGGGATTTCCCTGCGTCGGTGGGAAGTTCGGTTGTCGCGGTGGGAACCTGGGGGAACCTGGGCACCCCAATCACCATCATTGACGGATCCTCTTCTTATTCGACCTTTATCGTCGGGTGTCAGCGCAGAATCGTCGTCCCCACGCACAGCCCAGGTACGGGCCATGCCAGAAGCATTGTTATCCCTGCAGTGTGACTTAGACAACTGATGCCGCAATGACTTGATCGACTGCTGCCTTCTTGGATGTACAAGGAGTTTTGACAAGTCCACCTCATCTTCGTCTTCATCTTCCGAAGATGAACCGTAGTCTTCTCTTTCTCCCGCTATGTGAAAAGTAGAACCATCGTCTTCAACCCGAACTCTAAGGCTTGGCCCATAATCCACGTGATTTCTCCCCGTCTTGCGTCGAAAAATTCTACTGGTCGATGGCAGGGCCTTGCTCTTTCCTCGTACGCTTCCACTGGAAAGGATTCCGAGACTAGCAGTCGCGGGCGATTCATCCCTAGGCTTGCGCCGAGCTACAGACGAAGAACGCGATGCAGGGGCGGAGCGGCATACGACGTTCATTTTTATCACCTCTCCAAGGGATGCCTGTGAGCGCGCAGCTAGCATAGTCGGGGGTTGCAATAAGACCGGGCTCGTCAGTAGTGACGGTGTCGATCGACCTCGCTGTCTAGCGGCGGTATCGCCCAACACAGCAGCTTGGCACTTGCGAGTCGATCGTCCATACCCGCGAACTGTACTGGAACGGCTCGCGGGAGGCTCAAACCCGGATTGCCTTGGGGAGCAGGCAGTGTCGTTGCGTTGTATCTGCGCACCATGGAAACCCAAAACGGCACGTGTAACGGTCTCGAGCCACGAGGGCGGCATCGGGGGAAGTAAACCTTGCGCATTGAGGCCATCTTTCAGGCTAGCGGTACTCTTCTTTATCACCGGCGGAGGTCCATGTTCCCTCGGAAGTCTACGCCGCGGAATATTGGGGGCGGAGGCTATATGTCGCAAATAAGCTCGGGCTGGAGATGGGTGCACAGTCGAAGAGCGCTCGTTGTAGGTTACACCATCAGATCTGAGTGATTGGCTAGGAGGGCCTCGGGTTTGCAATAACGAAGCAGTGATGATTGGGCCTGGAGGGATGAGCAGAATGAGGGTTCCACATCCCTCATGCAGACCATCGCAAGACTCACCATTTCTTGATAGAGGCCTTGGCTGATGAGCCGAAGGAGAAACCCGCACCATTTGATCGTTTTGGGAGTCCTCCGCACCCACGCGCTGACTGTCGGCCTGTCCCAATACAAGCCCCGCCAGAAATCCAACCACTGTATCCATGCCGCTTCTTACCCGGCCATCCATCTGTCGTCTTTCTCCCTGCCCTCGCTCGTATTCTCGGTGCCGCTCAGTCTCAGGAGTAAAAACACGTGTCTCTTTATACCCCGCTTCTTGAAGAAGGTCTTCAAGGCGCTCATACGTCTTTGAAGTCCCACGACGATGCAGAGGAACTCGCGGCCCACCATGAGCAAGACTGGACGGGTATCGCGATCGCCCGCGTGGTGGGGTGTGAGGAGAAAGCTGGGGTTCATTGTTGGGGGGATCAGCTGTGGAAGAAGACGATGACTGAAGAAGACCAGGTGGGGAGACAGGTGGAGAGGAAGGTGGAGAGGTTGCCTGCCTCAGAACGTCATAAACACTCTCTGGTACAGGAGAAACTGGGCAAACCATAGCCATATTGCGTAGAAAGAGATGTGGCCAAGCAGCTTGAAGGAGTGAAAAAAAATAAAATTGAGTCAGCGCATGAGCGCGTTGGTAAGAGTGCCGGTTGTTGCGGAGAGTAGAGAACGAGTGATACGGTGATGGTTCTTCGTTGCTGTTGATCTGTTACGCCACTCTGATGAGACGACCAAAGTTATATTATGTAATGATCGACTTTGTCTAGATCTGTGATGTGTGACATTGTGTGACATTGTCACAGGGACTTGCGCGTCGCGCTCAGCCCAGGCGAGCGATTGACACGGACACGGACGCGCGTTCACTTATCCTTATCCGTTCATTCACTATGCCCGAACCTACCAAAGCAGCCATCGCCGTCCCTTCGAGAGACCCAAAAAAGAAAGAAGATCATGAGAAGAACGGTGCTGTTTCCAAGAAGAAGCCCGATGAGAAAGAAGGGGAGGAGTTGGTACGTCGCATGCGTGCCTAACATGACCGCTGTGTTAATAATACCTCATGAATTAGTCCGAAGAGGATCTACAACTTCGAGGGGAACTGGAAATGCTGGTGGAACGACTGAAAGTGTGTATCATCTCTCACATTCTGGGCCACTCGACTGAGTGTCCGACAGGAACCAGATACCACCTTATACCGTCCTGCCCTTGAGACACTTCGAACCCTTATACGAACATCTACTTCATCCATGACCTCTGTTCCGAAGCCTTTGAAGTTTCTTCGACCTCATTATCCTGAACTACAACGTCTATACGAGCTCTGGCCCTCTTCAGAAGACAAGGTCCCCATTTAGTATTACTAGTGGTTGAATAACTGACCCCAATTGCCGGTGAACAGAGTCTCTTTGCGGATATACTTTCAGTGCTTGCTATGACATACTCTGATACCGAACCTCGTGGTACACTACGCTACCGCCTGCTTGCAGCCTCTATGCGCCCTTCAACGTCTCCACTTGCAGACCCCGGGGACTGGGGGCACGAGTACGTCCGACATCTGGCTGCTGAACTCGGCGAAGAATACAATCTTCGCGAACAGACAGAGGTCACGAAAACCGCAACACAGTCAGATGTTGCCGGGCCTGTGATCAACGTGACAGACGAAGAGAAGGGCAAAAAGGTAACGCCTCAAATACCGCTTGCTGTCGGAACATCAGAGGACCTCCACAATCTTGCGCTGGTCTGCGCAAAGTTTTTACTCAAGCACAATGCAGAACCGGACGCAGTTGATCTACTAGAAGAGATGGAAATCATAGATCGGATTGTCGACCTCGTGGATGCAAATACTTTCAATCGTGTTGCCGCATATATGATTGCGTAGGTAATTCCTCCTTGCACTCCGGTATCTATACTCCTGACCGGCTACGCCAGATGTGTGAATCTGCTTCCTCCACAGGACGACATAGCGTTCTTGAAGACGGCACATATGATCTACGAGAAGCACCAACGGTTCCCTGAAGCGCTTTTATTGGCTATCCGGCTCAATGACTCAGAACTCATCCGGAAGGACTTCCATACTCCCGGCAATCCGTAAGCGTATATAAGGTGAGACAAGCACCTCAGTATTGATGGTTATACAGGCAGATGAAACGTCAACTTGCCTTTATCCTTGCCCGGGCGCAAGTTCCATATCATTGGCTACAAAACTCAACGACTGATGAAGATGGGGACGAGACGCTGGAGGAGTTACCTGAAGATTTGCAAGAGATCTTATTCAATTCGCGCCTGAGCACCCATTTTAAGCAGTTCGGAAAGGAGCTTGGCGTTTTGGACCCGAAAAGCTTGGAAGACGTCTATAAATCCCACTTGGAGACTTCGCGTACGTCCAATGTTATCTCTTCGGTCATGGCTTACAGTTTTATTCCTGTATAAGGATCATCGACTGCGAGCGTAGATTCGGCACGGGGTAATTTAGCCGGCACCTTCGTCAACGCATTCGTCAATGCGGGGTTCGGAAATGACAAGCTCATGGTTGAGGCGGAAGAGGGTAACAGTTGGATTTATAAGAATAAAGATCACGGTAAGGGATCCATTGCCGACGTTTATACGAAATGGATGACTTGACACTTTGCCGACAGGAATGTTATCTGCTGCCGCGAGCCTTGGTCTCAGCTTACTGTGGGATACCGAAATAGGTCTGAGCCATGTAGACAAATACACTTACTCCTCCGAGGAGTATATCAAGGCTTGCATTTACACTTAATACTCGGTCTCCCCTCCTAACTAGCGACTCGCAGGCCGGTGCTTTTCTTGCCACCGGTATTCTTAACACTGGCGTCCGTTCCGAAGCCGACGCCGTGTTAGCACTTCTTGGCGATCACATAATTAATAAGTCGGTTCCATTGCGGACATCTGCTATCATTGGCCTGGGTTTCGCCTACGCCGGTTCTCACCGCGAGGATATCCTTTTCATGTTACTTCCTCTCGTATCTGATGATGAGATGAGCATGGAGATCGTTGCACTTGCTGCGCTCGCCGTTGGTCTTATCTTCGTTGGAAGCGAAAACGGCGAAGCTGCAGGTGTTATTCTCCAGACTTTGATGGAAAGGGAGGATCGTGCACTTGATGAGAAATGGACGCGCTTTTTGGGGTTGGGCCTCGCACTACTTTATGTCGGTCAGTCACGTCCCAAACGTCTGCCGCAAACGGGCTAAACATTTGTCAATAGGTGTACAAGCGAGCGATTCGTACGACGCGACAATCGAAACACTGAAAGCGATTCCTCATCAATCATCAAAACAGATTCAGGTTCTTGTTGAGATGTGTGCTTTCGCTGGGACTGGCAATGTCCTGCGTGTACAGGCAATGCTGCAGCAGTGCGGTGAACACCTCAATGCCAAAGAAGTAGTTGCGGACTCAGAGCAGGAAGGTGATAAAAAGGCGGAAACCAAGCAAGACGACACGTTCCAAGCATTCGCAGTACTTGGGATTGCACTCGTAGCTATGGGCGAAGATATTGGTGCGGAGATGTCTCTCCGACAATTCAACCATTTAGTATGTACTACTCTGTTCCACAAGCCACAACCATCTAACAAAACCCACCGTAGATGCACTACGGTGATCCCGTCATTCGTAAGAGTGTGCCCTTGGCACTCGGTCTTGTCTCCGCTTCGAACCCTCAGCTCCCCATCCTCGACACTCTCTCGAAGTATAGTCACGACAATGATCTCGCTGTTGCCCTTAACGCGATATTTGCTATGGGTCTTGTCGGGGCAGGGACGAATAATGCCCGCCTTGCCCAGATGTTGCGACAACTTGCGGGTTACTACCACAAGGAACCCGATTGCCTCTTCATGGTGCGGATCGCCCAGGGTCTTGTGCACATGGGCAAAGGCACGATTGGCATCAACCCATTCTACCTTGATCGGACCACTCTGAGCAAAACCGCGATCGCTGGTTTACTTGCAACACTCACAGCGTTCACAGACGCAAAAGCTTGTGAGTGCTCACTTAAATTGTTCAGGTGCAGAGAGCCAACATTGATTCTGCCATAGTCGTATTGGATAAGTACCATTGGATGCTTTACTTCCTTGTTCCAGCTATGTACCCCCGATTCCTGATCACCCTTGACGATGATCTTGAGCCCAAGCCCGTCACCGTCCGAGTTGGCACAGTAAGTCTCCACCGACCCCAATCAGGATACTTCTAATTATGATACCCGCTCTTAGGCTGTCGATGTTGTAGGTCAAGCGGGGAAGCCACGCACCATCTCTGGTTTCCAAACGTACCAAACACCCGTACGAGTGGCCACGACAGAGCGTGCGGAGCTTGCAACGGAAGAATATATTCCTTTCGCAAGCGTGTTGGAGGGGTTCGTTCTACTGCAAAAGAACCCAGGGTGGGAAGAGAAGATGGAGTTGTAGACTAGAGGTGAACTTGGTCCCAACTGTATTTCACCTCATTGAGTCTGTGCCGGCGCGACGGAGACCTTAACCAATCCGCTGTGGTGATAGTAGAAAGGGCTGCGCAACAGGGTGACTACTGTGAACGAAGTCACGGCGGTGATCCGCACCTGACCCAATAATAAAGGAAGAGCCACATGGCAAGGGATAATTTAGAAACGAGTACCCTGTAACGTACAATTGCTCAAGCAACTGCGAGTTGCCCAGTCATCCTGCGTCTCATTGATGTGATTTAGTTGGATACAACTAGTGACTCAAAGGTATAGAGAATGAGATAAGGAAACGGGGGGCAACAAGATAATTACTCGCGAAATGCTTTATATAAAAAACTTTGATGACCTTTGATGATACGGCGATGATCCGGATGCCTCATGCCGCGAGAGAAATAGTCGAGGTGGTTGGGAACGGGAGGGACATACTTTCAACAACTGTGAGGGACCAAGGAAATTGGTCAATTATGATAGCGTTGACGAGATCATCCGAGAAGGGGATTTTGTAGAAGACATGAGCACCCCCAATCATGGGCATGTTTCCCAGAAGGTCCACTCGCACCTAGCATTATTGATTCGATCCACCGCCGCGATGGCCTCAGCCGCGATGTGAGATGAGGTTCAGGACCAGTGGGCGCTGCTGACTCGGATGTAAAGTCACAAAGCCGCTCTGCAAATATCATGGGTGAAGAATGCAAATTTCATAATGGGCCGCCTGGCGAAATGGCATCGCGTCTGACTACGATTCGTCGAAATCAGGAGATTGCAGGTTCGACCCCTGCGGTGGTCATTAGGAAACTTTTTTCTCTCAATAAACCGCGTATTTTTGTTTCTCCTTAGGAGCTCGCGGGCCGTTAGGCCACCCGAACCAGCTCCTCACTGTAGCATACAACTTTGGACGAACTGGGGCGAAAAACATAACATCCTACAACGGGGTCCCGGAAGGGAAAACCATAGGGTTCACAATTTCTAAACGCTTCTGTGCTCCACAGAGGCCTTCGACAAGTGCGAATGCAAAAGGAAAAGCGGTCCCTAGTCAAGTCAGAATGGCTCAGCCTATAACACCTTGATAAGAATTGGTAGACCTGCCTGGTCCACGGCTGGGAGGAGACGTTTGTCAGCGCACAATGACGCTGTCAGCGAAATGAGGTGCTAAGTACCTTGTGATCAGCTTCCCGGAGATCACCACTGGATCCTTCGCGATAGTCGAAGTCTAGCCATGCAATGAGCACCCACGTAGATTATGGCAGATATAGTTAGTACCTTTATCGAGTTCCTTCTTGACTGACGGATGAGACGTCAAGGGCTGACGTGGCAGCTGAGAGGTTTTCGCGGCAAGGCTACCTGTTTCGAAGCTCTGGTAAAGTCTACCTATATCCATGATCTCATCAGGGTCGTACCAGCGCAGATCATCCCTACATATTTCCCCTGCTCATAGAAGCCTTTGATCAAGGATTGGACGAGGGGAGATTGAGACATTGTCTCGGCACCCTTCGCTCCGCCAGGAACGATAATCGCATCGTATTCTCCCTTAAGTGACCGCCGCGTTACGTTGAATAACGATATCCCAGAGGCGTCAGTCACAATATCAAAGGAGACATACCACACTGGACGCGCTAAGCTGAGACTGCAAGATGTCGGGCACAATGCGGATTCCACGAGAACACTGAGCGGTAGCCGGCTGAGGTTGGTCGCTTCCGGACTGGTCAGACGGGGCGATGAGAGCGGACGTGCACTTCACCCCTGCGCGTATCAGGGTATCATACACGATAGTGCTGATGGACGAGGTTTAAATCAGCGAATAACGTTGATCTGATATGGTCAACTGACAACTCCATCTCTTCTGTCCCGTTAGCAATCAAGACGAGTGCAGATGCCATGCTTTCAGGCTCAGCGCTCAGTACTTCGGTAGCTTCAGTAGCGATGGATCACTCCAAGTTAATGACGACTCGGATGACATCTTGATGGTGGCACGTGTTGCAAATCGTGTGAGTTATTATGCTTCCGCCCGGATGGCCACGGTCCGAAGCCCTGCTGCTGCCAGTGGCGCTCGTGAAACCTGCCAGCCTGAGCCTGAGTGCAGTGCGTCCTCCCTCCAATAAATGAAGCCTCCTGACTCGTAGAGCTGGACTGGACTGTGACCGGACTACACTATAAAGGCTGTCCCTGTCTGGTTCAAATACAAATGATAGTAACCTTGGACGAAATCAAAAAAGGGTGGATTAAAACAGCCGATGTACTACTCCGAGTCCTTGTGTCTCCGAGTCAAGGCCTTCTCTTCAGATCGCCTTCGGTTTTGGATTTCTTGCCTTTGTGCCCATTTCTTAATCGCGACACCTGCTTTATCATGTCTTCTCCTTCCCTCATCCTTCTTGAGAATAGGCGTGTTACGCCCTCTATGTCCAAACTTGCTGCTCAGGGCCGTGGTGAGCAATCTTCGCCATTGTTTTGTTTCAGGGATGTGGAACTGAGGTGTATCGTAGCCTGCAGTGATCGTTCGTCATCCTTTGGCCGAGAGGATGGCGTCCGTGAACCCCGAGGCACCGCGTCCTGTTGCACGCGAGTCTTCCGTGGTCAACCACCGCTGCCAAACTGAGCTGTTCTCTTCTACTCCTTTGCAAGGAAAGCTTTGGCACGACTCCGGGTAGTTCCACACGTACCCCGGAATTGCGTGAGCGCCTGCGGAAAAGAGTTCTTCCTCAGGGGACGTGGTTACGACTACGGAAGGACCCCAGACGACCTGAAGCGGAATTTCCTCCGCGAATGGCGCAGGCCTCGTGCGATGGAAGCCCTCAAAGTCCGCGTGGGCAAGGAGCACCGGGCTATGGTACACACTGCGGTCAGAGGCGATAGCCACCTCCGTTTGTTAACGCATGGCACGATGTTTTTGTAAGCCGGGTTCGGCTCCGACTCGTTTTTGATCTATTCTGACGAGTGATGATATAGTCATCTGCCGAATTCTTTTGGTTTCAGCTGAGTGTTCATATTTGTCACCTCCCCCATCCGCGTCCCGGCGTTGACGTCCGCCGCACGGCGTACCCGCGACTGCGACGTGCGACGGACGGCGACGCCACGCATGGGACCACAGGTCTCCAAACAGAGGCTTGTGTGTCGGACCCCCTCCCTTTCTTTTTTCTGTCCCTTTCTATGTGAAGCGCTTTCTTTTTCAGTTCGTATTCATCCAAATGGCGACAAATTTGGGATCAGAGCGTGGGAACATCAACACCTGGACTGTCGGACTCGGCTCGTCAGGACCATTTTGAAGCCTTCTGCTAGGCGTGGTACATTACCGACTGGCGCGCAGTTTGTGCTCTCTGGCGACTCCTCATTCTACTATCTAGCTCTGCCAGTTTAACACTTCCTTCACAGGCTGTACGATCACCTACTGGGCTGTCCAATGTCGATCTGCACCAACACACCCTTCATGGATTCTGTTTGGAGGCTTCCTTATCCGCTCCTACTCTTTAGATCTCAACTGATCTTATTTTTCCTATAGTGAATCTCTATGCAGACTTGTTGGGGTTGGGGTTGGGGTGCCGGCTTTGTTGGTGCAGGAGGTGCATTCAGGTCGAGGATGCAGTTTCTCGCTGGCAAAGTCGACGCCGGGGATGCGCAGGTGCTATTATAATGTGCGTGCTCTTTGTACCTAACGCACGCTACCGAGTGATACAGTAGGGCCAGTGTTCTAATGGCCCTCTGTGGGTGATAGGTGCGTCATCATGTCTTGGCCGGATTCAGATCTATTCTATGGAAGCATGCATTTGTTGTACGCTGAATTCCATGTCCCAGGGCGCACGATATAAGATGTCTTTCCTGCCTGTTTTTGGGTTTGAGCTAACATATGATTCACAACTACGACCGAACAAACCCCATATTTGGCATCTTCGACCGCATGCAGGGGACCGGCTCTTCGGAAGGCGGAGTACACTCAGGCCGAGGGTGTACGTCGTCTTCTGTCGAGCTGGTGTTGTTTCCGGTCGCGATGCCATCCTGTGCGTGCTCTCTGAGGAACATTACGTTCGTAGCTGATAGCGCCCTATTTAGATTCAGCACCTGCTCAATTGTACGAAAGCCCACTCGGGGAATTGTCGCACCCGGCGCATCTCAAACTGGTCTAGGCTGAGACGTAGTGCGTACGTCCCTCGTGCTCACCACCATGTGCTACTAACATCCCGTTCAGGTGACTAGCGATGGGTGACCCAATTTTCTACTAATTTTGTCCTCATTCAATACTTTGACGATGCTTATCTCCTCGTGTCCCAGAGAAGCCTCCGAGACCTACTGCACGTGGTGTCGTGCACCCTGGAGGAGTTGTCTGAGAGCAGGATGGGCCGGCGTCCTAGAGGGGATCTGTGGTGGGTTTTTTGTTTTCTCCAAACGCCACTCTGCTATAACCGCTAAGAACGTCACTAGTTCCAAGGAGGCTCCGTAGCATTTCGTCCCACGACGACTACCCCGGCCTAGTACCCACTGAACGCCCCCGTCAGCAAATATGCCCCACTTCTTCCCTCGTCAACTATATTTCGAGATCGCTCTTTTTCCGTGCAAGAGAAATGCGAAGGAGTGTCGGTATTGCGGGCGGAGGAGTGCACGTTGGCCGAGCGTGTGCTTTGATGCCCGCGATGCCGGCGCCCGGGCGCATTCTCCTCGCTCCCAAGGTACGTGCTCCCTACTTCTCAGTGGACTAGTTCCGAACTCGTCTGGTCTGACAGACCCCCGCTCTAGACTCGTCCAGCCCGGCTGTACTTTTAACTTGGGCTGCAGGGGTCCGGGTACACTCTGGCCGAGGAGTTGTGCTCCGGCGCCGGTGCCAAAGCACTCTCAAGCGTCTCGAGGTGTACAATTTTGTAAACCGAACCCCATCGCTAACAGATCGCCTGCCTAGACCGAACTATCCGTCCCTAAGGCTGCGTGGTGCGGGAGATGGTGGGCTGTTACTCCAGGTCCACTTCAGCGCTTCGAATCCACTGAAACAAGGGCCTTAAGGCGTATTTCAAGATCCCGTTGGTGGATTTATTGGGATTCTTCTCTTCTCTTCTCTTTCTTTCTCCTTATCCTGCGCCGCTTGCACTAATCTCCGAGTTCTGGGCTTTCCCAAGGCGGGGCCTACATGGAGCGCAGGACACTCGGGAGATGGGGTTGTACCATGACTAAGGGGCTGCTCCTTGTCACCTTTGGGGGACGGCGCGTCGAGGTGAGTGCTTCCCTTCCGCACCACCTTCTGATGCCTTCTTTAAACTATGAGCGTTTCCCACAACCAAAGGACTCTCCTGCTGATTACGCGTGTTGCATACTCTGTGACGACGTCAGCCAATTCGGCACCACCTCTCCGAACACAGTGCCCAGTCGCGTGCGCTCCTTTCTCCTCATTTTGAAGTTATTTGGCACGAGCGGCTACTTCCAGTTTTCTTGAGATATTAGCAGAACATGGCGTGGGCGAGGAGTCTTGGCTTAGTGCGAGATGGACGCTCTCTGGCCGAGGGACGCGTTCCGTTTCCTGCGACGTCAGCTCTCAGCCTTCCTTGGTTGTTTCAAGGTGCGTGTCTCCAAGCCTCCCGACAACCCACCACATGGGATCTCGAACGTGCGCATTGGTCCGGTCGGTTTGCACTCTTTTGTATATTGGTGTGTCCACCGGTCTGGTTCTATCCTTATCTCGCCAGCGCAAAAGCCCCTTAGACCGACAATATTTCCGACAGGTAGGACCCCTTCTGTTTACTCACTTGTCTCCTAATCGGAGTTCTGTTGTTAGCGCCTGGCCTCGAATGCGTCGGCTTCGCAGGCCTCGGTGTGCATTCAAGAAAAAGGGGCGTACATTACTGTTCAGCGAAATCAGAGAGCGCTCGAGCAGTGATAGGGTATGTTCCTCGCAACATTCCCCCTGACGTGCCCGCATGCTTCTTTGTTGTCTTTTTCTATTTGATTTCGTGTTGCGTACGAACTAGCCTATTTTAAAAGGCACGCAGACCATGGCCCCGACACGACCAATGATTAGCGCGGCTGTCGTAGGTGAACAATGCTATCGACTCGGACGACCTCATTCTTTCTCGACATCCCCCTTTCGAACAGACTGTGCACGGCGTCCAGCCACCTGGTCTGGGCTGGCCGACAGGACCACGTCAGACTCGCAGCTAAGTGGTCATTTCCATTACCTCCTACCCCCCTCCCCGCCTTGGCATTGACGCCCGTCGTATGGCGTATCGCGACTGCGACGTGCGGCGGACGCCAATGCCATCCAAGGGCCACGTGTCTCATGGAGACACGTGTGTTGGGACTCCCTATCCTTCTTGTCTCTTCTTCGAAGCTACGCCCCACTTCTTTTACAGGCCACGAAAATTCAATCGATTGGGTCAATGTATAGGGTGCGCACCCGATCAAGACTTCGACTACCTCGGGCGGTCAAGAACCTACCTCACTGACTGGACTGTTGGACTGGGCTTGGCTTTTCTCTCCTGACTACTGGGATCTCTTGGTGCTTGGCTCCTTTACGGGCTGCCTATGGGTGCTTAGCTTGGGACTGCCTGCGGGTGCTTAGCTTGGGGCCACTTACGGGCGCTTATCTCGTGGCTCCTTTGCGTGATTACTTTGACTTGCACCTCGGACTCTGGCTATCGAAACTCCTTACTGTTTGAGACGAAATATGCGCCTCTGTTGAGTCCGAAAAAAAAGTTCGCCCTCACACTCTTCCTTACCCTGAGGACCTTCTGATGGATAGCACCCTCTTGCTGACTGTTCACGTCGAGTGGAGATGGGCCTGTGTTGAGTCCGAAAAAAGGTTCGACTTCATAAATTCTTGTTATTGTGAGGGATTTCTGATGGGCGGAATCCTTTCGCCGACTGTTCATGACGGGAGACCTGTCTGTGTCGAGTCCGAAAAAAGGTTAGTGTTTACACACTCTCATTATCCCGAGGTCTCTGACTGGTGGCATCCTCTCGCCGACTGCTCACGACGGGGAGGGACCGGCCTATTTCGGGTCCAAAAACAGGTTCATCTTTACACCCTTCTTATTACTTTAATGGCCCGCATTCACTGACGGAGACAGACCTGGGTTGAGTCCAAAAAATGGTTCGTTCCCACACTTTCTCATTATCGCGAGGGCATTCTGACGTGTGGCATCCTCTCGCCGACTGTCTAGGACAGGGGACTTGTCTATATTGAGTCCAAAAAGGTCCGTCTTCACACTCTTCCCGTTGTCACGAGGGTTTACTTACGTGTTAGATCCTCCCGCCAACTGGTCACAACGGATGAAGACCGACCTGTTCTGGACTCGAACGCCTTCACTTTCTCAACAAACACGCCGCACGTTGGTCGGTGTTGAAAAAAGGTCGGTTCCCATATCTTTGCCGCCTTTTTTTCTGACGTTTTTCTGAGCCTCATCACGGATCAATTTCCTCGACTGGTATTGTGACGGGAAAGGTCGGTGCTTCAGACTGAACTATTATGGCTGAGGTTTACTCCATACTCTCATTCACCTGACAATCCCTAATGTACCTCGGTCGTGATGTGAGCCCTATCTTCTTTGACTAAATTATTGTTGACGCCCTGGCGTCGCTTTTCCGACCCTTCACGCGTCCCAACACCGCGTCTGGGCCTTTATATCCGCACTACCTGCTGTTGAGCGAGCTGTACTCGCGCCTTTGCACAGTGCGTAATTCCCACTTGCCATATGAACCCCCACCAGCTTCCTGATCCGGTGACACCTCACTGTTATCTACATCACATAAAGGCCAGAAAGCGTGCTCCAGATGAGTACATCGGTCAACCCTCGTGATACTAAGCACGACTACTATCACAGCATAGTGTGCGTTTTCGTGACATTAGTTACTGTTACGCAAGGGCCCATCATCGAATCCCAAAAGTCATCGTTGGCGTTGGGTCGAAAATAGGTACAGAGTAAGCTGTCGCGACGCGGCCCCAGAATCACGTCACGCACGACAGCCACTTTCCTCGAAAGTGGGCAATGTAATCGTGACACTAAACCCAGTCTGCGGGTAATTCATCATGGAGACGACGTCAGCGATGCATTTGTGGGCATTTGGGAAAACGTATGTCCCTCTCCTGACTTGGGGATCAGTCTGTGAGAGGTACCTCCGGCTGGGTAAAGTCGATTTATTGGAAAACATGCACTCCTTTCATCCAGACCCGGCGAAAGGCTAATTCGAGCACAGAGTCCACGCCTCTGTATTTTGTTCTCGTTGACTGCCGTAGAATATGTACTCGGCAGGGAGTTCCAGAAGTGAGAAGCCAACACTCGACTTAGCCTGGATCAGCCATCTGGAACTAATTGCCCCATCGTGGCCTTTTGGCCATGACGTTGGACAACGAGCAATATTTGTGTGCTGCAATGCCCGTGGCTAAGCGGGTAAGATGAAGTACCCCTCTCTTGATGCGAGAAATCGATGGACTGAACACGTTAAAGGAGGGTTAAGAAGAGTTGCAGTGCGGAGCACCTCACCAGCGACGGTCCAGCGGTGATGACCACAGATGTGGGTTATTTCATTATTACATGGTGCGTGCAGTGACCGATGACGCGATGATGGCTAAACTCACCAAGTCATGAGACCGCGTTTATCGTGTGGCTACCATCCTGGCGTAATAGGCATAATGGACCAAGAAACGAACAATTCAGTGCAGAACACAGAAATGCCGGGGTTAATTGAGTTCACCCAGACGGCATAGTTTTCTTCTGTCTGAGTTAACTCAATTAACCCTGACACCATCGAACAGGAGACTCATAGGCTTCCACCCAGTCCCCTTAGTAATGAGGCCCCTCATAAAACGAAATGCTTGTCGAGATATCGTACTGCCAGTGGTGACGCCGGCAACACTCGAACAAGATGACAGGGCATGAACCTGGTATATTTTCGGAGAGCTTTTCGTTTACGGTTGTAGAGTTAGAGACTGTCAAAGGGCGGCCGAAACGTACGCAGTCGCCCTTATAAGTTATATGCAGCCAGATTGCGTAGCATAGCATTCCAGCGTCGAAGAAGAAACGATCAGTAAGGAAAGGGCACCAATTCGGTGCTGATCTGGGCGATGGGCAATGGAAGTGCAATCTTCTTACAGCTTATAGTTGAAGCCGCAGCCACGCAGTCTCTATGACGCATAATTTTGCGCACCATGGAAAGCACTGGGTCTTCTGTCGGCGATACCTCCCTCCATGATCAACCACGTATTCCCAACTACCCATTGATTTACGAAAGATAGCCGAAGTTGAAAGCGCAGAGACGAGAAGAATGGGGATACTGTAGCAGAACCGACCGAGGCGTAGAGCAGAAGGGATAGTCAGATGCCGTGAAGGTAACGAAACGGGGCGCTCATCTTGACGCTCACACTTGGCCCAGGTGCAGTGCTAGAAGTGGGAGATGCACTTAACCACCGCCATCCGACCCAACAATCTCTCTCGACACCTCGGAGTGCAATATTTTGCTCGTCGTATCACACTTTCTGCTGTTGAGGGTGCACGCCACCCTCCTCTCGACAACCGAACTCTCCCAGAATACTTTTCCTCTGAAATATTGTCTCGCAGGCAAGAACGGCCAGCTCTGATATGCTTGCAAGAACGCCCTAGAGCGCACGGGGGACCACTACCTAGCAGTAAGGGCGTAGAGGGACACCTGGTTTGGGACTTCAGTGAGTTTGACAATCACATCAATGCGCTGGCCCGGGGACTGGTTGGTCTGGGCGTGAAGAAAGGTGATCGGGTTGGCGTAATCATGGGAAACACCAGGTAGGCGTGTACTTGCGGTAAGCCGTTGCCTAATGCTCAGCTTTTTGCCTAGCGCGTATGCTATGCTACAGTGGGCATGTGCGAAAACTGGCGCAATCCTCGTCACCATCAATCCGGCCTATCGAATTCGCGAGTTGGTTGGTGGTTGGGCTCCCCGTTGAGTCCACCTTGCTCACCCCTTCGTTCTCAGATTGAAACCATTCGTATCGTCGGCATCAGCCATCTTTTTCTGGTACCGCAAATTCGCACATCCTCCTACCTCACGCTTCTTGCCGAAGCGCTCCCCTCGTTGCGGAGGTTCTCTCCCGGGGACATTCAGGAAGAGGCACTCCCCGACCTTAAACATGTGGTCGTTATAGATAACACCAACCAGCCGAAGAAGTTCCATGAGATGCTGGGGGATATCCGCTGTGCTGTCGACTTTCGCGAGGTTCTTTTGTGGCCAGATAAGGGCAAGGAAGGTCGTCTTGTCGAGGAAATCCAGAGGAGTCTAAATAAAGACGATGTGATCAACCTTCAATTTACAAGGTCTTTCTCGTTTTCTTGGAATGGGCGATCTCAACATACTGAACCCAACTCGAAGTGGGACGACTGGCAAGCCAAAGGCTGTTTCGGTGCATTTCGTTTTCATTGGTTGATGGCGTTCTCATACTAACGAAGCTGGTAGCTCACGCACCATAACCTCCTCAACAACGCTATCTCGATTGGCCAAGCAATGCGCCTCACAGAAAACGATATCCTGTGCAATCCGCCACCACTTTTCCACTGTTTCGATAAGTGAACCTATTCCGAGTGATTTATTGTCACGCTTACTTTGACTCCAGCACGCCTTGTCCTTGGGAACTTAGCAGCGTGGAGTCATGGCTCGGCCATCGTATATGCCTCTGAGATCTACGATCCAGGTGCCATAGTCGATGCCGTGGTCAAAGAGCGCTGCACGGCGTTGCACGGGGTGCCAACTCACTTTCTAGGTGTTCTCGCCGAAGTCGAACGGAGGCAGCAGTCAGGTGAACAAGTAGACTTAAGCCAGCTCAGGTTCGTTCATTTTCCCTGGGATAGATACAGCCTTCGCTGAGTATATATATTAGGACAGGAATCGCGGCTGGATCACCCGTCCCCATAGATCTCATGAGGCAACTGATAACAAAGCTGAACCTGCGAGAGCTGACAAACGCGTACGGAATGAGTATGTTCCAGTCTCCTGCCATACATACCCAAAGCCTTGATTATCTCCCCAAAAGCCGAGACTAGTCCCGTATCCTTTCAGACCACGCCCGAGGACTCCATAACTCAGCGTGTCGAAACAGTTGGGAAGGTTCGCCCACACGTCAGTGCAAAGATTGTCGACTCCGCAGGCAATGTCGTCCCCATCAATACGCCCGGGGAACTGCTTGTATCCGGTTATCTAGTGCAGAAAGGGTGCGTATTGCGATGGTGTCTTTACTTCGCTGACTAATTGCATCGCCGGAAGCTACTGGGGTGACAAGGAACAGACGGACTCGGCGATGCGCAAAGGCGAGGACGGAACGTTGTGGATGCACACGGGTGATCAAGCAACGTTAGACAGCGATGGCTATCTGCGCAGTGCGTTGTTTACACTACTTCCTGCTACGGGTTTCTGAGCGCACTGTTATATAGTCGTTGGGAGAAGAAAGGTATACAGAGGACTTAGCGGTCGACTGGTTGTGCTCTAACGGGTCCCACAGGATATCATCATCCGAGGGGGAGAGAATTTGTTCCCTGTGCAAATCGAAAACGCGTTGACATCTCATCCGTCCATCCTCGAAGCCGCGGTCATCAGCGTCCCAGATAAGAAGTACGGAGAAGTTGTGGGGGCCTGGATCAAACCCAAGGCTAGTGCCAAGTTGTCTCGGGAAAGCGTGAGAAGGATTGTGTGGGAGAGCATGAACCCACAGGTGGGTATCCTATACACTTTACAGACTCCCTGTGACGGTCTGTGTAGAATGCGCCGGCATGGGTTTGGTTCCTTGGTGAGGATGGTACGCCGAATGAGCTTCCGAAGACGGCGAGCGGTAAGATACAGAAGCATATTTTGAGAGGATGGAGTCGGGAGCTCGCGGAGAGACAGGTCGGGCAGGTCGGCTAGAACGATTACATTAGCAAAGACATCACGGGACCGCACGGAACGCGGGAAATGGAAGCGCAAGCACGCTACCAAAACTTCCGTCTCATCGTCCGATTTAATTCACCCTATCATCGTCCCACCTCAAACTATGTCCAAGCGCATTCGGGTTTTCACTGCATCGGACGTCCTTCAACACAATTCAGCCAGCAGCTGCTGGATTACCTATAGGGGTAAAGTCCTCGATGTCACCAACTTCCTTGCGGACCACCCCGGTGGTGAGGAGTTCATCCTCAAGCACGCCGGTAGGGACGTCGAAGACGCCATGAATGATGTTATGGAGCATGTGCATTCGGAGAGCGCTTATGATATGTTGGACGAGTTTCTCATTGGAAGGCTTGGCGCTGGAGAGAACATCGTGAACGATGACTGGGTGGCGACGGATGACTTCACCCCGGAAGACACGGATCGAGCAGCGGACTACGAAAAGAACCAATTCCTGGATCTTAGGAAACCCCTGATGAGACAAATGTGGGACTGCAACTTTAGGCACGTCCATTTTTTGCGAAAAAAACCCGGACCAATGCATTGACTTCTACTTCACAGCAAAACGTATTATCTTCAACAAGTTCATCAACCTAGACACCTTCCCGAGTCTGCTCGTCTCTTTGGGCCTTGGGTACTTGAGGTGGGTGTACTCGCAGTCCGCTTTCCGCTGATATATTGTTGACCCACGTTAGATGCTCACTCGAACCGAATGGTGGGTTGTACCCCTAATTTGGTTACCAATTGCGACGTACATCGGCTTGCGCTCTCTTCTGCAATTTGGCGACATCCCTTTGGCCTCCTTCAAGGCCAACCCGTACCTTCCTCTCAGCCTCATTTTCTCTCTACCCGCATCTGCTTTCATCAAGACCGCATTGTCCTTCTTTTTTGGAAATTTCATGTGGACGTTGCTCGAATACGGATTTCACCGGTTCTTGTTCCATATCGATTTTTATTTACCAGATCATCCCAAGTTCTTGACGCTTCACTTCCTGTTACATGGCATTCACCACTACATGCCTATGGATAAGTAGGTTTGTAGATCAATTAGCGAGCCCCCACCTGATGTTCCTTTCCATAGGTTGCGGCTCGTCATGCCACCTACTCTGTTCTTCAGTCTCTCTTTCCCAGTGACTCGACTTGCTCATGCACTGTTCCCGGCTGCTCTGGCCAATGGAGCGATCTCCGGGGCCTTCGTATTCTGTAAGCCCCGTGCTCATTTTGTTGTGCGTCACTCACCTTCGGTCGTGTAGATGTTATCTATGATTCAATGCACTACGCGTACGCCATTTTTCGTCCCCACGTTTTGCATGTTTCTTAAACGATCACCATTCCAGCATGCATCACACCAAACTTCCGGCGTATCTCCGGGAGCAGAAAAAGTATCATTTAGCTCATCACTACAAAAACTTCGAGCTTGGATTTGGTGTCACCAGTATGGCTCCTCTGCGTGCTATTGCGCTTTGTCTAACTTCTGGTTCCAGGTAAAATTTGGGACTACGTGTTCAACACTGTGCTCCCGATCTGAGTGTGCAATGCTACTTGACTCTTATTGCTTTTAGTGGAGGATCTGCGCGGTATTTTACGAGCCGTATACCCTGAGTTCGAGTATCGAATCCCCCTAATCTAGTGGCTGGTTGATTTAATTGTGTGCGCACCCGCGACGAGTTGTTAATACCCCTGGTCAATAGTACGATCATCCGGGACGCGTTGGTTAGGACGTTTAGAAACATAGTGTTAGTAGGCAGCATACAGTAATGGCCACCCATGGACAACCATCGCGTACACAAACACAGTACATATGTTGATGGCATTATTAGCGTGAAGACTATGTTCTATGCCGCTGTTCGTTCCTTGCTCCATCTCAGAACGGCCAATTTTGAGATGACAGCGATTTACACACAGCAGGATGGCGGTTTAGCGTTGACCTCCCTAAGGCACGTTTTATCTGGAAAGCCTGAATTGTCATCTTCAAAGGCTACATCCTATCTTGGAGAGATCGTTACTCTTCCACTGGACTCGATCCTTGCTGAGCCTGCGAACCTGTCGTCCACTTCATTCTCAGCTCGCCAACGCGCTCACAAATCTCTGCACCTCCTCTTACCCAACTTTTTTGTCGCTCCATTCTACGACCACTAACCTCACTACGACGCTTTCATCGTTCTTGGATACTCTCACTACTCTCCTCGAGGGTATTCCCGCTCTAGAGTCCGCCGCGCGCTCGTTTTCCTCGGACATCTCATCTATCCAGTCCTCCCGTCGCCGTGCTGCTCTCGTCCTCGAGCATTCATCAAAGTTACAAGACATCCTCGAAACTCCCGGTCCTCACAGATGCATGCGTTCGTGCAGGTCATTTTCAAGAGGCCCTGGATCTTGCGGCACACGCTGCGCGTCTAGCCGCGCGTTTCCCGCATGTACAGGCTGTACAAGACGTCCATGCAGAGGCGGACAGCTCCATTCGCGCATTGTTCGCCCAGCTACTCGCCACACTCCGTGCACAAGGAAAGCTCCCAACTCTTTTCCGCGCCGTCAGCTTCCTGCGGCGCATGCGCGTGCTTCCGGAAGGTGCACTCGCACTCGCATTCCTTACTGGCCGACTCGAGGCGCTTAACGCTGCGCTCACAAATGCGGAGGGAGAGAGGCGTGAGCTCGATGCACCTGATGCGTGGGCGCGATACATGAAGAAGTACGTCGATACATGGCGCGAGGGGGTGCACGACCTCGTTACGCAGTACGCCACCATATTCCTCGAGCGGCCGCCTGCAGATCTAGCTTGGGAGGATTTGGACGTGCTCCGCGCGTTGCTCCCCGCATGTGCGTCTCAGCTACTCTCGCGGCTGCTCGACGCGCTACGCACAGCACTACCTCGCCTGTCTGATGCGCCTGCCCTCACGGCGCTGCTCACCCAACTCACATATTGCAGTACGTCGTTCGTGCGACCCGGGTTGGACTTTCGAACGCTGCTTCCGCCACTGTTCGAAGATGCTGTGCGCGTGCGTGCGTCAGGCAAGACACCGAGGACGAGTTGGGCTGGGGTCGGTGTGCCGCGAAGGGATTCGCAGGCCGTTGCAGGGACGACGGCTTTGGTGTTCCAAATGCCGCCGCAAGCGCTGGTGACATACCCACCTGTTGCAGTGTTTGCCAATGCAATACTTGCGGCACTAAATGGGCTACGACTACTCGCACCAGTGGCTCTACTGAACGATCTAGTACAGGCGCTCGATAGTGCACTGGCTCAAGCGTGCCGCGCGCTGCTTGACGCGCCAAGTGAGGAGGCACATGAGGCTGCGACAGCGTTTGTGGGACTTCTCGTCCCTTTTTTGAGAAGAGGGTTGATCGAGGGTGTGTATGGGTCTAGTGAAGGCGATGTGATGCCAAGCGAGGGGTTGCAGGGCGTGATGGAAGAGGTGAACGTGTGGATCACCGATTTAGGGCAAAGGCAAATGAAGTAGCACGACCGTCTCTTCGACCTCCGTCTGGGCCACATTCATCCGGATCGGATGGTATACTCGCCTCAATGCACCTAGTAGCATCAGTAAATGGGCATATTTTATTGGTTTTTATTGTTTTCTACCGTTTTCTCGGTCTCCGGAAACCTGAAAACCACTCGCCCCCACCTCGTCGGCGTCGCTGTCGTCATTTTTTTCTTAAATTCAATTTCCATTTTGAGTGTACAGTCGACTCCCTCTTATCCGATACCCCTCCGTTGTGGCCAAAAACTATCGGTTATGAGGGAGTATCGGTTCATAGGAAGTCGTTCTATTTGGCTATATTTGATATGTGACATGTGTGACACACCACCTCCAAGTTTTTTTGTCTCTACTGCGTCTGCCCAACCCGGTACTGGAACCCTCGCTCGCATGCGATCCTTCAAATCCATTGTCATCTTCAATTAGACCCATGGTTATACAAGTAATTAGCACCTTTTTTGAAAAAGGTCGTCAATTTTGGTCTCCTTTGTTGACCTAATACCATCCACCCGGGTTTGACGGCCAAACGACGTCATTATTTCTTCAACAGTGCGAGCATAAGGTGTATCAAGATCTTGAATGAACCTCAGGATGGTTGAGACAGCCTCAAGGGTTACACTACGGGCTGGGCGTGGCATGGGGGGTTCGTCTTCTGTATCTTCAAGGTCAGCGTCGGATCCCTTTGTTCCCATAGCCATCAGTATAGCATCACAAATGTCAACTGTATTTCCGGCTCCCTGGTCTAACCATGTCTCATCGTCTTCGGAAATTGGTTGTTTATTCTTGAGACATGTAGTGAGATGATCCTTTTTAACAGCAATGTGTCTCTTTAGGGAGGCAAGGCCTTTTTTCAGGACCTCAAGCGGCACAGAAATCATAGGGTGGGGCAGGTACAGGAGGTTTGGTATCAATATTCACGAGTCCAACGAATTTTTTTTTCGAACTTAATACACTATACTGCATTAGAATTAGCCTGGTTGAAGTAGCGGTCCAACCCGGTAGTTTGACGTTCGACACAGTGTCAACCCCTGGCCAAGTATCGGTTACCAATGTGTGATTCTCACCCAAATAGGTATCGGATATCGGGTACTGCGTATCTATCGGATATCCCTGCAAACCAACCTTGTTTTAACAAAAATCTATCGGATAGGAGGGAGTATCGGTATATAGGAGTACCGGATAAGAGGGAGTCGACTGTATCTAAGACAAATACCGGCCGTCTGCAAACGTTTGAGCACGAGGGGAGGGAGGTGTAATGTAGATAATGTGATCTAGTCTTCGCATCCGCAAGTGACATCGGTGGCGTCGCTGTCGTCGTCGCGTCGTCGTCGTTGTCATCACTGTCGTCGCGTCACCGTCGCTACTGTTACCACAGCCGTCGTTACCGCTGATGTCCTGATATCCCCCTCACCGTGGTTGGTGTCGCACGGTACAGGCTCCAGCTTGCGTTCGCCGGAGTATCCCAGCGGGTGGTGGCATAGTAGTCGTGGTGATGGTTGGGTCTGGGTCGCACACTGGGTCGCGTTGGCGGAGTGCCTCGGCGGCAGCGGCGGCGGCGGCATCGCCGTGGGGCTCATGACCGGGACAACTATCTCTTCAATAGACGCGACCACTTCGGAAGGTGCCTCGCTCGACCGAGTGGAGAAGAGCAAATCCTTGATGACCAGCGCGATGAGCCCGTGTTGCGCCTCTATCGTAATCTTGGTTCTGCCACGCGATACCTATCAGCCATACAGCTTTAGCGGAGGGGTAGGAACGAACCCGTCCTTCACATGTTTCCGCAAGCTGATTCTCGACTTCCTTCTTTGGCTCAGACTTTGGGACTAAAACAAGGCACAAGATGTGACTCCTGACCCCCCAAAAAATCTTCTCAGCCCATCTTGGTTGTCGAATTAGCTTCTCCCCAGTCGAAGGTAGGGCTGGAAGTAGTGGTTTCGTTTGAGCAACTATTAGTTTGCTGCCTTCGTCAGCTTTTGATGCAGGTCGGTGAGCCGAGAGGCGGCATAAGGAGTATTCTAAAAGAGGCTTTGGGTTCCTGTTCAGGCGTAGAGAATAGATATAAGGTCTGTGCCGAGGTAAGTGGGCTCTGGCTAAGTGTGTTGACCCGATACTTGTTCCATAGCAAGCCAAACAGTTCCGCGTCTGAAGATCTACACCTCCAAAGAATGGTATTGATTTGCGTGAACGCCGAAATCCTCGATCTTGCTGAGGGAGATACTCTGATGACGATGCATTGGATGGCGTATAACCGGCGGGAGTAAGTGCAAAAGGCGCAAATGTCTACACGCCTGGCAGAGATCGTGCGGTTGGGGACGATCTAGGCGACAAACCATCAGGACCGCAATGAATGAGGGGAGGAAGTGATGAAGCGCACGACAACGGCGACGAGCGGATCGGTGAATTTCTGGTTATTCAATTGCTTGTTGGTATCAATCCCGGACAGCCAGAAACCGTACCCAGGATGCGAGTGGTACCAGCCGATTGCATTCTCCAACCGTCCCACCCGAATGCCCGGGTGCATATCAACCCGTCAACGTCGTGTTGTGCACGAAGCGACTCGCGCACTTTTCTAGACTCTTGGGTGTACTAGACCATGTACGTTCGCCGCGTTGACGCGCGTTTCCGTGCCCTGAACGAGTAGGGCGAACGACCCCGTGACCACTATGGAATGTCCAACGACCTTCCCCTACATGAGTCCTATGATTTCCCATGGTACATTCGGGAGCGTGTATGCATGACCTAAAGACGCCACCAGCGTCCGATTAGCATGCGTGTGTCCACCATCAAGGAGAGTTTATAGTGCACCATTTTAATCAGTGTCACAGATTTGAAGAAGTGGGGACTGTACGGTATCGTCAGAGTCCAATCGGATGCAGGGGGACGGGACAGGAGCTCACTCATTTGCCCATGGCTATTCACGGTTCATTCGTTTATTTGCTTATACATCGAACTTGTAAATCTCATCCTGCGGAGATGTCTCTGATGTCGTTGGTCAATGAGAACGTCTTTAGGGCCGTATCAGAGGCTGACGAAGCATCGTCGCTCTTTGTCCTTTTGTCACGTACGGGTGGTAATACAGAGTACTATCTATTGCTAAAGAGAATCCATCGTAGGGCTTCATACAATCTATCCCAGTTTACCTCTTTCCATCTCCAACGCCGTCTTCTCCATCTCCTTGCAGTTGTCTCCTTAAGGGTGCCCGTATACACAACCGTCGCAGTAACTGCGCAACATGTGCGGGTCCCGTGGGGATCAGCAAGTAGATCACGGATGCGCAAGCGGGGTCAGTCACTAACTCTGGACCTCAGCTTTGCGCCGCGCATCGAGCTCACGTTCCATCTCCTCGAATGCGCTCAGACTGATTGAATAGGACGTATTCCTCTCAGAGTCAAGGCGTATATTCTTGGGCCATTGTTCCATGGGTACGCCCATAGACGTAAGAGAGGCACGGACAGAGGCCACGGCAGTTTTGTAGGCGTCCAATGATTCCTGATATAAATCGTGCACGCAAACGGCGCAGCCAGACATGCAACACTCTGTGAGAGCGTAAGAAGGAGGCAGTTGTAAGGGGTTGTGCACTCACCGTCTGGTTCAGGAGCTTTAGGTATCTCTGGTATGACAAGACCTCTAAAGGTCGCTGGGGTAGGCTGCCGCCGCGAAGTGGTGGGGAGTGATAGCGTTGGCTGTTGGGAAACTCGAGGAGTTGCGTGTGTAATGGTTTGGTTGAGGTTGTGCTTAGCCAGGACCATCTTCTCCAGTCGTCGGAACCGCTCAGAAAGGTTCTGACCGTGCCCGCCACGACTAGAGCGCATGGTGATTTCTACTGGGGACGAAAGTTGGGCATAGAGTCTCCGTTGTGCATTGAAAGTGCGCGGTGCATGTTCCAGGAAAGCCACTAGCTTACGCCCAAGCATGCATGAAAGAGGGTGTGGGTGTTTCAGTTCGACTCGTGACTGTCGTGGGATTATTCGGAGTGCCACAGCGTGGGCTGATGCTATCCGGATAGCCTGCTGGTGCTGTGACCCAGACGCTCGAACCGTACGCTCACTTTAACCCCAAAAGCATCCTTCTATCTAGTATGGCCACTGCACAAAATTTGGAGCACCGGCAAATGTCCTTGGATTCGTGCGTAGATAGCCATTAATCTGTGACTTTCTTGATAGTAACCCACTACTCCAGCCTGGGTCCCTCGGCGTCGCAAAACGCAGGAAGAGGGTGCGTCAATCCCTTCTTTTGTATAACGATGTTTGGTCAAGGATCATTCTTGGACAGCATTCAAATTGCCGAATCGCAGGGAAGCCAGTCCCAGCTACGCATTGAGGTGACTGGTACGTACTTAAGTCGTTAATGCCTCGATAAGAATTTAACCTCTTTATTAGTTCTCAGAGCGGACAATATTCCCCATATCAAGAGACAGTTTGGCCTGAAGAGGCGGTTCTTTGTCACTGTAGCCAATCTTGCGACAACGAAGAAGACACAAAGCGTTCAGATTGATAGACAGACAGTGCAGTGGGACCAGAGGCTTGGTGCTATGTAGGACTTTCCTTTTGCGATCTTATTTCTTGGCTAAAGGTTTTGTTCAGTTTTACACGACGGTCTTCACATCTTACACTGTGCCTTTATGAGAAGCGGCTCACACACCGTGATGTCATTATTGGGACCCAAGAGATACCGATACCCGTCGAATCACAAAATGGTTCGTCCTTCATTAGAATTCCCGTTCATTCGACTATTGAACGTCTTGCATGTAGATGTCCCATTTGTTCTTAGTGATGGTGATGGGCAAGCCGGACAGTCGATGCAGCCGATCACGCTCTACTTAACGATCACTGTGTCAGCGAACATGGCCTCTCCGATCTTGCCAGACAACCCCCCAAAAATACTGATCGAAGGAGACGACTCTCCCGCTGAAGAAGTCACAAATCCCTCAATGTCACCAGAGTCCGGGGGTCCCATCCAATATACCGCCCTTAAACCTCTTTTACCCCTGCCTGATCGCTCTTCCGCCGAGACTGGCGTTCCTACGTCGCGTAGTCAGACAGAGGTGTCCCCTACCGAGGACCCTCTCATTACTCTCCGTCGCGCTGATGAAGCCATGAAGCCAATTGACCGATCAAATACGTGGGAAATAACAGTTGGGAGGATCAACTGGGTGATGGATACGTTGAGCCCAATTGCAGAGGTGCGTGTGATGTCCTTCTGCTTATCCCTCTCTGAGCCTGCCGTCACTCTCAGCTTTCCCCGTATGCGAAGATGGCATGCGGTCTGCTTTTAGCGATTCCCAAGGTGCATCCGTTTGCGGCATTGTCGGAGCAAAACACTTATGCTATGTTCGTCTGGATGGTAGAAACTCCTAGAACAGTATCAGCGCGACGACAATGTCCGAACTCTCCTTGAAGGGATGCACGACGCGTTTGATTTCGCACACCACGAAGACACATTGAAATCCATCAAGCCCGAGTCCAAGCAGGCTCAAATCCTTACCCTCATGTTGCAGGATGTCTGTAATTGCTGTGACTTTATCCAATCATATGCAAAGGACACGCAATTTTGTACGTTATCTTTACCTAATTTTCATCGGCCAGCGTAAACGTGCAACTTTCAGGGAAGCGGACGTTGAAGAATATGGGTGGCGGGGCTGAGAAAAAAATTGAGCACTTGTCCACCACTCTTATCGAACACCGAAGGGCATTCTTCGATCAAGCCGCCATCACCACGGAGATAACTGCATTGCAAATTCTGGACGGCGCGGGAATACTTTCGGCCAAGGTGGATTGGACGTCTACTCGGCTTGAGTGGGTGTCAAGCCAAGTTTCAGATGCCGGTACGTATTCCTGGTGGCTTGTGGGTTTCTGGGTAGTTGTTCTGATGATCGTTATAGAACTAGATAGAAAAATCGGAGAAATCCCATATGGGACAGGTTCACGATTCACCCCCGACAAGGGCTGTCTTGCGGGAACACGCATGGCCTTCCTGGACTTCATTGTCAATTGGGTGAACGATCCCACTTCCGAGCGTTGTCTCGTTCTTTTCGGGCAAGCAGGCACAGGAAAGTCATCCATCGCGCACGAGATCGCACGTCGCTTCGATAAAATGCACCGTCTTACGTCATCATTTATCTTTTTGCGGAAGGAGCAACCCAAGCCCTATCACCTATTCACGACTCTTGCTCGCGATCTCTCCGACCGGTATCCTTCGTTTAAAACCGCGCTTGGAAGGGCCGTGAAGGACAACACCTCTCTTCGAGTTGGAACCCGTGACTATCGTACCCTCTTTGAATCCCTCATCCTGGAGCCGCTTAAGGACCTGCATATTGTCGGTCCCATTCTTGTTGTCATCGATGCATTGGACGAGAGTGGGGATGTAACTGGTGGAAATGGCTTACACACATTTCTTGTTGAGGCCCTCTCTAAATTTCCGTCCCATTTTCGTGTGCTCATCACCTCGCGACCTGAGCACGACATCGAGTCTGCATTCGTTGGAGCTCTGTCAGTCCGCATCAAACATATGGACGATCTTAAGCTAGCTGCTAAAACACACGATGATATTCTCGCCTTGCTTCGAGAGAGGCTCCCTTCGGAGGAGTTCAGAAATTATGGCAACGCGCTGGCCATAAAGGCAGAGGGATTATTTCAGTGGGCGGCGGTTGCCTGCGGATACATTCTTAAACCTCCTAGCTCCTTTGGTTTTAGCAAGAAAAAGTGCATAAGGCACCTTTTGAGCCTCATCGCAGATTACCATAGGCAAGACCCGTTGGACGAGCTGTATAAAGAAGTACTAGAAGGATATTTTATTGACCAAGAAGCACGACTTCTATTCCGGTCTGTCGTAGGGCAGCTCATTACTGCATTTGAACCCCTCTCTATCTGCTCCCTGACCACTTTGCGACACCACACCTCCAATGACGACGACGACGATTATGTTGTTGAAATGCTTCGCCACCTCAGCTCATTGCTGAGTAATGTCAATTCAACTGATCAAAACCTTCCCATCGCTCCACTCCACACATCATTCCGCGATTTCCTCACGGATCAAGAGAAGAGCGGCGATTTTTGTGTCAGCTTTCGTGATGCTCACCTCCAATTGGCACATTCCTGTCTCGGTCTACTGCTCAACGGTCTCAAATTTAACATCTGCGATCTTGAAACATCGTATCTTGCCAACAGAGACATCGATGACCTTAACTCCCGCATTGATAAAAACATCCCACCCGCTCTGCTGTATGCCTGTCGTTTCTGGGGCGATCATTTGGGACATATCGATTTCGAAGCCAATCTGTTTGGAAAACTTCGAACCTTTTTTGAGAAGAAATTCCTCTTTTGGCTGGAGGCCCTTAGCTTGACAAGCGATGTGGGTCTTGCTTCGCCAGCGCTCTTGGCTCTGAACGTGTGGTTAGCGTCTGGTCAAGGAGTGAGTACGATTGTTGATTTGATGAGGAAGGCGAACAACTAATAGATACGATCGCAGCAGGTTTCGCAGACAGACCTGGAGAAGTTCGGGTCGTTCGCCAATGATGCCTCCGTGTTTGTACGGTATTTCGGGATGGCCATGGCAAAGAGTGCTCCACATGTGTATCTTTCTGCTCTACCATTCGCACCGACTCGTTCTCTGGTCTCTGCACATTATTCCAGCTCATTTCCTCGAATGCTACACGTGGAACGTGGGCAATTGTCTCATTGGCCATCATCGGAGATGGTGATTCCAAATGTCGGGGGCAGGGTTTCTTCCATTGCACTCTCACCAGATGGCCAGCGCATCGTGTCAGGCTCGGACGATCGAACAATTCGTGTGTGGAACGCCACGACGGGGGAGACGGTGGCAGGCCCATTTACTGGACACTGGGATTCGGTCTTGTCTGTGGCATTCTCGCCAGATGGCCAGCGCATCGCCTCAGGCTCGGACGATCAAACAATCCGTGTGTGGAACGCCACGACGGGAGAGAAGGCGGTAGGCCCATTTACTGGACACATGTTTTCAGTCAGGTCTGTGGGATTCTCGCCAGATGGTCAACGCCTCGTCTCGGGCTCTTCCGATCGGACAATTCGTGTGTGGAACGCCACGACTGGAGAGACGGCGGCAGGCCCATTTACTGGACACTCAGGTTGGGTCAGATCTGTGGCATTCTCGCCAGATGGCCAGCGCATCGTCTCAGGCTCGAACGATGAAACAATTCGTGTGTGGAACGCCACTACGGGAGAGACGGTGGCGGGCCCATTTACTGGACACATGTATCCGGTTTCGTCTGTGGGATTTTCGCCAGATGGTCAGCGCATCGTCTCATGTTCGGACGATGAAACAATTCGCGTGTGGAACGCCACAACGGGAGAAACGGCGGCGGGCCCATTTACTGGACATACGTTTTTGGTCTCGTCTGTGGCATTCTCGCCAGATGGCCAGCGCATCGTCTCGGGCTCGGGCGATGGAACAATTCGTGTGTGGAACGCCACGACGGGAGAGACGGTGACCGGCCCATTTACTGGGCACACGTCTTCGGTCTCATCTGTGGCATTCTCGCCAGATGGCCAGCGCATCGTCTCAGGCTCGGACGACGAAACAATTCGTGTGTGGAACGCCACGACGGGGGAGACGGCAGCAGGCCCATTTGTTTTTGGACGCACTGATTCGGTCTTGTCTGTGGCATTCTCGCCAGATGGCCAACGCCTCGTCTCAGGCTCGGAGGATGGAACAATTCGTATGTGGAACGCTGGCACGGGAGAAGCGGTGGCAGGCCCATTTACTGGACACATGGATTCGGTCTGGTCTGTGGCATTCTCGCCAGATGGCCAGCACATCGTCTCAGGCTCGAATGATGAAACAATTCGTATGTGGAACGCTACGACGGGAGAGACGGCAGCCGGCCCATTTATAGGACACACGTCTTCGGTCTGGTCTGTGGCATTCTCGCCAGATGGCGAACGCATCGTGTCAGGCTCGTACGATCAAACAATTCGCGTGTGGAACGCCACGACGGGAGAGATGACAGCAGGCCCATTTACTGGAGAGTGGGCGGCAGACCCATGTTCTGACCGCACGCCTTCGGTCTTGTCTGTGGCATTTTCGCCAGATGGCCAGCACATCGTCTCAGGCACGGATGACGGAACAATTCGTGTGCGGAATGCCACCACGGGAGAGACGGTGGCAGGCCCATTTACTGGACGCACGTATTCGGTCTTGTCCGTGGTATTCACGCCAGATGGCCGGCGCATCGTCTTAGGCTCGGATGATGAAACAAGTCGTGCGTGGAACGCCACGATTGGAGAGACGGAGGCAGATTCATTTACCGGAGAGACGGAGGCAAACTCATTTACTGAAGAGACGGAGGCGGACCCATTTACTGGAGAGACGGAGGCAGGCTCATTTACTGGAGAGACGGAGGCAGACTCATTTACTGGCGAGATGGAGGCAGACTCATTTGTTGGAGAGACAGAGGAAGACATGGGTTCGGTCTGGTCTGTGACATTCTCGCCAGATGGCCAGCGCATCGTCTCAGGCTCGGACGATGGAAAAATTCGTGTGTGGAACGCCGCGACGGGAGAGACGGCGGCAGGCCCATTTACTGGACATTCGGATTCGGTCAGGTCTGTGGCATTCTCGCCAGATGGTCAGCGCATCGTCTCATGCTCGCGCGATGGAACAATTCGTGTCTGGAATGCTACCACGGGAGAGACGGTGGCAGGCCCACTTACTGGACACTCAGGTTGGGTCGGATTTGTGGCGTTCTCGTCAGATGGCCAGCGCATCGTCTCAGGCCCACACGATGGAGCCATTCGTATGTGGAACGCCACGACAGGGAAGACAGAAACTATAAGACACGTCAACCTCACCGACCGCTCCATCATTAACGACGAGGGATGGATATGTGGTAGTAAAGGCGAACTCCTAGTGTGGATCCCACCGATACATAGGGAACATCTTCACCACCCGAGTAATATCTGGGTGGCCGGCGAGTACGAAACCCGCATTGATTTTTCTACTTTGGTGGATGGACGCAGTTGGACTACTTGTATGAACACTTAATAGAACCACTACAGTATTCCGCGTTCTTTTTAGGTGGTCTGAAGCGTAATATGCTAGATAAAGAGCGCACTGAGACAGCCCGAGTATGGCTGGGCAGCTTGGTCTTGGTCCCCGTAGTTGGGACTCGTATATGGGACATGGTTATTTCGCATCGGTTTCACGGTCCCGGCCGGTCCGCTCTGGATCGGCCTTGAATAAGAATAAGTTTCCGTCCAACACCTCCGAGTCTTCGACGTTTGTGAAAGGACTTACGATCATGGTAACAGGCGAAGAAATGGTTTGAACTATTTGCGTGAAAGAAATGTTGGGTTCTATCATGATGATTGATGCTGTCGGAAATTGCACCTGCACAAGACGCGTCCAGGTGTTGCTGCCACATAATGCGCGCTTATAATCCCGTTTTCTTAAACACCAACTAGGGCAATGCTCTTAGGAGGTGTCCGGGCCTTCACTACACCACCTTCGTACTGTGTCACGCGAGCAGCACGGTCAACTCGCCCGCATCTTCTCCAAAGGCCGTTCCGTTCATCTGCGCTCTTTCTAACAGAAAATTCAGACCAGAACAAACGATATGCCAAGTCTCTACTCCTTCCCTCAACGGCATTCCCCCAATGGACGGACCCACTGAAGACCGAAGTATTGTTGCGCAAGAAGACATGCGATGACCTATACCGTTGGCAGGTCAGGTTTTTGTCTAGCATCTTCCAGCCTGCAGTCAACTGATATAGGCTTGTGAAGTAGTGGGAAAATAATAAAGGCCCGTTGTTTGTATTGCACGACGGCCCACCATACGCCAATGGCGACCTCCATATGGGTACGCTACTGTCTCGTGGGGCCCTCAGTTGTTGTTTTGATTATTTATATTCCCCAAGGGCACGCCTTAAACAAAATTTTGAAGGACATCATCAACAGATATCATGTGTCACTAGGTCGTCGTGTCCAGTAAGTCTATTGCTGTTGCTATTATCGAGAGGCCTCATACTCAACACGTCGGGAAAGTTATATACCTGGCTGGGATTGCCACGGACTTCCAATAGAGAATAAGGCACTCAAGTCCGTACATATCGATGTGCGTACTCTATACGTGCAGTCATGGGCTTGTTGTCAATCATATAACCAGGACCACCGAGTGATTTCTCCTGCAGAAATACGGTCCCTCGCGAAGAACACTGCTGTTCGGGCCGTGGAGAGTCAAAAAGCTGAGTTTCGTGAACTGGGTATCATGGCAGACTGGGACGGCGCGGGTTCTACGTATCGGACTCTTGGTGTGTACTTACTTGGCTGCACGCGAGAACAGTTGAGATTCTAAATCGTCTCTAGATCACGATTACGAGATGCGGCAGCTTCGCATTTTTCAAAAGATGGTTGAGCAAGGCAAGCCGAGTTATTTCCTGTTGACTTTGCCTGATAAAAACGTGTGCTAGGGCTCATCTATCGTCACTACCGCCCCGTTCATTACTCTCCTTCGTCACACTCCGCCCTTGCTGAGGCCGAGTTAGTGTATAAAGAAGATCATGTTTCGCATTCGGTATACGTCGCCTTTGATATGGACTTGCCATCATACGAGTCTAGTGTTACCCTCCGGAACCTGACCTGCAGGCGAGACAAAAGTCCGGCTTTTGGTTTGGACAACGACCCCCTGGACCTTAACCGCAAACATGGTATGGGCTTTTTAGTGGTACTCGTTCACTCGTCCTCATGATCACGCCTAGGGTATTGCGGTACATCCAGAGATGACATATGTTATGGTTCGCTGTGTTGAGCGGACAGACGAAGGTACCTTTCTCGTCGCGTTGGACCGTTTGGGTGCCCTCTCTACTGCCCTCGGGAAGGTTAAGATCGTTACGGAGATTCGAGGTTGCTGTGATTTGAACTGTCCCTCTAGCGTTGTTCTCACTAGTTTGCGTAGGATCCGAGCTAGCAGGAGCTCGCTACCGTCCCCTGTTCGCCGCTTTCGCGCCAGACGTCGCTTCGGAATCCCTCGTAGTAGTCGCGTCCACTCACGTAACGCCAGACTCTGGTACAGGCCTCGTCCATTGTGCGCCGGCTCACGGAGCAGAAGATTACAATTTGTTCAAGGAGAAAAATCTTATATCCTCGACCTCCAGTATCGTCTGTCACGTTGGTGATGGTGGCTTATTCACGAGCGAGGTGGCGCATGTGGTCGGTAACGATGCCGCGAAAACGCTTATTGGACGGCCTGTTCTGGATGGCGGATCTCGCTCAGTGGTTGGCCTTCTGAAGCACATGAACCGCCTCGTCAAGATTGAGAGGTTCAAGCATCGCTATCCATACGATTGGAAGACCGATAAACCCGTCATAGTCACGTGTGTCCTATTTACCTTCCTGGGTAACCCTTCCATGACTTTGCACACGCAGCGCGACATCGCAGTGGTTTGCCAACTTGGATGATATCAAGGAGGGCGCTTTGAAAGCTCTCGGGGCCGTGACGTTCTATCCTCAGATTTGTAAGTATTAGCTATTCCAGGTCTATTGATGTCTTAGCTGAGTCGTTCGTTCAACCAGCGCGTAACCGTCTCGAGTCATTCATCAAATCTCGATCAGAATGGTGCATCTCAAGGCAGCGCGTTTGGGGCGTCCCTATCCCTTCTTTATACCATACCCCGACAGACAAAGCCTATCTCGACGCCCGCACCCTTGATCACATCTTGTCTGTACTTGACAAAAGGGGGGTCGCCTATTGGTGGGAGGGTCCTATTGAAGACTTCCTCCCACCCTTTCTTCAAGAATACGATGCGAATTTGAGCAACTGGCGCAAGAGTACCGACACTATGGATGTATGGTTTGACAGCGGCTCCTCGTGGTCCTTCCTTCCTGACCGGAGGAGCGCCAACCCAAGGGCGGACGTTTGCCTTGAGGGATCAGACCAGCACCGTGGTTGGTTCCAGAGCCAGCTTCTTACCGCCATTGGAAGTGGCCATGCCGAGGGGAAGGCCATAGCTCCATATAGGACGTTGTTGACACATGGCATGGTTCTTGACGGGGCCGGAAAGAAAATGAGCAAGTCTCTCGGAAATATTATGAGTCCTATGATCGTTGTGAAGGGCGGAGCGGTGGGTTACTGTTTGCCTTTCCCCTTTTGTTTTGTCTAAAGATTATCCTAGGGCAAGAAGCAACCCGCATATGGTGCCGACACGCTCCGTCTATGGGCCGCGACAGTGGAGTACTGGCGTGATATGTCGATTAGTCCTAAAATTCTTGGACAAGCCTCAGAGTCACTTCGTAAAATCCGCAACTCGGCCCGCTTCATCTTGGGGAATATTGGCGATGCGGATGCTCGCGCAGAATTCAAGTGTGTTCCAAAAGACGGGCTGGGTCTTGTAAGTCGTGGCAAGTCGATGATGCTTGAGAGAGGGCTTATCATACGCAGGTTGATCGTTACATCATGCACGAACTGTACGGGCTTGAGCAAGCTGTTTTGAGCTCCTATGCTCAGTATAATTTTCCGAAAGGTACGTCCCCTATTGTTCGGAGTATTGTCATAACTAGAACTATCCACAGTCATCTCTACCCTCATGAATTTTACGAACACCACTTTGTCGTCTCTATACTTCGACATTACGAAGGATAACCTCTATGCGAATAGCCCGTCCAGCCTGGAGCGCAGGTCCACCGTGACTGTCTTGCAACATGTGCGTTTTTTCTAGCACATTGGTTCCGCATGACGTGATTTCATATTTGTAGGTCTTGGACACACTGGTACATATTATCGGCCCGGTGCTGCCTCACCTTGCAGAGGAGATACACTCCACGCTACTCGGACGGCCGAGTGTGGAGATATCGCATGGTCCCTCCGTGTTCACTAAACCATGGGTCCCGCTGGTATGAATGGATTTTCCATTGACGATTGGTAATTCGTGTCTGATAGATTCAACTTAGTCGCCAGAGTGGTACGATGCAACCGCAGAAAAAGAGATGGCTCAACTGCTACAAGTACGAAGTACCGTGCTTGGTTTATTGGAGCAAGCGAGAGGAAAGAGGCGCGTTGGCCGTACCCTTTTTTTTTGAACATGAACTGAAGGTTTGTTATAGGCAGCTAAGCAGCTCTACGGAGGCTGAAGTTGACATAATTCTTCCAAGGGTCGATAGCGACCTGACTAACCTCATCGCACGAGAGGGCACGTTCACCCCTTTGTCCGGAAATCTTATATTAACCGCCTTAATTTGCAGAATCTTTTCTGAAAACCCTATTCATCGTTTCCGACGTATCTGTGATAGACGAGGGTTCACTTGGGACATCATCATCCCCATGGCTCTACACGGGTGCCGTGGAATTGCCTGGTGAGACAGCTGTGCTTCTTCCGCAGCAACGGCTAAAGGGACGGTCCTCAGGTTCGAATGAGCACATAGGTATACGGGTTCGGCCTGCGACGCTGGGTAAGTGTCCTCGTTGTTGGACTTACACTCGCCCACACAAAGACGTCCTCTGCCCGAGATGCACACACGTCTTACCGACATCGGCATAGACTTATTAGATATATTTATAATTATTTTTCTTGCGTCCAGTCCGAGAAAAACCAATGACTCGTGCGTGTGGTAGTAAGGGTTGTGTTGCCAATAAGCGCTAGCCTGAGCCTGAGCCTGAGCCTGAGCCTGAGACTCGGAGGTGAAGTAAATAAGCGATGTCAGGACATTCCGGAGCCGGGGACTTCTGCTTGTAACCTTCGTCGCTGCGTGTCGCGTATGCGCTTACCTTTTCAGAGCGCGGGTCGACATGCTACGACCCGCCTAGGCGTACACTCTCAGCGGCGGTTGGCACATCTGATAACACCAGGGCGCGTCGAGTCACGCCTGATTTTTGCAAGGCCAACTTTATTCGGACCATTCCAACAACGCTACCAACCCTCTTCTTCCCAATCCATGGCCACACTCGACTCTGCAACGCAAGCTCTCGCAGCCCTGTCCATTACCCCCTCCGGTACCGTCGAACACGCGTCTGCGTCGTCTCCTGCTGAATGGAAGGAGGCGCTGCAGGCCGCGCCAGGTGCCCCGAAAGAGTTCGAGTTGCTCAAAGTCCTCGTGTTCAAGCCCAAGACCGCGAAAGGTGCCACCCCAGTTCCCGTCGTTGTTGTAGCTCGCGATACCACCGAGACGAGTTCCTCCTCGCTCGCCAAACATCTTAATCTGAAGGATCTTCGTCTCGCTTCGGAGGATCTACTATCAGAGTTCTTCTCTCTCGACAAAGACTCGTGTAAGTTTCTCCTCGTCGAACTTCAACTTTCTGGCTCTGCTAACGCTTGCGCATCTTAGTGAGCCCTTTGGCCCTCAATGCAGAGACGTTCCCTAGAGTCACCACAGTCGTCGATGTATCCCTAGCAACTACACCGGTTTCGCTCGCCGTCCGTGCGCTTTCTTCACACAAAACACTCTTTTTCTCTGGAGCCGACATCTGCGCTTATTTGCGCAAACTCGAAACTGCGGAAACTAAGCTTCACGAGGTCGACTTTGTCGCGTTGAAGGGCGAAGCAGCGGTTGGTACCGCTGCCCAGCCCAAGCCCACGGACAGAAAGGAGAAAAATCCGGAGAAAGAAGACGCAAAGATCGAAGGTGCAGTTCAAATTGCCATCGGCGTGAAGAAAGAGGTCGATTTCGCGGCATGGTACACAAACGTATGATATATGCGCTCTCGTTGATGTTTTCACACTAAATTGCTGCCCCGCAAAGGTTTTGATCAAGGCAGATATGCTCGACTACTACAGTGTCAGTGGATGCTATATCCTCAAACCCTGGTCGTACAGTATCTGGGAGATTATCCAAGGTAACGGGCACTATTTGACTTACGTTGCACAACAGCACTAATCTGGGACGCCCACGAAGAATGGTTCAACTCGAAGATCAAGGAGATGGGCGTCGAGAACTCATACTTTCCGATGTTTGTGTCTCAAAAAGTTCTCGAGCGCGAAAAGGATCATATCGAAGGATTTTCCCCGGAGGTCGCTTGGGTCACACGAGCGTGCGTCTACAGGACAAGAACACTTTGCCCGACCTGACTCTCGTGGTGTAGTGGCCAATCAGATCTTGAGGAACCCATCGCCATTCGTCCCACGTCTGAGACCGCCATGTACCCTTGTGAGTTCGGTTTATTCATTGATTTACCACTAGCTGACAGCAACAATGAGATTACGCGAAGTGGATCAAGAGCCACAGAGATCTTCCTCTGAAGCTTAACCAGTGGAACAGCGTCGTCCGATGGGAGTTCAAAAATCCTCGTACGTCGATCACATCCTCGAGGACTACGCACTATAAATCGTCATTTCTAGAGCCTTTCCTCCGCACCCGTGAATTCCTCTGGCAAGAGGGCCACACTGCTCATCTCACCAAGGCAGAAGCCGATAAGGAAGTGTTGGAGATCCTTGACCTTTACCGTCGCGTTTTCGAGGAGCTTCTTGCTGTCCCCGTCATCCCAGGGGTGAAGTCCGAGAAGGAGAAGTTCGCAGGAGGACTTTACACTACAACCGTGGAAGGTTTCATCCCTACCTCCGGTCGCGGCATTCAAGGTGCAACTTCTCACTGTCTTGGTCAAAACTTCTCGAAACCCGAAATGTTCAACATTGTCGTCGAGGATCCTAACGACCCTACTGGTCAAGGAAAGACCTATGTGTGGCAGAACTCGTGGGGTCTATCAACGCGAACGATCGGGGTGATGGTTATGGTACATGGTGACAATCAAGGCCTTGTCCTCCCGCCCCGCGTTGCGAATGTCCAGGCGATCGTTGTTCCTTGCGGTATCACAGCAAAGACGACCGAGGAGCAGCGGCTGGCGATCACAGCTAAATGCGAGGAGCTCGTCGCGACGTTGAAGAAAGTTGGAATTCGTGCTCGCGCCGATCTAAGGGACGGCTACACTCCCGGTTACAAATTCAACGACTGGGAGCAAAAAGGAGTTCCCCTCCGTCTTGAGATCGGGCCTCAAGATCTTGCGAAGAACCAGACGCTTGGTGTCCGCCGCGACACTGGAGTCAAGACCCCCATATCCCTGGTTGGCATCGAGACAGCGGTCCCTGCGTTGTTGGAGACTATCCAGAATGAGATGTTCACCCGCGCGAAGGATATGTATTGGTCCCGTATCAAGCAGGTCACTGAGTGGGAAAAGGTCGTCCCGGCGTTGGACGATAAGTGCGTAGTTGTGCTTCCATGGTGTGAAGTCGAGTCCTGCGAGGACGATATCAAGGAACGCAGCGGCAGAGCGTAGGTTGCGTACTCTTTTTGGCAAAGATGCCCACTAATCGTCAATTCAGTGCCGAACCCCAAGACGAGCGCGCCCCTTCTGCAGGCGCCAAATCACTCGCTATTCCTTTCGACCAGGGACATTGGGATCCAATTATACCCGGGAAGACTAAATGCCCTGCCTGTGGCCGAGACTCAAAGCGTTGGACATTATTTGGGCGGTCGTACTAGAATAGGGGCCTACGACGTGGAAGTAGATAGACACCTGTGCAAGTATAATTTTGAGGAGGTCTGAGGAGTTCACTTGCACCGCACCCAATTGCCGGGTCACGCACCTGCATGCGAATCGCCTCGCGATTACCAACCCTTGCAAACACTCCTCTGACCCTCATCGATGCCTGATCCCGTAAACTGCAACGATGAAACCTCTGAAGACGGAAGCACAAGCTACAGTGATTTTTGTGACGACGACACGATCAGGGGAGCGGACACAACGACCCGACCCGACGCCACTCAGAGTCAGGGCCCCGGAGAGTCATCGCCACTGCCGAGCACCACTTCCTATTCCTCTCAGCCCTCTCAGGATGTAGTCCTCGGGAAACGGAAAGCACCTGATGGAGCAGAGGGGTCGGTCGCCGGACCGTCAACCTTTTACTCTTACAAAAAGAGGTCCCTCTCTGTTTCTATCGACGCCGACTCGGTCTTCGGGTCTTCGGAGGCGACGACGCTTGATTCGCATCATTCGGATGACACCTTATTTGCCACACCCACACAGTCGGGGGATGACACACCGTCTCCGACGCCCTACACCATTGTAGGTTCTGTCAAGATCGGGCCTCTCCGTTATCTCTAACCCCCATTCTTATCAGGCCTACAATGCAAGTGTGCAACAAGCTATGGACGCTCGTGGGCTCCCATGGGGCGTTCAGTGGGAGATCGCACGGCTGGTCTCCCTTGGATACTGTGCATGGAATAACATTACCATGCTAGGGCTCGATTACCTCAAGAACAACGGCTTTTCTCCATCACCTTCAGATTCGCCTGGCCCCGCAAGAGTACTGAATGCTCGCGTCGCACCTCATGTCGAAGATCTTTTTCGTTCGAAGAAACATAGCTTTGGCGGGCGTAAGACCTCGAGGGAAGCCCTGGCTACCGTGTGTTGTCCTCCTATCCCCTGAGCTATCCTCAAACTTACGGTGTAATATGTCACAGTCGCCGTGGCAAGAGCTTGACCGGGAGGATGCAGCCTTTCGGCAATACGGTCCCAATGGCTGTCTCGGCTTTACACCCGAACTCGGGTCCTGGTATGGTGGTAAAGTCACTTTCACCACGAGGCTATGTGCAGCTAAGGATGGCGGATTCACCTTTCACCTGGAACACCCTGTGCTAGGGCCATCATCTCGCTTCACAAGGACCTATGGTTCTGCCTGGTTAATCCGAGTCCGGATATCCAAGGAAATTTTCTCAAAGGCCGACCTATCGGAGAAACTTAGAACCCTGTTAGTGAAGCCTTTGATCCTTAACGGGGTGGTCTTTCGCTTTTTCTATGCCAACAAGGATCATAATGCATATCTTATGGCAACTAATGAGCCGTATGCTGGCACGAGGCAGCAATCTCCGCTTTTGAACGGCCCAAATCGTCTTGTATCTTTTCTTGACTTCTTCTCTATCCACAATAATCTTATGGACAACCGTCATCAGGCACGTTTCCACATTGCCTTGCGGGCGAAACTAGTGAGGCGCTCATTTCATTTTTAGACAATCGCAAAATGGGCGGCGCGAACTGCACTTGGCTTATCGAATTCCGTTCCTGGGTTGGCGTTGGATGTTACCCAAATTAGAGAAGAGGTTGATGTCGGTACGGAACAATCATAGTCCGTGGTCCCGTTGATCTTTTCGATTGTGGATCACAGTGTCGTCGAGCTGTCCTCCTGGTGTGAAGCCCAGCAGTGAGATGGATATGACAGATGGATGCGGTCTCATTAACCTCCAGGCCCTTCACGCCCTGCACGAGCAGCTGTCCTTATGGGGAGAGGTCCCTACTGCCGTTCAATGTCGGATTGCCGGCGCCAAGGTATTTTCCCAATTTGGTAACGTTTTTCATGGTGTACCAAGTCGCCACTCTTCAGGGTCTGTTGCTTCAACACCCCGGAAAGGAGGAGAATGGCTGGACATACCCCTGTGTCTGGCTAAGGCCATCCCAGATCAAAATCAGGCTTTCTGATGGCTTTCTGAACCACCCATCGCATTGTATTATTGACGTCCTTAGGGCATCACATATGCAAAGCCCTATCCAGATCTCTAGAGAAATGGTCACTAACCTTGCTGAGAACGGAGTTCCACCCACCATTCTTGCTGAATTATTCTGCTACTCTTTAAGTTCTACAATTGATTCTCTTCTTGATTGGGATGGGCAAGATGCCATGCCACGGCTCTGGGCCACTATCTTTAAGATGTGGAATGTTATGGGAGGTCGGATTGCTCGTGAATCTACATGGACTGCTAGGGCTCGTGGTGTGCAGCTGTATGAACAGGAAGATGATAGCGAAGATGAAGATGCAGAGGACACCGACTCATTTCCGCAATCAACTGCTTGGTGGGGAGATGACATCAGCGGATGTCCCTCCACACTTGAGGAGACGGTTATGGCCTTCCTGGATTCTGGGTTTCATCCCGCGTCCAACGCAATTCTTGCTGAAAAGCTACATATTATGGTTAAGAGTGCGGTCAAGTCACGCATGAGCAAGTATAGGGTCACAGTTCCTATGTCTTGCGCTGCATATGTTGTCCCAGGCATGTGTCTTGCTTCGGACCTCTCACAAACACACTGAACACATACTCTAGATCCACTCGGAGTGCTAGAAGAAGGAGAAATTCACGTGAAGTCGTCTCAGCGTTCCCTTATTAGACCGGACGGTCAAAAGTCTGAGAGAGTTGTCGGAGATGTGTTGGTAAGTTTTTTCTTTTTCTTTTTTTCTTTTCGAAGGCAACCTGAACCAATCCTGCTATGCGACTAGGTGACTCGAAGCCCCTGCAAGCTGCCAACTGACGTCCAAAAGGTATTCGGCCCTTATTGTCCTGGGTGTTAGTAACGCTTAATACTCTTAACGTTCCTAGGTTAAAGCAGTATTCAAGCCGGAGCTTGATGACTACGTCAATGTCATTGTGTTCTCTATCAAAGGGCCAAGGAGCTTAGCGAGTATGCTTGGCACTGGTACGCGTTCTTTAATATATTTTGTATCATGTACTCATATCCCGAGAAGGTGACTATGACGGAGACAGAGTGGACTGCATTTGGGAGCCCAGCATCGTCGAACACTTTAAAAATTCCGATCCCAAGTACGCTGAGCCTCCGGCAAAGCTCTCTGAGCTCTTTCATGTCAAAAATGAAACCGTCGACGAGTTTTTGGAAAGGGTGCCTCCGACAAGTACCACCACGAACCACCAAGTTCAAGAGTTACAACAAGTATTCATGGCGCCTCTTCGCGATCTGTTTGTTGTCGGAACATATTCTACCATGCATGACAATGCCATCTACGCTTTGGGTTATACACACCCTATGACCACTCTGCTTGCGTGGATGTAAGCTAAAAGCCGTCTTCTCTTTCTTTGGAGTTGATCACGCTTCAGCTTCTGCACCGTGCTTGATGGCGCGAAAACCGGCAAGACCATCTTGTCGGAGAGATACCTCCAGGACCGCAACAGCCGGAAGTACGGCACGCAGTACGTGCCCGAGTGGAAGGCGGCACAAGACAACCTCGTGCACCACCACCCGCTCTCGCGACAGGGTCTACCTACCTTCGTCATGGACGTCTTGAAAGCCGCGATGGACGAAGCCAGCAGCACGCAGTTCCAGCGCATCGACGCACAATTCAGCGCCTTGCCCAGGATCAAAGACACAGACCTCATCGCGCCATGGCAAGAAGCTGAAGCCGGCGCACAAGAACTACTCTCGCGGCCCGAACCACACGCACAGAACGTCGGGCGCGCACAGCAGGACGCGCTCGACGCGATCAAGAAGCACGTGATGGGTGTCTATGAGCTCTCTAGCACGCTCATGAAGCCCGGCGGTGGCGAGAAGGGCAAGAAGAAGGTCGCAGCCGCAGCCGCAGCCGCAGCCGCGTTCACGGGCCGCAGTATCGAGCTGCGCCAGGATCTGCTGCGCCAGCTGTCGAGGGAATTCGTGAGCGGGCCCGACCGTGAAGAGACGGTGGTGGGGTTGCTGAGCGAGGATGAAGTCGCGCGGCTGCGCGCGTCATTCGCGTACGTGTATGACTGGACGTGCAAGCCTGGCGGGACGCGCTTCCCGTGGAACGTGGCTATGCGGGAGCTCAGTGCGATTAAGCTGCGCGCGCGGAGGGACTTGAAGCCCCTTTCGCAGGATTTCTACGAGAAGATGTTGATGCGGAGACTGTAAGTCAATTCCTTGGGATGGATGGATGAGCGGATGGATGGGACGTGGATTTTGGTTGTTTGTTTCGCATATATTTCTTGCATGATCTAGACGAAGACACATAACATTGTTCTAGCGGACATTTACCACACCTATAACCATATTGTATTGACAAATTTTTCTGGACATTTCATGCGCACGCGAAGGGTTTCCGGGACGCTGTCTTCATGCGGTGTAAGGCTTTTCGAGAGGCTTAGAGGGAACAAACGGGGGCTGAGGAGGCTGTAGCTGGATGCCGAGCTCGGAGCCCACGGGTACACACAGGCACGTGGCGTTGAACGAAGACAATTATCACGAACAGGGAATATACTATACATGGTCGACCCGAACTTTTAGCTGCTCACGTCACTCACACATTCCCATCCGCCTTTCAGGTTCTCCTTCCAGAGCGTGACCTTCCCATCTCCACAGCTGACGGCGAGAACGTTTCCGGCGAGGCTCCACGAGACACGCCACACAACGTCCGGGAACTTTCCCGGCGTCGCGCCAGCACTGGGGGCTGCGCTCACAGACGGGTCGAGTGCGGTCTTGATCCACGGGGCGGTCGGCGTGTCTTTTGTCCACACGAGCACGGTCTTATCCTGAGTCATTGCATCAGTACACAAGCAAAAGCATGCAGAGGGAGAAGATAAGATGGACGAGACTCACCTGCGACGCAGTCGCGATGTACGAACGCGGCAGCCCGATGTTCGGAGCCCAGGCGACGTCGCGCACCCAGTCGGCATGGCCCTCGAGCACGTCCTCCTCCACCCACGCCTGGGTGTCTTCGGAGAACCCCCAGATTTTGACGATGTTGTCGCACCCTGCACTGGCGAATCGTTTCGCGGGCGAGGGGCGACGGCCACCCGCGTTGGGTGCCAACAGCGAGCCAGCTCGCGCAGCCGGCGCCCACGACACGGCGTTGCACCCGATGGCGTGCGCCTCGAACACGTCTGCGCCCCACTGGCCGTCATCTAGATGTGCGGTTAGGTTTGATTTTGGGGGAAGAGCTCGTGGAGCCACACGGCACCTTTGAAACTGAGAACGGAAATCTTGCCGTCCGAGGAGGCGCAGGCGAGTATTGCGCCGAGTTCGTGCGGGGCCCAAGACACCGAGTTGACTAAGTCGAGATCGCGTCAGGAGGACTTGGACATGGCGGTGGAAGAAAGAAAGGGAAAGGGAGGGACGTACCGGACGCGGTGTGCAGCGAGTGCTCTTTGATTTTCGCCCAGCCCGCGCTAGCAGGTTGTTGTTCCTTCCAGATGATCACCTTGCCATCGTAAGAGCATGACGCGAGGATATGGCCGAACTTCGGATGCGCCCAGGCGACCTGCCACACGGGGCCGGTGTGTCTACCGAGTAAGGGGTTCATTTGGGGCAGCGGAGGAGAGAAAAAAATAAATCACCCTTTCAATGTCTGGCCCGCGCCGCGTTGGGGCTCACCGTCGACCACGTCAAAGACCTTGATGGTGCGGTCTGAAGAACATGTCGCGAGGCGCTTGCCGTAGTAGTCCAGCTGCGCATCGTGCTACAGAGATATCTCTTTGAGCGTTAATAGGCGTGCGTGTTTTGTTTGCACGTACGATCATGTCCTCGTGCGCAGTTTCGATGGGTATTGGATCTGATGGGGCCTAAAAAGGTGTTTATGGCATTGCCTCAGGGTAAATACAAGTTGGCGACACACCATGGTGAGACGCGTTAAAGGGAGCGTTGAGTTTGAGTTTTGATTTGAGTTGAGTTGAATTCGACTTTACTTGTCAATGGACGTGTCCTTACCATCGCTCGTGACGTCACAACGTGACACTAGTGACCAGGCAAATCAAATCGGTTTATTAGAAGTGGGACGGTGTCGCTAGCTGTCTATGTTGAGTAGGATGGGACAGGGTAGTATGTGGGAATCGCCGGGAGTATAGTACGACAGCGTGTGTTAGAGAATGCAAAACAGCAGTGGGAGAGGTATGCACATGGAGAGCAATGCTGAACACTAGCTAGGAAACAGACGGCAAGCCGCAAGTGTGTAGCAAAGCGATAACGACGACAGTGCACAACACGCGTAATGCAAATTCCAGCTGGACGAAGGGTGCCAAAGCACGACGTAAGTTAGCTTGTCATGAACATGGACGGGATTGCGAAGAACATGTAGGTGTGATTGAGACATGCGTGCTGGTTATGATGCTGTATTGGTCGGGAAGAAAAAGATTGTACATTCATTGATGAGGGCCAGTAAAAGGGAGATTGCGGGTTATATTGACAAATAAACAGATGCGCCGAGATTGGCTGACGGAGGAGGTTGAGAGGTTATGACTGAGCCTGCAGCCCGCCTTCTTCCATCATGTCGATCGCGTCTGGGTCAATACCAGCAGCAATTGCACGCTCGCGCTGTGCGCGAATGAGTGCTTTGAGCGAGGGCAGCTCTTCGGCGAGATTGACTTGGGTGTTCTCTGGCCATCGCTCGAGCGCCCACGAGCGCACGTAGGTACTTGCCTAAGTTGGATCGGATCAATGCAGAACAACAAAATGCGTCATGGGAACGGTACCTTCATGAACTTCTTCGCTGCGTACTTCTTAAAGAATGAAGGGTGTCGGACTGGCTTCAGGATGTAGTTAAGCATCAAGTTGGCTGTTGGGATCAGTGCACTCTCGGAGTACGACGAGTAGTGTGCCAAGTTCGGCGTCTAGGAGCCATTGTCAACTCAATGGCACACGAAAGATCTGTCACTCGTCAACGTACCCAGTCCTCTTTCCCCAGAACGAAGCGAGCTAACCACATCGAGGCTGCGGCCAATAGAGATGGGGGAGCGGCGATCAATCTCCACTCTACGCACTCGATCTCCAAGAAGTACTTCGCGACAGTGCGCGCCTGAACATTATACTCGTCCGCCTTGCTGACCCGGCGAAGAAAGTGGATAGGGTTTGGGTAACCCATGTTCCACTCTATTGTTTTGAGAATGTACTTCTCCGCCTGAAGGATCTCGGCCTCTGTGTACGATGAGTCGGCGCAGTAGAGAAAGTTGACCGCAGAGGGTGCCACGATCTCCTCAACTTTCGCAGCGAGAAACATGCACGTGATGCCAACCAACTGTAATTTGGCAAGGGACACAACACGCGCAGAGAGAAAGCGGTCGATGATGTTTATGGCAAGGTATAGTGTCTCAGGGAGGAGGCGGAAGCGCATGTGGACCTGTATCAACCAGTCGGTAAGGATACCACGCATCTTCCATGCGAGGTCCTTTTGGCTATCCATATAGTTCGGGTTGGGGAGAGTGGTTTGCTGTTCAACGCGGGCACTTCGTCAGGTGATAGACATCATGGGAGAACAAGAGAACGCACCTCGACAACCTTGAGGTACTCAAAAATGTCATTTACGTACTCACTAACCATCATAGGGTCATCAGCGTCCTCAGCATCCAGGTCCTCCCACTCGGCACCGTTGGGATCCGCTTCCACCTCACGCTCGATATCATGAAGGTGCTTTTGGAGCTCCCTCTCCGCAATATCCCGAACTTGGTCCTCGACTTCTACCTCGTCCTTGGCTTCCTCGTCAGGGGCGTCGGATGAAGTTCGCCTCTTCTTGAAGACGCGATTGGACTCGGCCTCCATTTCGTCTCGCTCCCGCTCTTCCTGGATAGGGGGATTCCGTCGGGCAGTAGCGGTAATGGAAGTAGGTTTACGGGAGTGGCCGTTGACGCGATGAGGGGGGACGTGAAGATCGGGAGGGTCGATGACCATAGCATCGACATGAAGAGCGGGTTTCTCTTTGGCACCATTCACGACATGGTTGGCGGCAGCCGAGGAACGAGTAGTACGTTTAGGGGCGGGATCAGGGTGTGGAGCGGGAGCGGACACCTTGCGAACTTGACGTGGGACAGGTGCAGTTGTGGTGGTGGTCGGAAGCTTGGACTTGATGACCACACCAGCAAACTTGCCTGACGGAACGGGAGCCGCGGCTGCATCCTCCTTTCCCTTGCCTTTGTCGACGGTAGTTACACGAGCCTTTGGCTTGTTAACGGTGACCTCACCCAACGTAGAACGTTTGCGTTTGCCTTGCGCAGCTGGATCCTCTGGCTGAGAATCCTTGGCAGCGACAGCCTTTGGGCGAGTGGACAAAGTAGGGGCGGTGAGACGGTTAGAGAGAGTGGTTTGGGAGTTAATGTTGGAAGACGATGGGGGTTTTGAGCGAGTGACAACGCGAGAACGCGCATTGGCGTTTTCGTCTTTGAGGACAGTTGTGCGTGTTGTACGAGTGACACGGCGGGTCTTAGATCGCAGGCGCTTTAAGCGAAAGAAAAGAGATGACAGAGAGAGACTCACTGGTATGTTAGAAGCCATGATAAGTGAGAAATGAAAAGAAAGACAAGACGAGAGACGACCAGACAAGTCGTCGTGCACTCGACCAATCCACTTTTCCTTTTCCCTTCAACCACAGCAAACAAGTACAAACACTTAAACGCGCTCGCGACTGTCCACGTGATCGTCCATTTCTGGAATTTGATAAGATTAGATAAGATTAGATCCGAGGTAAAACATATGACAGGGCTGTTGTCGGTTGTCTGCCTTTCCGCTCTTTCTTCCGCAATGGCCGCCAATAATCCAAAGCTATTCAGCTCAACAAAACCCCACATTCTCGTTCTTGCGTCTCTTGCCCTTCTTTTAAGAACTCGCATCATCTCTGGTCCTAGGGATCTCATTCATAAATTGAGCCACGTCGGCTTTAGCACGGAGTTAAGTCCGTCAGAGCTTAACCACGCATTACAGCAACTTTACGTCGAAGGATCCGACGGGACCCGAGAACTACTCGTTCCATTCAGAAACAGCATCTCGAAGGTACGTTTAGCCATCTTTCGATTATCCCATTCGCTCACTCCTCGTGCGGTATCTATGACGCTAGGTCTCGTTGCATCCAACCTCAGATGCTCTCTTCTCGTCCCACAAACGACACTTCCCGCCCCTCCCCCCCTCTGCGCAAAACAAGCCCAATGTTGACCGCGCCTTTCTCCGCCAACTCTTGGCTATCCTGCGCATAGTATTCCCCTCATACCGTTCCTCCGAAGTCGGCATCGTCCTCGTTCACAGTACCTTTCTTGTACTGCGCACAGTTCTGAGCGTGGGTGTAGCTAAGCTGGACGGTAAGATCGTAAAAGCTTTGGTCCGTTACCACCGTTTCCTCTTCCTTTCGTCCACCCGTGCCTAAATTTAGACGTAGGTCAGCGCAGATGGCCGTGGCTTTCTTCGTGGCCTCGGGCTATGGTTCCTACTGGCGATTCCTAGCACATACACGAATTCCTATGGTGATGCCCCTTGAATGCACGCGCCCCTTCTCTTCCTCACATCCCTACTAGATCCGACATCTTCAATCACGCCTTTCTCTACGCCTTCGTACCCGTCTAACTCGGTACACGCACGACCTCTATCTCTCTTCAGATCCTCACTTGCGCTATTACCGCATTTCCGGACAAGGTGGAATCGACGGTGTCGATCAGTATATCACCGCAGACATCGCTAGTTGGGCAGACAGTCTCTCTGGTTTATAGTACGCCCTTTTCTCGCCTCCGTCTACTCCTCCCCCCAACCTAGACTCCCCAGCGGAAACGTTTTAAAGCCGTTGCTTGATCTCACCTTGTTTACTTCGCAATTATCTCGCACTCTTGGATTCAGGGGTACCGCGGCCCTCTTCCTTAACTACTACATCACGGCCCGAATTTTACGCGCTGTCACACCAGCTTTTGGGAGGCTTGCAGCTGTCGAGGCGCGCTTAGAGGGCGAATATCGAGCTGGTGTAGGCCGAGTCGGAAGAGAGGCAGAGGAGGTCGCGTAAGTTTAACCCTATCAACACCTGTTCACTGGGCTGTACTCATATCACTTTAGCTTTTACGATGGTGGACATCGCGAGCGAGAGATCCTTTGGAGAGCATACTTACGTCTGATCAAGCACGTTAACTCCATCTTCAAGGTATCCCTCGACTTCGGGAGTATTTGATTGATCCCGTCTAGATCTGATTCCGTTACCCCCTGCAGATTCGCATCGCCTACGAATGGACGGAAGACTTTGTTATCAAATATCTCTGGTCGGCTGCGGGCTATTGCCTCATCTCTATCCCTGTCCTCTTTACGCGCCGACTTGCAGTAGATGTGCAGCCAGGCCCACGCTCGGCTTTAACAGCAGCGAACAACGCCGTGGCCGACCGTACTGAGAGTCTGTAGCGTCTTCACCACTCATGCTGTCAATGCTCACTGAACATCTTTGCGCTGCAGATTATATTTCTTCTCGCCGTTTGCTCCTCTCCCTCGCTGACGCCGGCGGGCGTCTAATGTACGCCTACAAGGACATTCTCGAACTGGCAGGCCTCACTACGCGCCTCTACGCACTGCTTTCCGCCCTCCACAATCTGCCACCTCTCCCTGTGTCATCTCCGGCAGACTGGTGGTCCCTCACGTGTCACCCTAGACAACGTAGACGTATCCATTCCCGCCTCAGGAGCGCAGGAAGCGCCGCTCGTCAAAGATTTGAGTCTGTCTCTCTCTACAGGGGAGCACCTCATGATTACTGGCTCAAATGGGGTCGGAAAGACTGCGGTTGCACGCGTGCTTGCTGGGTTGTGGGGGCCAGGGAACGAAGGGAGAGTGCAAAATGCATCGGCCAGGCCGCGGAGAATTGTTTGTTGTACCTCAGCGCGCATATATGGTGACTGGTTCTCTTCTCGACCAGTACGTGTCGTGCCTTAGTGGGTGTGTCTCGCTGCTGACAAATTGGATTCGAAGGATAATATACCCTCACACATACCCCCAATTCTTGCAGTCAGGGCGGACGATGGAAGAGTTGATGGAGATCCTCGAGGCGGTGCATTTATCGTACATACCTTCAAGAGAGGGGGGCTGGCAGACGCGGAAGGAATGGAGAGATGTGTTGAGCGGAGGTGAGAAACAGAGGGTGAGTAGATCCTTCCGCGTGTCAGGGTTGTTATGCCGATGACATGTGGGAGCAGATGGCGATGGCGAGAGTGTTTTACCACAAGCCCAAGTTTGCTATTCTCGATGGTGAGTGAAAGTCTATTATTTTTGGTCTTGTGAGGTGGTCTGAGGCCAAACTCCAGAATGCACGAGTGCCGTGTCTAGTGATGTAGAAGGGCAGATGTATGAACATGCCAAATCTCTGGGCATCACTCTCATCACGATATCTCTCCGGTATGTCCGACCCATAGTCGACTCGCGCCATTCTCTCATGTAGCTGCTATAAAACAGCCCATCTCTGGCAAAGTACCACACTCAATTGCTCACACTGTCAGGTGACGGTACAGGGAGCTGGACGCTTGCCCGTATAGGTACAGCCGAAGCGCGGATGGGAATCGATCGCGAGATTGGGATGCTGCAGAGTAAGCTGAAGGAAGTTGAAGGATGGGAGAGGCGAGTGAAAGAGCTTGAAGTTATGCTGGGCCCTCAAGGGGTTGTTACTCCGTAGGTTCTGTGTCGAGTCTGTGCTTGTGCTATCTGTTGTCGCGCTATGTTTGTTGTATGTGACGTCATGTCGGACCGGACCGGACCTGGGGTGAGGACAAGGAGGTTTTCGCTATTTCTGGCTAAGGAACTATCATAGCGAACATTGAACATGTCATCAAGTGGTAACACATCAAGCAACAATCAACGCGAACGTGACAGTCCAGACGATACAAAACCTCGCAGAGCCAATCGATCTACCAAAGTCTCAGGAAAGCTCAAGGTTCTCCCTGAACAACCAGAACCTGGTCCAGTGCCGACGAAACGTGCGCTGCTTGCGCCTGCACAAGGCGGTGAAGGTTCTGGCGCGACAGGAGACAGCGACGATGACGACGGAGATGGTGGTCCCGACGAAGACGAGACAGAGGACGTCGACGTACGCTCGTTCTCTCCCTAGCACGCCATTTGATTATCACTGTGCACGACATGCTGACACCACTAAACCCCCAACCCTCTAGGCATACAATCAGATCGCGCGCATGCCCGCGGGCACTGCGCGTCGTGACGCGCTACGACTTACGAAGAAGAAGGCCAAGTCACTTCCTCGCGTAACGGCCTATGCCACTGCTGGGTAGGCGCTGTTTCCTCGCACCTCCCCTTCCCCAGTCCCCTTCTTCTCTTATCGCACCACTTTTTTTTTTTTTGTTATGCCTGTCATGCTCATGGTTTGGCGTGTGATTACGTGCGTGTATGCGTGCTAACATATCCGCTCCACACAGATCTTACCGCTTCGGCGACCTTATGAAGTTCTTCAACGCCCGCCGCACGGCGTACCATACCAATCCCCGCAAGATCGACGACGTCATATACACTACCTATTTTTACGGCACCCCAGACCATCCTCCTGCCACGGTGGTGGACGTCGTGAACAGCACGCCAGCAGCCGGCGCAAGGGGGGGAGGAAAAGGCATAGCGTCTGTCAAGTGGCGCAGCTCTGGATCGGACGGGGAGACGACCACGGCCACGGCGGTCGAGCGGCCTACCAGAGCGGCAACGGGCGATTTACTCGGCCTTCCCGAACTCGCCATCGCGGACGCGCTGCCCACAAAGCGTAAGGGGAGCAAGTGGGACACGTCGGGGACGGGCGAAGCCGAGATCTTCCTGTTCTCCTACGGGACCGTGGTCATTTGGGGGATGACGGAGCAGCAGGAAAGACGTTTCCTCTCGTCTCTGTAAGTTTCGCGCCCATCCCCTGCGTATTTTTATATCGGAGCTGACTCTCTCGCTCGTTCAGGAAGCGATTCGAGGTGGAAAAGCTCGGTACGTTTGCCCGCTTGCGCGTACAATCGTTTTGCGTGAATCCGAGCGTGCCTTTTTAGCTTCACAGGACGTCGAAATGGAGGACCTAAACTTCTACTATGCAAATTATAGCCGAATCTATAATGACGTGATCACGTTGCGCAAAGGGTCAAGCTATATGTGAGGGGTTTATTTCTCTGCCTTTTGCGTTGCACGCATCAATCGGCTCTCAGGACGAAATTGTCACTGTCACATGCGCTTTCGCAGTCCGTGAAGATATCCCTTGTTAGTTTTCTTCTACTTCTGCTTCGCAGTTCCCTTCCTCACCGTCCAATCTTGTTTCCTTTCCTTGAAGTTCGAAGAGTTGATATCCGCGACCATAGAAGAAACGAAAGAGTATCCCCGAAATCATCAGCGAGACGGGAAAAATAGGTCTTGATCACAAGGGTCTGTCGTCCTTCCTACAACCCCTTGCTCTGGTCCTCATCCGTTTTTCGCAGAGATTATGCGCAAGATGGGAGAAGTCTTTCTCTTACGAGCCAACATCGCAGCTGTTGGCTCTGTCCTTGATTCGCCCGAAGTTTTCTGGGTAATCATCCTTCTTAGTAAAGACGCGGAGAGTTACACCACTAACGAGCCGCGTCCAGGCGTACCCCGACCTGCGACCGCTTTATGAAGCGGCGCGAAGCTATCTCGAGATTCCGCAACGCATCAACCTGCTCAACACCCGCGTGGAGGTACTACAAGACATGCTACAACTCTTGAAAGAGTCCGTGTCGAGTCGGTATTCGGAACGCCTCGAGCAAATCGTAATCGCCCTTATTGCAATAGAAATCAGTGAGTCAACTTATGCCTCTCGTCTCCTGAGCCGTTAATCTGATTCGGCGTAATCAAGTCCTTGGCATCATCACCATCCTCGTTGACCTCTTCGCATGAACTTGATAACCTTAAAAGAGTCGATGGACTTTCTCTCTCTCGCATACATCCATGTTCTCGTTCCTCCATTTTGTTGTCTTCGGTCATCACCATCTCAGTATTTCTAATGCATTTGGGTACTACACTGGTGACCGTCAGCTGGCGCGCGGTTCGCGTGCATTACCACTATTCGCCGCCCGGCTACGCTCCCGCCTCTCCCGCTTCTCTGTCTTGTCTGTGCCCGCACCACTCTTATCCTTCGTTACGCGGAAACATAGGAACTCTATGCCCGTTCTCCGTCGAGTCTCGCTTAGGGTGCGCTTCACTCCATCGAGGTTGCTCTGCAAATTCTCATCACCTGGACGACGTGCGTACGCTTGGGATATCTTGGTGTACAGGTCCGAGAGTATTTTCGCCGTGTTGGTCGTGACGTAGCGCGAGAGCGTTTGGTGCATGAACTCGATCTCTAAGGTGGCCTGCCAAAAACGCCAATCAATTCACTCCCAGTGTTGATGATGAAAGTGGAAAAACCTACACGGAGCATGCCACCCATTCCAAAGCGCTTAACCTGCTTGAAACATCGAAGGGCCTCCTCGGCTAAGCATTCGACGAGCGCGTTGAGCGTCCTATCAAGGAGCGGTGGAGCGACGTCGCTGACTTGTGCGTGCACACCGACGAGGTACATCAGCGTCTCGAACATATATGGTCGAATCTCTTGAAAGGCCACAATAGTTCAACCCGTCGTTAGCGCGTTTGACAAAAAAAAAAGGAGCCCGAGAGGCGTTTGAGGCGCTGACCTGTGGGCTGTGGCGTCTCGTACCAATCCATTTCCGGGTCCAGAATCCCACCGCGCAGCTTGCCAGTCGCGATCGCAACTTTGGGGTTGAGAAAGTTCTCAAAGAGCGTCTGGTCGAGTTGCTCCACGACGGTCATCATGGTCTAAACGACATCCGTGAGGCGGCGAAAATAAGCACGCCACCTACTAACCGCTTTATCCGTTTCGGCGTTGATGTCGAACGCACTCTCGAGTTGGTTGACCATGCTTGGAATGAGCCCCCGCTTCAGGTGCGCAAAGTTTGAAATGACGAGGAGCGTGCGTGTGTCCTTGTCACCCACTTGAGTGTCTAGTGCGCGGGTCCACGAATGTAAAACTCACTATTTCCGACGTGTCGACCGGATGGCGTCTGTTGACGTCTACGCTTCCGATCATCGTGTGAGAGTTCTCCGCGTCGGTGACGGGCGAGCCTTCCGTCGCCAGCTGCACGAGCCCATCCAAGAACGCGTACGTAGCATCCAAAAACGCTTTGGAAATCTTGTTCACGAATCCGTTGGGAATAGAACGCCTCCCGGTGCGAGAGGAAGACGACGACGACGGTGCTTCTGCCCCACTTGCAAACTTGAAGGCCCACGTCGTGACTTGCCGTTGGAAGTAATAAACATCGGACAGATATTCGGTCGTGTATGGTTCTGACGAGGACATCGCCCAAGTCTCCAAATAATAGAACGAATGGGCATCTATGCCCCAAGATCAACGAAGGCCGGCCTGATCAACCAGCGTGGACGTACCTCTGACCCACGTGTGCGTCAACACGTCTTCAAAGCCCCATTTTGCGTTCTCCAATAGATCATCCAGACTCGACCTCATTTCACTTGATATTTCCATGGAGTTGATCTCGTTTACGTTGTCTTGAATCTCTGCCAAAATTTTCATAAGGTAGTGCGCCGTAGTGAGTGCGTTCGAGTCGCCGGGTAGAAGTGGCCCAAAGGATCCTTCCACCAACGACGGCGTCGTTACTGCCATGTCCGAGAAGATAAAGAATTCGGAGAGGAGAGATACGTAGAGTCTGACAATATCGTGTGCCATCGTCCGAACCTGTGACGGACTCCGCCGCGAACCCGTCTGGGGGCCGGACTATGTCGCCATAGCAGAGTGATCTATAGAGGAAAACACTTTTGACGTGAGAAAGCATCGTACCTTTCTATACTTGCCGTCGAGGAACCCTTTTGCAATTTTCCAGAAGTTGGGAAGGGCGGACATCATGACCTCCGAAACACTCTTCACGAGATCGAGTATGACACGCCAAACCTCATGGCCACCAGACTGCGCTGCGAATTGAGAGCATTAGGCTACAGGGACGACGGCACATCACGTATGAAGGAGCGTACGTATGACTTGCTCCTGCTTGTTTGCTTTCAGTGAAGCTACGCACATTTTCAACTGAGCGGCGATGAGGGGTCTGAGTGACTCTGAGTCTTGAGACGGTACTGTGTTTGCATCCCGCTTTCCTGAGTTGCCGATTAGCAGGCAAGATAGCTAAACCCTGGAAGACACATGCGTTTGACAACGGCTAGAGCCACCTGGTACGCTTTCTTCATCTGCTCAAGGATAAACTTGTGTTGGGCATCGAAATATGTCCACACTGGATCTTCTGGCATGTTGAGTTCCAGGAGAATTCTATGGCACCTCTCAGCGTGAGGCCTCAGAAAACGGGAGAAAACGAAAACGTGCTCAATAGTCTTTTCCTGGTCTTCGATGGGGCGCCCAGGTTCTTGCAGTTGGCTGAGCAGGAGAGCACGCATCTCGCCCATCGCTTTCTCAACTGTACCCCACACCTTATCGAGAACGCGCTTCTGCTGCCGCTCAGCGATGAGGGCGCTTTGACCGTCTTTAGGGCCACTAATAGGAAGTAACTGCCCTGCACGGGACTCCATCATGAATTTCCCTTTCTTGTAGTCGCGTAACGCCACCTCATATCGGCCCTACCACAAGACACTGAGACAAGGAACGAGAGAACGGAAGAATGGAAGTGATGCACGTACGGCTTCTACGGATTCTATCAACGATGCCGGAAGGTTGAAGAAGAACTTGGATCTCTCAAAGACAGCGAGCGTTGTCCTTAGTTTATGCGCTTTGCTCGCGTTCTCGAGAACGGGAAGGAACACCTGGTCAGCTTTCGCCGCCGCCTCTGTATGGAGCTGTCAGGCACATCGAAGAACAACGTTTGCTTTACGTACGCTTCAGTTGGTCTCGGAGTGGTCTTGAGGCATAATCGCTTGATTCTGACAATAGCCCCTCGCGCATTTCGGCATGCAAAGCTAAGGTGGTATGTCATGGACAGTCGATAAACAATGCATCCGTCTCACCGTCAGTGGAGGCCTTGACCGCCACGAACTTGTCGAAATTGTCTTCGACCAAAATTCGGATAGCCTCCGAGCGCGAATCGATGGAGGCCCGCAGGTGTGCTATACCCGCGGCTAAATCCTGGTACGTGGCGTTCGGGTGCACCGCAGAAAGGAAGGCTTTTGGATCGAATGACTTGGAAGTGATAAGGACAGCGGCACCTGCTCAACGCCACTCAAGTCAGTTGCGCACATCACGGATGCGCACGGCGCAGACAAACGGGATTCCATGTCCATGTCTTTCACGCTGATACAGAATATGAGCAGGACCGTCGCGTGAATAGTTGATCCACGATACGCACTCGACGAATGCTCCGAGACCAAGTGGATCTCCCTCTCCCTCGGAACTTGCAGTCGGACCAGCGAGCTGCCCAGCGATTGAATCTTCGTGATCAACGTCCTCCCATTTCCTAACATGAGACCGCATCTAGTATAGACACAGTAGTGGGCCAATCCCGTACTTACGTTGGAGCTAATGAGGATATTCTATACGCCTTGAGTAAGGACGCTTCGTCGATAGAAAAGTTCAAGCGACCCATTGTCACGAGGAATCGGCTGTATTGTATACCCAGAAACCGCCTCGGGAGGAGGTCAAAGTCGTCGAGGTGCGTCAATTGAATTGTCAGGAGTAAATCCGGGAACCGGCCCGAGCCATAGATGGGTGTCAGAACTCAATGGCACCCCCGTCCTTAGATCGCTTCCTCACCTCCGTTACTTTCTATGGAACCGCGGAGGCATGCTCTATCACCCCGAATACGGACCAGGCTCTCTCCGTTAGCTAGCGGCCACAACTCAACTCCACAAACAAGAGGGCCCCGCCATAGGCGTCAACCAATTCACTTTGTCGATACCTACTATAGTAGTTCTGTTGTATGCTTTGATGTTATTCTGTTTACCCATTCGCCACCTGTCAGTAGCTTCTATCGAGGCCGCGGGGATAGGATGCACGTCTTGGCACCTTCGTTCAGATTGCCGCACCGTTCGTTCACAGATACTCCCGAGTGACTATATTCGGTTGTCGCCCTCACCTTGTCTTCGACCCTGGTAGTTGCAAGTGCTCTACTGTTGTTCCTGTCCGAAAAACGGGCTATCCGATCGTGTCATATGGTCTCTGCTTTTTCGAGTGAGAAGGTCGCATTGGTGAATCCAGACCTCGATATTGGGGGCTCACGTAAGTACAAACCAAAGTTGTGCTATGTCCATTTGTCGTGTTCCACGTGATACTCTCTTTCCAGCCTTGATTGTTCTGTTCTGTTCTGTACTGTATCGTATTGGACCGCGTCTTTCCACGACAGGAACCACTGGGCGTCTCTTATGAGGCTCGGCGGACATCTAACTCATTCTGACGCTGGTTGCCCCATGGCCTTGGCGAATTAAAAGAATCTGTGGCGCAGCACACCCCACTTCTCGCGACCCATGCCGCCTGTTCTCGTGCCTGTCTGGTCACTAGAAGCGTTCGGTTGTAGTCGTAAACTTCACCGTTCCCAAAATCCAGTCGTTATTTCTAAGCACTCGGCGGAGCATCTGTCCCCGCACAATTCCCGACTCGGAACTGTCAACGCATCAGGGGTCTCTGATATTCGACACGCTTGGTTCGCGTTGCGGCGAGAATCACTTAGCTGAGTTTAGACCCGGCATTGCGCTCTGCGGTGCGATGGCAAACCGTTTCCGAAGAATAAATGCCTCTTTCTGCTCGCTTATCTCAGGTGAGCCGCCTAGCACCTTCCATGCGTAGTCCATTGTTTTGCAGTCCTACAGTACTTGCTCGTTTAATCTCTGCCCGTAAAACACCGGCGGATCAACACGATGGAGTTGGCTAGTCGCCAAAAGCCGAGGATTCGAAAGTCTCAAAATAATTTCTTCATCGGTTTGGGCAGAGTCATGCCCGTGACCGCTGCTTCGAACTTATTCGCGATCATTTCCCCCAAGAGTGGCACCGTTGCTCGTCGCGGCCCACCACCACCGGCACCAATACGATGGTGCGACGGCGACGGCGCCGCTCCCATCCAGTCACGGTTGCCTCTGCGCATCCTACAGCTTGGTCAGGGCTGCCAATGAATTCCTGGGCTCTGCGATAAGTTACAAAGGATGTTTCAGCTGTCGTATAAGACGACATGGTGTTCAGCTATCGTTATCTAGGCGGAGTGACAACCGACTTCAGGCTTCAAGGCTTCGCTCCACCGCACCCCCGGAAATCAGGTGAAACGACAGGAAAATTGGAGACGATCATTCTCACTCGCCTTGTCTGTCAGCAAATTTGCATTGTAACTCTAGTATGATAGATAGCATAAATTAAATCGGCTCCGATTTTTTAGCGCCGGCGAAGACTCATATCACTTCAGCAACATATTTGCGATCTTGAAGCTTGAAACGTGATTCCTCGTATAAACTCCATAGATTCAAGGTCGTAATGATGGGTGCTGATGCCATGTGGGACGCCGGTAGGCAGTTGTACACAACCTTTGTATTCTCGCGATCTCGGTTGTCTGTGCCGTCCCCTGGATGCTGATCACCTTAATCTCACCTCGTGGCGGTTGATGACGTGTCTTATTCCTATTCCGTGTACGTCGGAGATATGTTAACCTGGACAGATGCCAGCCCTGAAAGTACGAATTTAGGTACTGCCTAGTCACGTTACTATAGGCTCCCAAACCAGAGCTGAATACAATACACACTGATTGTGCTCTCACCCGTTCAAGTAACGGTGCTTATGGCCTTGCAGGGATCTCGTGCTTTAAGGACCACCATAGGGCCGCCGTAGCTATCGAAATACGATGTGGGGTCGATCTGTTCCGTGTCGCTGCGCGTCGAGTGACACACGCCATGGTATTAATAAACATACCAAATTCGCAACGTGGACTGTAGCCAATAAGCGCTTTAATCGAAACTCAAAGCGTGAGCACAAAATATCGGCCATTAGTCCACGGGATACTGAGGAGATCTAGGGGGCTGCGACAATGCCAGCGGTAATGATTCGTACAATTGAAGGTGTCAAGACCTACGGATGATTCCATGCCGGTAAAGCAGAGGACTAACCCACGAGAGCATGAGCCGTCTCCACAGAGTGAGAGCGAATGCAGTAACTCGCAGCCGGAGGTTGGGTGAGTGAGGGATAATTAACGACTTTGAGCACAAGGGCCGTTCTGGGGTCATGCTAATCAAATTCGAGGGTTGACACGGCAATTCCCGAAGCACGGCGCCTTGCCGTTCACCCGTCACGGTGGCAGCAGTTGCTCTCCCTTAGTCTCACCGCATGAGCCAGTCCAAGAGGGACGGTGACGCTTCCAAAGAGAAGGATAACCCTTTCGACAGGGAAGGCTTCCTATAGTCAGTCAACACTTCCATTCTCCCCTGGTCATTTGTTTACGAGAAATTAGTTCAGTTCTCAACCTTCCAGACACTGCTTCTACAGAAGAAGTCAGGGAAAGATACAAGACCCTGTCGGTCTTATTTCATCCAGACAAGCAGCGTGAAGAGAGCACAAAAGACACCGCATCCAAGCGGTTCCTGGAGATCCAGAAGGCATATGAAGGTATATCTACCTGTTTTGCGTTTCGGAGTTCAATCTGACCGGGTCAACGGACTCAAATTTCAGTGTTATCTGATCCATTCTTAAGGTACTGCTCTCATCTATCCTTTGAGTTTTATCGCTGTGACATGGCTACAGAACCGTCTATGATATCTATGGTGCGCCGAACATGCTTTACTCTCGTAGAGCTCTTTTTTAAAAATGACAACCTATCTACCGCAGGCTTGGAAGGGACACACATGAAATGGCCGCCAGAACTTCGGTCAAAACCCAGGGATGAGGTACTTCGGATTTTTGCAGCAATTTGCGCGATTTCTTATCATGTATGCAGCTAGTAAAAATCCTTAATCGTTCCAAATGGGAACTCGAAGCTCAGAGCATGGAGGACCTTGTCCGCTCTCAGGGCCGTGTGGTAATTGGCGTCAATGCGAGTTCTCTCTTCAGTAATATTGAACATGTGGCTTCCGCTCCTTCGCATAAAAGCTTCCATGGCTGGTACAGGCAACTGCAAGGAGTCCACATATCCTCTTTTGCTTTAAAACATAGCTTTCAGGTAATCAATGGAAGCAATTACTTACCATCCGTCACACGGCCTCACGTAGACTTTAGAAGGAAATCGATGACAAGACCAGGCTCATTTTAACGACTCGTGCACCTTCAGGCAAATCCGGAACGGGTAGTCTGCTTGGTACCGTAAAACACCAGTATTCTCCACGACTAAGTTTCGAGGTTAGCATCTTTGACAGTCCTCTACGTTCCATGGGACCGATTAAATCTCGGAATTAGGCCACCGCGAGTCTGCTTCGAGCGCATTTCGTGACGATGAGGGCCCGATATCAACATGAGGCGTGTACCTTCGTGCTCCAGACATCTTTATCCCCTTCTTTCGAACCCGCCTTTCCACCGATCACTGTAACACATTCCCGTCGTCTGTTCAAGGATTCCATGACACAAGGCGTTCTCATTTGTCACATGGGAAATCAACCACACTTCTCTGTCAACATCGTCTCGCCTCATAGATTCGGAGCTAACTCTGACCCTTTATACTTCAACGGGGAAGAACCACAAACAAAATTAGGGTCCTGGTCGGGTTTCGGCACCGGTGTGAGGCAATGGTCTTGTGGTATTACGCTGGCGGGCTTGGGAACAAGTCTGAGAGCAGAATGGGGACTGGTACTCCCTGAGTTGATGGCTCAAGCATCACTTGGACTACAGCTGTCACTTGCCGGCCCTGGATGGGTAGTCACGGGGGCGTGGGGGGATGAACATGCTGGTATTACGACGACTGTCGGTTTCAACGCCGCGGGCGTAGACCTAACGTTAAAGTACGTGAGTTATTTAATTTCCGTGCCTTCGGTTGATGAATGTATGTGCAGTCTTTCCTACCTTGGTCAGCGACTAGTGCTACCGATAGTCCTTGCTGAAAATGGAAATGCGCCTTTGGCCTGCCTGGTCACGTCTCTACCTTCTGCCGTGTTCCTGTTAGCGTACCAGTTCATCTTGAGGCCCCAGCGGCGCAAGCAGCGAGCGGAGTAAGATTTTTTCTGGCATCATTAAGCTCGTCATGTGCTGTGCTGAGTTTCCCCAGGTTCTATCGCCAAGCGCGCAAAGAGCTTCTCGAAGAGAAATCAAACATACACCGCGAGATTGAGGAAACGACATTTCTCCTCCGAGAGACGGCCCGGAGACATACTCAGGCAGAGAAGATCAAGGAAGGCATGTTCATGCGATTGATCGTTCGTGTGGCTGAATTGATTAACCGAGCCGTCCCTGCGAAGGTCTGGTGGTTCTAGAAGCAATCATACGGGCCAACAGATCCGGATCCCGAGGCCAGAGCTCTCATTGTAGACGTGACGGTTGCTATTCAGGCCCTTGTTCACAAGAGCCAAGTGTACATCCCCGGTCATCGCTCAAAGGTATGTATGCCGGGTTTGATTACGGGCGATTTTCACACTACCCCACTATTTGACAACAGTCGGGCTTACAGGGGTTTTACGACCCCGTGCCATCGTGTGCCAAATCGCTGCGCATACGTTATACGTTCGGAGGTCGCATGCACTATTGTGAGATCCCTGATTATAAACCAGTTGTTCTTCCTCTGGGAGGTAAGCAGACTTGGTGGTCAGCTGTTCATGCCGTCTTGCTGACATGCACTCGTTGTCGGGGCGACGGAAACTCAGACCACCTTGTGGGTAGAGTGGCGTAACTGCTATTGTCCCTGCGTACACCGACCCCCGCTCATTTTTGTTGTTATCCACCACTTTGTCTGGACCCGTTCATTTTATAATTAAGCCACCGAATTGACGAAAGGAGAAGCGAACTTTGTTTTTGGAATTACCAGATTTGGGGGAGCTCAAATTGATGAGGAAACTCCGGCGTGCGGGCGGTCGCGGAAGAGAAACTGTGGGCAAAGCCGATAATGGACTCGGACGAGACGGAAGCAAAGGAAAGATCACGCATCGTGATGCACATCAGAGTCGGTTGACTGAGGTCGCCCCATCGGGAAGACGGATAGGCCGCTGTCAAAACCGCATCTCATCGGATCGACGGCTAGAGCGTTCATATCGTAAGAGCCGTAAGAGAGACAAGACTGGCTATTGGAGGCTCCTCGGCGCCACCTGAGAGTGTCCTTACCCCTTCCGTTCAAGTTACCATTACGCGCTTACTTGTATCCAAGAACCGGATCGGCCTCAAATTTAATCATAGCTCGATGCAGAATCCCTTTAGAAAAGTCAAATATAAGCTTCTTAGGCCCGGTACCCTTTTTTGTCCCTGGCCAGTCTGCTATATGGTCTCGCTCTCTCCTCCCACCATGTCTCCATTTTACCCCCTCACGCCCACATGTCTCCAACTTACCACCAGCAACCGACCCTTCAGAATGCGCGCATACGTACAGCCCAAGATGCCCTTCAGGTCTTCTTCGCCGTTGCGCGCAACGTCCTCACCCTGCTCACCCGTCGGCTCGATGCCGACGAACGCAAGGCAATTCGTTCCGGAAACGTCTATATTTGGGAGGACCGCAGTGCGTCCACCGTGGACAGTGGCGGCCTCACCATGGAACGGTGGTATGCTCTCAGCCCTGCTTATCCCCGAGCGGTGTATTTAGTGTACATGTTGCCGTCAGGACCGACGGAATGTCATGGGGTCCATCGCGCATACGAGAGGTCTGCCGTTTCGTGACATTCCGCCTCGTCGACATACACAGGGCCTGACCTCCTTCATCCTATCACAGGAATTCTTGTTCTATTACCAAAGAGACCCGGCCCAGGAACGCCTCCCAAGCGGCGGAGGGTAGGTACTTTACTCCCGTCCCCTTGACCAAACTCAGCGCACTTCTTCTCTTCAGGAGAATGAGCTTCCCTCTTCATGATGGTGACAAATTGATAAAGCAGACATACAGTGTCTACGTATTCTTACCCGAAGACAGAGGCCAAGATATCACTCGTAAATGGCATTTGAGTAGGCGACCGATTCACACACTATTCCTCCTCCCTGATATTGATCATCACTAGCTGCCTATTTTAACCAGAGTACAGTCGACGAGCTGACTCCGATCGAAGATGTCCCCAATGTCGGTCGGATCCCAGTTCCGGATGGACTCTTCAAGAGTGCTCGTGCAACCAAGAGCAAGCGAGATGACCCGAGGCGCAACGCCTTCATGACATCTGGGGGGTCAGAGAGTTACACATTATCGTCAGAATCTGGGGCCCTGTATACTATATTTCCTTCTTCGGGAAATGGGCCCCAAACTGCGCATCCATACACCCAGGACGGTTCTTCTTCACGAAGCCACTCTGTAGCGTCAGTGTCAGTAAATCCTTCACCGCGATTGGGCCATTCTGGGGTTCACTCTCCCCGTTCTCCCCACCCTCACGCTGGGCCATCGTCGGCCCTCCCAAGGACGCTTCCAGCCCCCATGCCTCCGACTGCCCAAGCAAGATCTCCAGGTGTCCGACAGCCCCCATCTCTAGTCCCGCTGGAATATCTCCAAGCGTGCTCAAACACGAGGAGTCCCACTGACCAACGCATGGTCGAGAAACTTTCTGTTTCGAACCAAGACCCGGGTACTAGACCATCATCGGGCCACGGGTCAAACACCAGCCGCGCAGTTCCCAAGAGCGGCTTTCGGACACCATAGGCTCCTGTGACAACGCCGCACCATCACTCACGCGACCTCGTTTGGTGCCGTACTAGGGACACAGATGACAACTTGCTTGGGTGCCAGTGTGATCTGCACCACACTGAAGGAGGTTGCTGCCTTGCCTAGTTCCTATCGCCATTCACATGCGACATTGCTTCCTTTAAAGTTTATACTACGTTTCTCGAAGACAGAATGAACGTCTGCAAATTCGTTGTACCTGTTGTTTTGACTGTGTATTGTTAACTCGCTTCGTACCCTGGCTAGACGACTACGAATTATCTCTTTCCATTTACTTCTTGGCCGAGCACAACTCGGATGTACGGCCGGCCGTACGATTTATGATCCACACCACAAATAGTTCTTGTTTCCGTCTTTTTGACGGTTGTAATCATTTGTGCATGTTTCTACTGGACCCGTATGACGATAACGTCCCAAATGTATTAAGAGCTTATTGACGTGGTATCAAGGCCCAAGCAAAAAACATTTCCAGGGTCCTACTCCTTACACAAGGATCCAGCGCGGAGGGCTATGAGATACAGTGACGCTGAGGCGCGGAGCTGGCTCTGCATATATTGCCAAGATGTGACAGAGCGGGCGCACCAGCTAGAAGTGCACATTGGCGACCAATTTATTTTTTCCCTTGCCTGCATCGCCTCCTCTGCGGTGTAACGGACAGGCAGGTCACAACCGGATGTCCAGAACAATGGGCGCAAATAGCTCGTCCAGCAGGAAACTCTTCTCAGCGACCAGCGTTCCGCGGCCGCGCGAAACCATAACTTTCATGTCGTATATAGTAGTATGCACCATGCTGGCCAATCCAAGATAGAGACCGCCCTATAGCAACCGACCATTCGATGAAGGCCGCTTTTTTTTTTTTCATAGTAGTTGTTTCCAAGTTGCAAACCGAAATTGAAGATGCCACGCCGTGTGATCTCAACGCGCGCGAGCTGTTCGTGGGTGGGCGAACCCAAAAAAAAAACAACGTAACGCTCGGAGCAGAACGAAATATAACCATATGGGGTTAACTGAGGAGGTGTGGGTCATCGGTTGTGCATTTGCACGCGTGCAGTGGGCCTGTAACTAGTACAAGTATGCCAATTTCCCCTAGTCACCGACGGGACGCGACCGTGCCATTGAAGTGTCACCCCTCCTTGGAAAACCAGATCAAAAAGCAAAAAGCAACGTCAAAAAGAACTCGGACGTAAGTGCAAGGGGGGACCGCGATTGCATTTAACCATGCTGGGCTTGTTACAGCAGCGAAGGCCCGTCCAATGCCGGGAGGGCGTTTCCGCGGAAAAGCGGCACAGTGGCGGTGGGGACGAACGACGGACAGACAGTTGATAGGGGGGGAGGGGCCCAACAACAAGAATTGACTTCTTCTCTGCCCACCCCCGCTTCGTAACGTAAGAAGCTGCATGCAGTTGCTCGGATCCTCAGCCAGCGGCTTACTACTCGCAAAAAGCGGTTGTGCCTGCACAGTATATCCTCTCGTGGTTGGTTACGACTGCGCAACGCTTCGTGCGAGCTCACGGCGCTGGAGAAAACTCACTATTCAAGGGTACTGGTTCTGTTCCGCGTGTCAATGCTGTGGAGTGGCGTTGGAGACATGACAACATCACTATACAGCCACCACTTCTTCGGACTTATGACCCGTTGGCTCGCATAATCTCTGCCCGGGGTTATCTAAGTGGTGGCTGGGGAAAAAAGTATCGCGGTCTCTCTGCGCTTCTTTCGAAAACCAGACTTGTCCCAAAAGCTGCCAATGAAGTTCTGGAACACTCTCTTGATGCGATACATCGCGACGCGTTAGTGTAAGCAACTGTCAGGGCGCGTTGCTACTTGCATTCTCTAGCGTGGCGTTTCGGACGCGCTCATTTTCACACATATGTTCCCGGAAAAACATGCAACTTTTCGTGCGTCCACAGTTCAACCGCGCCACATTCGCTCACCGATCACGGTTTACCCTAGCCATGTTTTTTTCTTGGTACTTCTAACCCAGATCCTGCCTCGGAAGCGATTCTCGGTGTTTTTTTTTTTGACACCTCTTGGCTCCTTTGCTAGCCCGGACAGCGACATCGGGTTCCGTCGTTGTGCCCCTGTGCCTAACGCTTCCTCATGTCAAGCGCCCGAATCCGCTATTGGCTGACGATTTGCCCACACACGATGAGATTGGACAACGAATCGTTCGTTGGTGCTACTATCATACCAGAACTTGTTATGACCGTTGCGGATGGCTCTGGTGGTGGCGATAAACAGATGATGGACAACAGTAGCTCTGCGTTCCCCTTTCCCTTCCACCCTTTCTCCACATACCACCTTCAGTGCGGTATTGTTAGACCCCCCGCGAGGATTATATCACTTCGCTCCATCCGGGTCTTCGCCGAAGGAGAAGGATCCGATTTCCCCGAGGCGCATAGAGCAAGCGGTTGTTGCACCACGTTGTACCATCCTCCACCCACGTGGGCTTCATACAGCGACCTGCTGTGATTTGGGCCGCGGCTCGGTGCGCTGATATTTTGCCCATCAACTTCGTAGGCATCATACGATGCTCGGAGGAGCCTACCGGTCTCACCAGTGACTGCGGTGTTGCTCTCCGGTCAAGCTTTCTCCGTTAGCTGGCCTCAGACTTTCCGATGATTTGCATGTGCATGCAAGGCCTCGCCGTTGCTGAACTTTCTGGTCGGCCATATTAATTTCGAGCTCCCCGGTTTCCCCCTGATTCACAGACAAGGTCATTCTTTCTCTCCATGGCTTTTATTTATTTTATTGGTCTTGAGATGCTCAAGACCATGGCTGCGCAATGAGCTCCGCATCGTAAGGCCAGCTGGAGGCACCTACCTTACCATAACGTCTCCATCGGGTAAGACATTCGAGTCAACGGATGACGCGCCACTCTTGCTTTGCTCGGCTCTCCTGTTAGTCCACAGGCAACCTTATGAAAGCTTGCAGACGGTTGGCAGAGTAAAGGGCCGTGGCTTGAGTGCTTGGGCTGGGGACTCAAGGAGAGATTAGGGCATGCAGGCTGGCTACGCCTGTACAGAATAGGCAGCAGTCCGGTCCCGGTCACGCTACCCAGAACAAAAACAAGCCACCAATCAGCTGGACTTTACCCAACAAGTAGCACGCCGCTGGCCAATAACGACCTACGTGGCTGCAAGTATGGCACCAATGACCTATCTCCGGCCTCGAGCGGGGAGTGGCGGCCGCGTAATCTACATCAGCTCTACGTCCTGTGCGCCAGTTCCTTACCATGCTGTCAGCAGACACATTAATTGATAAGATTTTGCAGAATTGAGGGGCCGCAATCGAAATATATGGACTTCCCTTCACTTCTAGCGGAGAAGCTTCGTGCTTATTGCGTGGTTCGGATGGCGCGATCGCAGCAGCCACATTTTGCGTAACGAGATTTCGGGCATGGACTGAATGTTACACAGGGAGGTGGCCCGTTATACGTTCCGACACGCGACCTTCCTTTCTTACCTGTGGCTTTTGCGGTCGATCTTGGCCGTGGTGAGCCCCCCCCCCCCCCTTCTCGCCAAATGACTCGGGCGTAACAACGGCTTCGGCTATTTCCTGTAATTGCGGGTCGATCTCGAGCTCGAGAACCTCAAGAACCCTCAATCAAAAAGCTCAATCCGTCGGTCGGGAAGCAGGGATTCGCCCGAGTGATTGCCCATAACTGTGGGAATCAAGACCCATACTTATACGCCGTTTCCCAAATGGATTGTTAAAAATCGGGGCGATTCATCTCCGCCCACTATTTGGGCACTTCTTGCATCGACAGGCACTTGCGAATGTCGGATCGCTCGGTAAGTATAACCATAGTACATACAGTACGTGTACCCATCCCCACCACCACCCCGGCTGTTTGGACAGGTCCCCCACCTCGCGGTTCGGTGTCTCACCGTAAGCCTGAACTGAATCAGTTTGTTTTACGCGAACCCCTCCCCCCCTCTCTAACTCCTGAAAACCCCTTATCGGACAAAACGCAAAGAAGCCGTGAACGAGAACTAGGAAGTTCTCTTTTGCCTTTGAAATAGGGCAAAGCCAATACCTATTCAAAGCCCCTCCTCTCAACAAGGAAACATTTTGTGTCTGTCAAGTGAATCATCTCGCCGTTTTTTTTTACGTGCGTGCGCAGTAAACCGATCCGGATTCACGATCCACGCTTTCAGTGTTGTGTGCGGTCAATAAGCGGCGCCTTCTAGGCCACGCACATGCGGCATTCCAGAATCTAGTCGCGCATGACTCTGCGTTTTGAAAGAAGGCGTATTATGTTTCTCTGTTTTGTCCAAAGAAAGCTAGCCCACAATTTTCACGTGAGGATTTCACAGACTTCGAGAAAGTTCTTGGTCGGGGAGCGCCTCCACCCACTCTGGCACGATTTGGTCATGCAATCTTAGCGAGAGGTCTAGATCGCAAAATTGAAACGAGATTGCAGTGACCCTGTGACCCTGCCTGATGATCTTTGAATCCGGGAATCAAGCCATTTTCGTTGATGCATTGATGTCAGTAACTTAGGCTGCCGCTACTGTGTCCATTCCCTTGCCAACCGCGGTCGGTGGGACAATTAAACCTTGTTTGGACTGGTGCGGGGAGGTTGACCGACACACGCAAAGAAATAAGTAAAATCACGCAGCGCTCTCAAAGTTCCAGAATTTCAAGCGTGGGGCATCGCTGATTTAATTTGGCTACGATCATGGGACGCGCGATAGTCTGTAATGATATGCAAATTCGCTTTTTTTTTTTATACATTTTTTCCCTTGGCATGGTCGCGATACGCGGCAGACCTGTGCAGAAGTATCATTTCCGAGTTGTTGGCTCGTTGCTTAGAACGGTGTTAGCTTGTAAGTTTATGCGCGGGTGCGCCGTGCTCACTCCCCGTCTTGGATCTTTTTTTTTTCCTGGTGATTGTTTACAACAGTACTACGCGTTTTAAGGTGCAGATGTTGTCGAAGACTGTTGTGCGAGTCATGTCACGTTGAAGAGTCCACGTTGGACACAGCATGATTATTTTTTCTGGGGAACTTAGGTCATAGCTACAAAAGAGAAGACCAAATACATGTCTGATCTGATGAGTGCTGTGATCATCTGATGAGACTTGCGTTTCGTTAATTGCTCACATGCCAGTGCCACATGTATTGACTGTCACACTCTTTTATTCTTCCAAAGCCAAATGTGTCGCCGCGGGGGAAGCGGGAAGATCAAGGGGTATGAACGGCGAAAGAGAAGTTGATTCTCACTGTGTACACGGATATTCGTTGGTACATATACGGCTCATAAATAGAACTGAACTGTGATTCATTTGCAGAGCACAGAGCTGATCCGTCATGTAGCTATTAAGGGCTACATCCGCTACCCACATCGCCGAGCGGGAAGTACTGTTTCAGAAATTCTTCTTCTTCTCATCGACCGAGAGGCCACCTGTGGTATTCGGGAGCATTTAAAAGCGGTGTCGAGGGCGAGAAGATACGTCACGCACCGGGACCCATATTAACAAGAAGGATGAGACCACCGACGATCGCTGAAAAAGCACCAAACCGATAAGCGCTGAATGAGGGTTCTCGCAGGCTAAGATAAGCTTACACATGGTCTGGAAGAAGTCATATCTAGTGGTCGGCACGTCAGCAAATGTGTGGCATGATCCCAGAGGCCAGTGAGTATATAGACTCGTGCTGGTTCCCCCGATTGAAAGATAACGCACTTGAGGAAGTCCCTCGCGGGATGCGCAGAGTGTACACTCCACCAGTTGTTTACAGCCACATTGAAGATACTGAGTGTAATGACGAGGATCGAAGCGGACCACTTGGCCTTGAAGCCAACGGCAACCATGACGCACGCGACCAGACCGAACAAAGAGAGGAATGCGCGGCCGATGCTCCACTTGCCCTGAAAGATAAAACCAAGGAATAAGAAGATAAGGAGAACGCGACCAGCGAGGAGGAAGCTACGGAGGGAGGGAGGTGAACGATGGGCGACACAGTAAAAATCTTTTAGCGCACTATTTCCTGCGGTCGTTCTCACTGATGCTCGGGATGCCGGCGAAGAGCTTTTTGCGAGAGACCATGGAATCGCTGAATACCATAAAGAGACCACCAATCACGGAAAGATTACGAAGGAAAAAAGTCATGTCAAAAATGAGACCATAGCCGAACCCTTGAACGATGACAACTGCGAGAAGTCCCGCGACGGCATATTCAGTATGACGTTTGGCCACGACAGCGCCGGAGGCAACAAGCATGGTCTAAGCAAGCCAAGAATCAGGTGACATCAAACATTCATGCTGTACAAACATGAACACGGAAGAGAAAGGGGCGTACAATAACATTTAACATGAGGAAGATATGGGAGATTCCTCGGGGGAAGGACCGGTGTCTAGAATGGGTGGAAAGCAGCTGAAGAGGTTGAACTCGAGAAAGGGGTCAGGAAGCGCACCTCTGCAAATACCAGAGCTGGTCGCCCCACTGCGTGGCGATTCTGAGCGAATCCTCGAGGAAAGTGACTATGATCAGGAAGCGACCGATAGCTGGGAGGTAAGGCCTGAGAGGTTGTGAATAGATTTCAACATAATCCTCGATTTGCTTTGCATAATAGCGGAGCTTTTCGACGGGATTTTCTGGGTCTGCCGCCCTGTAGCCAGACGAGGGACGTGAATTGCCGATTCCATGGGGGTCCGGGCTGTAACTGGGACCCTGTGGGCGGGCAATACTTATGCGAGAGGACATGTTAAGTAACGGGAGAGGGGCGGCGGCGGGGAGTAGTGGCGGGAGGGGTAAAAAGGAAATAGAAATAGACGACGTGGTTGAGTTACGTTGGGCGACGTGGCCTTTGCCGCGTCCAAACAGACTCCGAGTCGGCATCATCACTCCGCATTTCCGGGATCCCTCGACTCGACCATGCCCGAACAAGACTCTTTGTCAAAATGGCACTTCATAAGACCCTGGCACCCTCGTCTCTCTCTCTTCGTCAAAGAGATCACTTCAGTTTCTGCAACTTTTGTCATCGTCAGTCTTGCCAGTCGAGACCACTTCGAACCCGATGACGGCCCGACCCCGACTTCATCGTCCAATCAATCTGTCGTTCCAGATCCTCTTTCAAAGGGTGTCTCGGTCAAGGTCAACGGAACTCCTTGGCCGAAATGCCTTGCACGCTTATCCGACAATGCCGATGAAGCCATGATCATCGTTTACGGACTCATGCCTGGCCGTCACTATGATATCGAACTTGGCCTCATTGCAGGTGAAAAGCTCAGAGGTCAAATTGTCACTACAGAGAGTGTCGGTGTGTACTAGGTCGACGTTCTCATATTCGACGCTATCAACTCACTTCGCCAGTAGCTAGTGATGGTGCTCGGGCGAATTCGGACAGCAATTCTGGAGCCCCACAACTTGGCGTCTTCTCGTCTACTACTTCCCATTCTCTTGCGACCGACCATTCTCCCTCACCGCCGTCGCCGTCTCCTCCCTCAACACCTAATGGTGGTCCCTCCTACTCTTCCCAGACCTTCGAGGATTATCTCGGCAGTCTTCGACTTTCTCTCTCCCACCTCCAGGCCGAGCACGAAACACTTTCCAACTCACTCAAGTCTGCCCGTCGGGACTCCCAAAAGGCCCAAGCCGCCCAACGTACAGAAATATCCTCGCTCAAGCGGGCCGCGCAAAAACACTCTGCCGGAGATACGCGCATGAGACAAAAGGCGCGCGCGCTCGAAGAAGCCGCCAAGCAAGCCGTCAAGGGCCGTGAGGATGTCGAAGCCGAGTACGCTCTTTTGGAGGCGACCCGCGTCGAACAAGAAGCGGAACTTGCCGACGCATTGCGCCGATTCGAGGAGGCGCGCATCCGCGCCGAGGAGTGGCGAACACGTCGCGAGAAGGCAGAGGAAGAAACCGGCAATAAGCTTCAAGGTGCCAAGGCCGAGCTCGCGGCCGTCGAAGCGCGCCTCGAGAAGCTGCGTGCGAAGCGTGAGCGGCTGGAGGGCCGCCCAGGAGAAGCAGAAGAAGACGACAGCAGCAGCAATTTGGGTGCTCCCGCAAGTGGTGGCCTGGTCGGTGAACTCGAGGCAAAACTGCGGGAGATGTCGCTTGAGCGCGAGCGCATCGAAGCGGATCCGTGTGGACAGCTCGCCGTGCCCTCGCACTGTGAGGAAGCTGAAAAATCTGCGGGTAGCGATGCGCGTGCACCAGGTCACCCTCCTCTGGGCCACACTCGTCACTCTCACGGTCACTCAGCGCGCAGCAAGCGTTCCGCTCCTTCTCACTCGCACCAACATTCTCATTCCCATTCACGTGCCCCAACTCATTCCTCGCCCACCTCTGCGTCGACCGCACGCCAGTCACCTACGTTACAGCGGAGCCACACCGCTCGGGGCAGTGGCAGTGGCAGTGGAAAGGGATCAGTCGCACGGAGAAAGTCCTCACCCCCACCTCATTCACAAGCAGAAAAGTCCGTCTTGTCTCTCAATGCACCACCCTTCGAGCCTAGTTCTATCAAGGGCAAGGGCAACCGTGGAGGGGGGCGATAGAATAGAATGCCGACACCTACAAGCACACGATATTCGTGGGCTCGCTTTCATCTTGTAGCCACATAGCTTTGAATGTAGCATAATCTAAATTGCGACCGCGACGACCTACTGAAAATAGTGGTATATATACCCTTCTTTACTGAAGTAGGTATCCACGGCCATAGGACTCTGAAAGCACCGCATCCCGTCCGATCTGCGCAGTTAACCAGAGTGCCGCCCAGTTAGTACCACGGTGGGGGACCACGCGGGAATCCTGGGTGCTGTGGTTTTTTCCCACCCTTTCCCCTCACTCTTTTTATGCCTTGAAAGCCTGGTCGACGACTTCAGGGTACGCTCGTATCACACGCCGAAGTGAGCAATCTGATCTGAACCTGCCCTCAATTTGATACAGTGGTACAAAGGACGAGGCCGCGTGCCCTCGTGAGGTCCTCGCTTATACCTGCGTCTATGCCTGTCTAAAGGCGTTTTTACTCCCGCTCCTCATCCCCCGCCTGCGCTGCTTCCGCCCGCCCCTCTCCTGCTCGCTCAGCTCCTGCGCGCTACGATCCCCACCTCCCTTCTCCATCCCCGCCCCGAACCTCTCTACACCCTTAGGGAGAGCGGGTTTACGCGATTTCCCACCCCTGCCCACGAGAAGGTCGTCCTCATCATCTTTCCCTGCCCTCGCGTCTGATTTGGATCTTGGAGCGGGCACCCAGGAGACCCCCACGGACCCGTCGCTCTTGCGGAAGACATGCTCCCCGTCGGGACGGCTCTCTGTCTCCATAGGTCGATGTCGGGCTGATGCGGATCGACGATGGCCGAAGGAGGCGTCTCTACTGGCCGCACGGTCAGACGCGGTAGACGGCGGCTGGGCTTGGAGAGGGATGAGTCGCATGTTGGCGTTCGTTGAGTGGCGTGAGGAGTTGGTGGGTTTCCGAGGCAGAACGAGATCTGAAGAACAAGTCGTCGAAATCACCTCTCCAAGTGAGAAAAAAAAAAGAGCGCATACCTCCAGCTTCACTGCTATCTTCTTCGCTCTCGTCCTCGCCGCCCGGATTCGAACCCTCGCTTGCGCTCTCGTCAGACGAGACCTTATCGGATTCATCGTCCTCTTCCTCAACTGCCGTTTTGCCCCGCCCCCATCCACTACCCTCCACCTCGGGTGCGCGATCCCGCTTCTGGGCAGCCGCAGAAGGGTTGAGCAGCGCATATTCGCGACTCTCCTCGTCGACTTGGAAATCTGGATCTTCAAAGAGCGCCGCAAACCGGGAGTCAGAAAGAAGACTCGTCTTGTGCTTGCTGGCGGGCTCCTCCTCTTCGTCGACGTCCATGGCCACAGTGCCGTCTTCTGCAGTCTTTTTGCGTTTCCTTTCTTCCCGCTTCTTTTCCCGCTCTTCCTCTCGGGTGATCTTCTCGGCAAGGGCCTTGTTGACCTTGACCTTGACTTGGTCTTTGCGCGTTCGTATGCGTCCTTCTGCGAGCTTGTCCAACTTCTCCTGGACCATCTTTGCGCGGTGTTCCTCATACACGTAAGGGTTGGCGATAACGCGTGCAGCATCGTACAATTTCAGGGAGAGGAAGTAACCGTGCATGTATGGCTTCAGGGCCGGCGTACCAACAAGATGGTCCAAACCCAGACTAATGTGACAAAAGCAGTGGTTAGTGCAACCGGTGATGGCAACGAATGTACAACAAACGTACGTAGAAAGCTCTGCGCGAGAGACGAATTTGTAATCCTCGTAAACCGTTTGTCCGCCACCGGCGCTGTCCTCCAGTTCTTCGGTAATGTTCTCCAGGAAAGAACACCAGCGAGGAGCCGGCCCGAGTTGAGGAATGTAATACGTTGTCATTTGGATGCCCTCGTTCGCGGTCATCACAAGACCGCTGCCAGGTATATGGTGAACATCGTTCAGGTCAGTGGCCGGGGTCAACGACGTGAAGTTTTCTGACGGCTGAGGCACGGTGCGTGGGGAGCCAACGAGAAAAGCCGGATGAAACGCACGCTATTTCGATCCCAAATTTTGATGACCTTCTTGTCAGCACTAATGACCAGCCCGTCACCCGCCATCTTAACCCCACCCTCGACCCAGGAGACTCTCTTGACGGGGAGCCCATATCCCTGGTCTTTCAGCGCAAAGTGTTTTCGTGAGCGGATGTCATAGAGCAAGGTGTGCCCCGTGGACGTGCCAACCGCATACGAGAGTCCGTCCGATCGTGAAGCCAGCGCAGTCACAGACAGTGCCGGACTGTCGTCGCCGTCGACACCAGGCAGCACCGTCTTCCCGACCATCCCGACAGGGACAAGATGCGAACGAGGCAGCTCGAGGACGCCCAGGCTACTCCGAGATCTCGGGTCCCAAAACTCGACGGTCCCGTTCCCGTCGATCCCAAATGCCCACAGCCCGTGTGCAGAATTGACGTCGATGGCGTTGACCCCAGCCACGGAGCTCGCGTCATCCCCACCGCCACCGAGGACGAGGGGATTCAGGTAGCGCCCTTGCTCCAGATTTAGTCGGTACACCTCGTTGCCCGAGGCGCCAAAGAGCGCATCGCAACTGGGGAAGTGGTAGGCGAGCGCGCGGCCAAAGCGCGGTATCCGTGTGCGGTAATGGAAACCACCTTGTGTGTGCAGTTCGATCGTGCGGTCCGCTTGGAGATGCAGCGTCTTTGTCCAGTCGTCAGAAAGGATCTGTGAAACGGAGTGTTTTCAACAATGCGATCGACCGTCTTTATGAGAGAAATAAATAAAAAAAGAACAAGAGAAACCTCATCGTTAAGGTGGGCGTCAAAGAAGGCAGGGAGAAAACTCACGATAAAATCGACGTTTTCGATGTCGGCGTGCCGCTCAAACTTGAGCGCAAGCTGGTCGAGGTCCCACACACGCATCTGCGGCTTGTACGTCCCCGTAGCTATGACGTGGTGGCCATCGCGAGTCGTCTTTATACGGTTGCTCGCCTCTGGAAACTCGAAGTGTTGTATGAGCTCGATGGTGCCCTCTACACGCTCGCGAATTGCGCCGCGTTTTCCCTTCGCTTTTGCCGCACGTTTCCTTACGAGCCAGTCGGGTAGAGAGGACGCTGATCCTGTGGCGGCACCATTGACGGTGTAGACCTTAACTGACTGCGCGTCAACTGCGACCATCGGTGCGACGTTGGCGCTTTGAAGGACGACGACGGCAGGAGAAATGTCTGGTCATGTGACCGATCACTGACCGGGCATTTCGTTTTGCTTTGCAATGTACTCCAATTCAGTTGCAAAAATAATCTGATTTCAGGATTTAAGCGACTGTATTGGGATACATTGTAAGATGCCACAGTGTGAGGGACAAAGGGCTTGCTTTGTACAGAAATACAACGCGGACAAAGAATAATATATAGGGCACTATAACACACAATACAAGGAAGTCCAAACTGATTTATGTCACTCCAGTTGTACACTCTACAAGTACGATATGGAAACAAGTGGGGTGGCGTAAGATACTATGTAATACACACGCAAGGTAGTCTAGGGGCGGGTCCCCATTCAGAACATTAGGGAGGTAGCAATCACACCAGCCAAAACCGTAAAGAACAGGGTGCCACGGGAAGAAAGAGCCACGCCAGCGTTGACGCTGCTCAAGGAGGAACCTGCTTTCGAGGCCGGATCTGGCTGTGTGTCCGATCCAGGCTCGTCCTCTGGAGTAGTACTGTTCAGAGGCACCGTGGGCGTAGTTGTCGGAGAGGGCAACTGTGGCGGACGGTGTTGCGGCCGGGTTCAGAGAGGGCATGGGCGAGAGGGTTTGCATCCAACCGGGCTACACAATATCCCGGTCAACTTCATGTGTTTTTATCCCCTGAAGAATATCTTTACCTCAATTCCATTTCTACACGCCCAATACCGGCAGTATCGTTTGTACTGCTGTATTTGCACCGGCGCTGCATCGAGTCTGACAGGTGTAGAAAATGTGGGGAGCACTGTAGAACGAAAGTTTGGAGTCAGCGTCGGTTAGGGAAAAAATATCATAGAAAGACTTGCAAAAGTGCCCCAGTATCAGAAAGAGGAGGGGAAAGAGTGAGGGGGGGCGCATCAAGCACTCCTATGATGGGACGGAAAATTTGGCAAGATAAAGAGCGAGCAGAGATCAGAGGAGGTGCAGACGCCATGCGAGTATAAGTACTGCTGTGAGAACTATGCCGACACACGAAGCACCTTGACACAGAATCGGAAAATAAACATCCCAGCAACGACCACATTTCCGCAGAGTGGCGAGGAACAAGAGGAAATTTCTTTACCGTAAAGACAAAGCCTCCGGGTTGTCAACCCAGTTTTTCCATGCGTCCGCTCTACCCGAGCACACATTCATTGTTCAGTCACACCGCCGCAGATAGCCGCCCGCAGAATGCAGTGCAAGGACGGACACAACGTATCGTTCGTCCGCTACCCGAGACGAGATGAGAGTTCGTCCTTTATTCCCTTATTCCAAATGGAGGGTCAAATTGGCGCTCGTGACAAATGTTCGTCCAAATTCGGAAACTTGTTAGTACTCTAAGACCGAAGTCCGAGAGATTTCGGTGCTGCTTCCATTGTGACGATAATATAGGACGCTAGTAAATCAACGTATTCCGGGGGCCGCAGCGGCGTATGAGTGGACGACAGGTCTGGTGACCTCATTTATTCCCCTTGGACACCCATAGCGAGCGAGCGAGCGAGCGACCAGACCTTCTGGACACCAGTACCGATACTGGAAAAAATGATGGTGTAGTGCGCTTTGCTCAGTAGTGTGCGGTATCACGCATGCTGAAACGCACTTACTTGGCCTCTTCAACTTCATCAAAGCGAACCCACATCGACTCACTCTTGGGCGAGTCGTCTGAGACCTTCGCCCTCTTGGAACCTGGCTTCCGGGGGACTGCCGAAGTAGATCGTCGTGCAAGCTCTGGCGGGCGGGTGCCGCCCTCCAGAACAACCCACTGTACACGATAAGTCTTGCGTATATGAGAGAACACATGTAAAACATCCCCAGCGCGCTCTATCTTAACGAGACGAAGGGTAGAAGGGCCAGTCGTATCCTCAGCCTCGGAGCGTGGATCCAAGGGGGGAGACTTAATGAGGGAAGACAACAAGGTCATAGCGGTCTCACTCTCCTCAGAGGGAGATATTGAGCTGGGTACTTCAGGTGAGGTAGGGAACTCGTGGAGGCCAGCGAGAAGTCCTGAGGAGAAACTATCAGATACAAACTCTTCCACTCTAGATATGATGTTTTGCGAACGCACCTCCCTCGGGTCGGCGGCTCAGTAAGAACCAGCGGTCGTCGTCATTACGCCATTCGACAACACTCACGATGTTGAGCTCCTCCCTTTGTTTTTTACGCTCAATCTTCATAGGGTAAGACGTCACAGCTGGCGCGTCGAGGCCCTCAGAGACAGGTATCGGGTCGCAGACGTTGCAAAGATCTTCGATATCCCTGATTTCACCCTTTTCGATCGTCAGCACCGCCAAAGACCACCTCGACAAGGCCGTAGTCACCTCTTCTTTCTCGGAGATCTGACGCGCACGGCACCACCGTCGCAACGGACAGCCGCTACAGTCGGGGTCTCGCGGCTTGCACACAGTACTCCCCAACTCTATGAGGGCCTGGTTGACATCACCGGCACATGTCGCTCCCTTGACTATGGCCTGGGCACCCTGCCACAAGAGGTCAAGAGAAGCTTTACTTTTCGGGGGTGCGTGGATCGCCAGAAACCGGCTGATCAGGCGACTGACGTTTCCATCTAGCTGACAAAAAAAAAAAGTCAAGACCATACTTTGAGCAGTCGAGACGACGATCCCGGCATACCACAGGAACTTGTTCATTGAAAGCGATAGAGCATATTGCTCCGGCGGTGTAGCGTCCGACACCCGGAATTAAAGTTTCCATATCCTTAGCGTTATTAGGGAGTCGACCGTCGAGCTCTTCAACGACTTTCTTTGCCCCTGCGAGGAGGCGGGCAGCTCTAGAGTAATACCCGAGGCCTTTCCACATACTGTTGACCGCATCTATGTCTGAGGCAGCCTCGATGATAAATGAAGTCGGCTACGTGCGGACAGTAGCTATACGCTACGTACCAAGTCCTTGATTGTTGGGAAACTGCAAGGTCTTCATCATGGAAACGTTCAAACAACGAACATGAGCACACTCACCTCTCCATCCACCGGTTGTAATAGGGAATTACAGTAACAACCTGGGTCTGCTGGAGCATGATCTCCGAAATCCAGACCTACGGGGAGACGTAAACCAAACTGGCGACTGATATTAATCGGGTCACGCACCTCGTATGCTCGCTGAGCCCGGGCATCAGCACCCAACGAAGGGTCGAACGGTTTCCTCCATGGCATCCCGCGCGCAGCGTGCACCTGAGAGTACCATTCAAGAAGTGGGGGTCTCATGAGATCAGGAGAGGGTATCAAGTGCTGGGATAGGGCGTGAGGGGTGTCATAAGTTTCCAACACTACTGTCTGACCGCCCGAGGGGGCCTTTCTTGCCACCAATGGACGTTTGCGCCTGGATTTCTTGTTAGACGAGGGTATAGGTTCGAATTCTGACGAGCTACTATCTTCGCTGAAGTCCTTCCTCCGAGTCCTCTTCGCCATACCAGCACTGGCAGATGTGGACGTGAAAGCGCGACAAACGCGATCGGTCACGATGTCACACTGCTCGCCTATAAAAAGGGAGGGTCGGTTTAGTTTTCTTTTCCAACTCATTTCTGGACGCGCATTATTGTCCCCCTGCGCTACAACAATACTCCTTTCGCGCAGGAGCCTACAGCATGTCCAAGATAAAATGCACCTCCAGCTGGAGTATCCTCCTTTCCTTTAAGGGCCGGTATCGGATGGGGTGATCTTCCTTACCGGGGGTGATACAGCTTCCTAACTCCTACCATCTCAACTCGTATCGTAATGATTGTGGCATCGCTACTGCTATTTTGATATCTAATGTATAACTGGACAGTCGCGAACACATGGAGTCGTATCCGGACGTGATGTGTGCGCGAGACAAGAAAATTAAGAAAACAGGTTGACGTGACAAGAGCCCAGAAGGTGAAATCTATAGGATATCGGTAACACATCCAGCTAAGCAGCCCCTCATGGTTTCCTGGTCGCAGGGGTACTTTTGGCCGGGACGAAAAACCAGCTCAAAGCGATAACAACGCGTAGGCCAGCGCCGATGCCCAAAGAAGCTGGCGAGCCTATTGCCTGCAAGATCGCACGACTACAAAAGCCACCAATAAAGAGTGCGGCAATGGCGAATATCTTGTGATCACGGCTGATCAGATAACGTGGGGCGAACAGCTTCGGGTCCGCCATAAGCTCACACCAAACCGTCGTCAGCACGACTTGATCAACCCAGCCTCCCGTTAGCACCCAGAAACAAGGGGCGAGAGAGGGGACGACGTACTGGTTGTCGTAAACTGCGTGTTCACACGCTTGCCCATGATGCCTTGCAAACCCATGCTCGCACTTATCAGCCCCAAGCACGCATATGTGCCCGCCTTGGACCATGACGGCTCGTCACGTTCCGAAGCAACGCTCCCCTGATGGGTTTGCCAAAGGGCAATCGCCCCGCCCATTGTCAAGAGTGCCTGAAAAATTGTGCCAAAGAAAAGCCATATACGCGTCTTGGCACCAATTCGGTCGCCGATGCGACCAAGAAATGCGCCGAAAATGAAGGTCAACACGGAGGTGAGCGCTTGCTTGTCGGGGAGATGGAAGGTGGTGTCGCGGTGGCCTGGGGAACCCTGGAAGAGGCGAGCAAGAGCGATCGCCAGCTACGATTTCACAGGGGACATATCTAAGCGCTGGCCGGTGTAGAGGGAGATAACAAAACGCACCTGTAACGTGTTGCCAGTTTGGAATGCACACCAAACGAATATGGCGGAGAAGGACACCACGTCACTAGTACAGTGTCAGCGATGGCGAGGGGACTGTGGCAGAGGGACGAACATCCATCCCGTCATGAAACAATATGCGGCAAGCGGGATCGTCGAGCGGTCCGGATCGACTTCGGTCATGAGGAAGTCCCGAAGCCCGCCACGCCGTATCGACGAGTAGGCCGTCGATGGAGAGGACGAAGATACAGGGGCGGGGAGAGGGAGAGAGAGAGGGACTTTGGCCTCTGTTGCCTTCGCTGTGGCGGCATGGGACATTTGCGGCGTGGACATGTTGCGGAGGGGGTCGCCTTGGTTGGGGGTGCAGGGGGTGCGCTCTAGCCTGGGAGTGAGGCAAGATAAAGTGGAGGCAGTGACCCGGTTTTAAGACGAGAGGAGAGCAAGGTCCGATGAGCAACCGACACCGCGGGGGTGCGGAGGTAAACCCCAAAGCCGGCCGGCTTGCGCGAACATCCGGTTGGACCGCAAGCCAAGGCTGACATGACCGCTCTATCTCCGGTCCCCACTCCCAACTCCCCCCCACCCAAGGCTTGCTCAAGTCCCTTGGCCATAAGTTTTTCTTCTTGTTACCTCTTAATGTCATCGTCGCTTGCTTTGCTTTATCTTTGACTTCCATAATAGTGTGTAATATTGCCTATCATTCCGGACACTTGCAGACGGACGGCATGCCTTCGTAATTCGTGTTGATTCCGTGGTCGTTGTCCGTAAATTTACCCAGTCTCCCCACCTGTGTTGAGGCTTGGCACGATAGATGTTGCTTAGTCGTTTCTTGGTGGGGAACATTCTATGTCTCTTACCAATATCAATCACATGGACGAGGAAACGAGCGATATATTTGAATGATAGGACGGTATAGGTTGGATCAAAAACAGCCATACACCACAAAAGATACAAGTAACGGGTAAAAAAATTGGGTAACTGTCTGTCTGAAAACGTATCATTCAACTTAGTCCACAGGGTATGGGCAGGCAGATGGATCCAAGACATAGAAGGCAAAGCACATGTTCTCTGGGTCATAACGCAACCACTCGTCCTTAGAGCATACCAACGGCAACGCCGATGGCAGCCAGCACACCCGCACCAGAAACCTGGAAGGACGTGAAAGCGCTATTTGGGCTGTTGGTGCTTGAAGAGGTAGAGCCGCTAGCAGTGCCCGAGCCAGAAGAACTGGAAGTGGATGACGTGGTACCGGTTGGCGTAGCAGATGCCGGGGGGTATGCGGCGCCCAAGGCTTTGACCTCGAAGAAATCCGACGTGGCATAAATCTGTGGAGCAGGTGATCAGTCAGAGGAATGGAACGAAGAAAAAAATATCGATGGTGGCGCACCTTTGTTTGGTCGAGTGTATCGGCGAGGATGACCGTGTAACCAGTTGCCGGAGTCAAAGCGGCTTGCTGCGTCGTGATGGTATGAGAACAGTCAGCGTTCGGGACATTTGCAACAATAGCCTCAGCGGCAGCCAAGATGGTAGGGTTCGTGTTATTCACTCTAACGATGATATGGCAGTGAGTGGGTGTGTACCATTACAAAGAAGGGGAAAAAAAAGGCAACGCGTACAAGAGCTGGTAAGCTGTAGCAGGAGGACTATCTTGGCAAGACCACACAAGAGTATTCTGGGATTGGGCGACTTGGTAAAGTTATGAGATGGCGACGGGGGAGGGTACGTCGAGACACTCACCCCACCAAAGATCGGAACCACCGGGACTGATAATCCGGAATTCTGCAACAGCAGTACCGACGAGGGTGCTGACGAGTGTGAAGAAGGCGAGACGAGGGAATAACATCTTTTTTTTGCAAGAGAGAAAAAGTGAAGCTGCAAGGAAGAAGGCAAAAGAGGAAGACGACCGAGACGTCACAACAACCGAGAGACGCAGGGAAGCCCAATGCCGCGGCATCACCCGAACCACTTTCGCTTTGCCATTAATGCATCGTCTTGGCGGCGCAGGATTGGCCGCACTTCAACGGCAGCAAGAGTCACTAAGATCATTTGACGCTCTCTCTAACCAACTCTCCAATGCCCACGTAGACAATCTCCATGCCCAGCTCGACCAGTTCCGTACCGCCCTCACCCATTTCGCGACTCACCACCGCGCCGATATCCGCAGCGACCCGCGTTTCCGACACGCGTTTCAACAGATGTGCGCATCCATCGGCGTCGACCCGCTGGCCGGTCCACGTCGCGGCGGCTGGTGGGAGGAAGCTCTCGGCCTAGGCGATTGGCAGAGCGAACTCGGCGTGCAGATCGTGGACGTCTGCGTGAGCACGCGCGACCGCAATGGCGGACTCATCGAGCTCTCCGAGCTCGTCCGTCTCGTCAGCCGCCTGCGCGGTCTTGAGGGCGGCGCCATTACGGAGGAAGATGTCGTGCGCAGCATACAGGCCCTCAAGCCCCTCGGAGCAGGGTATGAGGTCCTCGATTTTGGTGGCGACGGTGGTCGGAAATTGGTGCGTAGTGTCCCGAAGGAGCTCAACGAAGATCAGATGGTCGTGCTTGCGATCGCTGCAGAGCAGGGCGGGAGAGTAGACGAGGAATTGTTGATTCGAAGAAATGCGTGGACGGAAGAGCGTGCGAGGGCCGTCTTGTCAAATATGCTTCTCCGAGATGGGACGTGCTGGCTGGATGAGCAAGATGGTCCAAATGGTATGGGGCGAGCTTATTGGATTCCTGCGGCGATGCAGTGGGACGACTAACTAGTACATGTCGTGATTGCCCCGACCTCCTTACACTCACATTCACACTAATAATTCTCGGAACGGACAAACGGGGCTTAGGATGCATTCGGATCGGATATATCAGAGATTACATTAACTCGCACTAACGTAGGTAACAGATGTACAGTACTGTCGTTCTCTGGCCTTTTGCAAAAAAAAAACACTAGACATTTTCTCCAGCTTCAATGACACATTGTAAGTACTTCAAAATTCACATAGTTGGTAGACCAGTGTATATGTAATGAAATGGCGAATGTTAATTTTCTTCTCTGAATTGCGTGGTGCAACAGACTTCCAAATTTTCTCGTAAATTTTTATCACACCAATGGCAGCATTCAGTGCGCATATGCGCATCGGCATTTCGCGCCTTCTTTGTCCGGCAAGCCGTATCGCGGCGCGTTGGCCCGGGGCAGCTCGGTCTTGAGCTTGAGTACTTGAGTTCCGAGTTATGCCGTGACATGCCTGCAGACCGCTGCAATGCTACATGGCAGCGAGAGAATCAGTCGAATGACCTCGATTACAGGCGATCATTTATTCCACGATTCCTGGGACTATGATTCAAAAAGTCTATTCGTGAGAGCTTGCCCCTGGACAGGTTGCCCCCGAACTGAGAGTGGTTAGCACACTCGAGGAGCGCACGACATGGTATGGAGGATACCACCGATTCTTCATTACTTTGGAAGATGCTCGAGCCCCCACAGAGATTTCTCAATGCGCCTTCCCTTTTTTTTCCTTTGCATTTTCGGTGTTCGTACCAGTGGCCGTCACAAGGCTTGGAGCTTGGGGTCCAGCATGCACGGGCATGTAGTGGACCTTCTGACCACGGACTGATTTGTGCCAGGGACCGAGACGCCTGCCAGTACGCCGTGTCAGCACGATTATATAGTGAGGTGGTCATTTCCAAGTCTTGCTGACCACCGTGTGAGAGAATTGGACAGGCATATGCCAACTGTTCGCCTCGAGCTCATCGTGCGTCTACATGACCACCTTGTGTCATCGCGGATGCACCTACCCGAGTGAGCCTCTTTCCCTTTCGTCCCCATGCCCCCACATTCAAAGGGCCTGACTCGTCTGTGTTTGTAACAACGTTTAATAGGAGCCGTGCCTTGGATCGTTGTTGCGAACTCGCGATACAAGCTGTGCAGGTAGTTCGCGGACGAGAACTTGAACAGGCATAGGTAGAAGGGGCATCTGGCTGCTGTCCGCAAGGCCGTACTGGTAGGATTGGAATATGGGATGTCGGTTTCGGACTCATTCAAGAGCCGTTCTGTGGGTATCATAGTATGCATGTTACGCCGTTTGGTTGCTTAGTGTTTTGGCACCGCAGAGTAGTGCTACTAGTAGTACTATTCTCTCATTTCTTGTCAAGAGGCATCGCCAATCCGTCCCTGATACATGATCCCTGCTCCTTGGTCCCCGAGACTGTTTTGATAGTAGATATACTAGAGCTTGTACTTATTTGAGGTTTAAGCGCACGTAGGTGGTGCCAGTGCCGCATTGCCCCCTTGCATGGGAGCTACGTATGGTATCAAGCCCAAGATCACTGTTCACCTCAAGCGAGGTCTCACGTGCTTCAAGGTCGTCTACTCCAACTCTATAGTCTAGGCCGATTGTCTTTCGACTCCCTGCTGATGCGACAAGGGTATGCTTTCAAATAACGAGTCCCAACCACCAAGACCGAAACCAGGATGTCATCTCGATGAGCTCTTATCTAGCAAGTTATACCTCAGACCACCTAAAAGAACACGGATTACTGTAGTGCATCCATCTAGGCGTTAATACAAGCGGTCCAATTGCGTCCATACGCCGAAGTAGAAAAATTAATGCGGGTTTCATACTTGCCAGCCACCCAGATATTACTTGGGCGGTGAAGATGTACCCTATGAATTGGCGGAACCCACACTAGGAGTTCGCCTTTACTACCACATATCCATCCCTCGTCGTTAATGATGGAGTGGTCGGTGAACTCGATGTGTCTCATAAGTTGCGTCTTCCCTGACGTGGCACTCCACAGACGAATTGCTCGATCGTGCGAGCCTGAGACGATGCGCTGGCCATCTGGCGAGAATGCCACAGACCAGACCGAATCCGTGTGTCCGGTGAATGGGCCTGCCGCCGTCTCTCCCGTCGTGGCGTTCCACACACGAATTGTTCCATCGGAAGAGCCTGAGACGATGCGCTGGCCATCTGGCGAGAATGCCACAGACAAGACCGAAGACATGTGTCCGGTGAATGGACCTACCGCCGTCTCTCCCGTCGTGGCGTTCCACACACGAATTGTTCCATCGTGCGAGCCTGAGACGATGCGCTGGCCATCTGGCGAGAATGCCACAGACAAGACCGAATACGTGAGTCCGGTGAATGGGCCTGCCGCCGTCTCTCCCGTCGATGCGTTCCACACACGAATTGTTCGATCGTCCGAGCCTGAGACGATGCGCTGGCCATCTGGCGAGAATGCCACAGACCAGACCGAAGACGTGTGTCCGGTGAATGGTCCTGCCGCCGTCTCTCCCGTCGTGGCGTTCCACACATGAATTGTTCGATCGTGCGAGCCTGAGACGATGCGCTGGCCATCTTGCGAGAATGCCACAGACCAGACCGATTCTGTGTGTCCGGTGAATGGGCCTGCCGCCGTCTCTCCCGTCGATGCGTTCCACACACGAATTGTTCGATCGTGCGAGCCTGAGACGATGCGCTGGCCATCTGGCGAGAATGCCACAGACCGGACCGAAGACGTGTGTCCGGTGAATGGTCCTGCCGCCGTCTCTCCCGTCGATGCGTTCCACACACGAATTGTTCCATCGGAAGAGCCTGAGACGATGCGCTGGCCATCTTGCGAGAATGCCACAGACAAGACCGAAGACGTGTGTCCGGTGAATGGGCATGCCGCCGTCTCTCCCGTCGATGCGTTCCACACACGAATTGTTCGGTCATGCGAGCCTGAGACGATGCGCTGGCCATCTTGCGAGAATGCCACAGACAAGACCGAATCCGTGTGTCCGGTGAATGGGCCTGCCGCCGTCTCTCCCGTCGTGGCGTTCCACACACGAATTGTTCCATCGGAAGAGCCTGAGACGATGCGCTGGCCATCTGGCGAGAATGCCACAGACCAGACCGAAGACGTGTGTCCGGTGAATGGGCCTGCCGCCGTCTCTCCCGTCGATGCGTTCCACACACGAATTGTTCGATCGTCCGAGCCTGAGACGATGCGCTGGCCATCTTGCGAGAATGCCACAGACAAGACCGATTCTGTGTGTCCGGTGAATGGGCCTACCGCCGTCTCTCCCGTCGATGCGTTCCACACACGAATTGTTCCATCGTGCGAGCCTGAGACGATGCGCTGGCCATCTGGCGAGAATGCCACAGACAAGACCGAAGACGTGTGTCTGGTGAATGGGCCTACCGCCGTCTCTCCCGTCGTGGCGTTCCACACACGAATTGTTCCATCGTGCGAGCCTGAGACGATGCGCTGGCCATCTTGCGAGAATGCCACAGACAAGATCGAAGACGTGAGTCCGGTGAATGGGCCTGCCGCCGTCTCTCCCGTCGATGCGTTCCACACACGAATTGTTCGATCGTAAGAGCCTGAGACGATGCGCTGGCCATCTTGCGAGAATGCCACAGACAAGACCGAATCCGTGTGTCCGGTGAATGGGCATGCCGCCGTCTCTCCCGTCGTGGCGTTCCACACACGAATTGTTCCATCGGAAGAGCCTGAGACGATGCGCTGGCCATCTGGTGAGAATGCAATGGAAAAGACCCTGCCCCCAACATTTGAAATCACCATCTCCGATGATGACCAATGAGACAATTGCCCACGTTCCACGTATAGAATCCGAGGAAATGAGCTGGAATAATGTGCAGAGACCAGAGAACGAGTCGGTGCAAATGGTAGAGCAGAAAGATACACATGTGGAGCACTCCTTGCCATGGCCATCCCGAAATACCGTACAAACACGGAGGCATCATTGACGAACGACCCGAACTTCTCCAGCTCTGTCTGAGAAACCTGCTGCGATCGGAGCTATTAGTTGTTCGCCTTCCTCATCAAATCAACAATCATACTCACTCCTCGACCAGACGCTAACCACACGTTCAGAGCCAAGAACGCTGGCGAAGCAAGACCTACATCGCTTGTCAAGCTAAGGGTCTCTAACCAAAAAAGGAATTTCTTCTTAAAGAAAGTTCGAAGCTTTCCAAACAGATCAACTCCGAAATCGATATGTTCCAAATGATCGTCCCAGAAACGGCAGGCATACAGCAGGGCCGGTGAGATGTATTTACCGATGCGGGAGTTAAGGTCACCGACGTCTTTATTGGCAAGATATGATGATTCGAGATTGCAGATGTTGAATTTGAGATCGTTGAGCAGAAGGCCGAGGCAGGAATGGGCCAAATGGTGGTGACCGTCACGAAGGCTAACACAAAAATCACCGCTCTTCTTATTTATGAGGAAATCGCGGAATGACGTATGGAGAGGGACGATGGGAAGGCTTTTATTCGATGAGTTGACATTACTCAACAAAGAGCCGAGGCGACGGAGCAAAATAACAACGGCATCACCGTCGTCACCGTCATCGTGGGAGGCATGTGGTCGCAGAGTGGTCAGGGAGTGGATAGTGAGGGGTTCAATTGAAGTAATGAGCTGTCCCACGACAGAGCGAAAGAGTAGCCGTGATGCTTGATGTGTGAAGTATCTTTCAAGGACTTCTTTGTATAACTCATCCAAGGGATCTTGTCCATGGCGATCGGCGGTGAGTCTCAAAAGATGCTCTATGCACTTTTTCTTGCTGAAGCCAAAGAACTCGGGAGGGTTTGAGATGTATCCGCATGCGACCGCTGCCCACTGAAACAAACCCTCTGCCCTTATTGCCAGTGTGTCGCCATACTTTCTAAACTCATCAGAAGGGAGCTTCTCTTGAAGAAACACGAGAATATCCTCATGGGTTGTAACGGCCAGCTCGGGATCGTTCATATATTTGACTTTGATGCGAGCTGACCTGTCTCCAACGAATGCAGACTCGATGTCATGCTCAGGTCGCGAGGTAATGAGCACGCGGAAGTTTGATGGGAGTTTAGAGAGGGCTTCGACAAGAAATATGTGTAGCCCATTTCCACCAGTTACATCTCCACTCTCATCCAAGGCATCGATTACGACAAGAATAGGACCGACAATGTGGAGATCCTTAAGTGGTTCCAAGATAAGGGATTCAAAGATGGTACGATAGTCACGGGTTCCAGCTCGAAGAAGTGAGGAGTTGTCCTTCACGGCCCTTCCAAGCGCGGTTTTAAACGAAGGATACCGGTCGGAGAGATCGCGAGCAAGAGTCGTGAACAGGTGATAGGGTTTGGGTTGCTCCTTTCGCAAAAAGATAAATGATGACGTAAGACGGTGCATTTTGTCGAAGCGACGTGCGATCTCATGCGCGATGGATGACTTTCCTGTGCCTGCTTGTCCAAAAAGAACGAGACAACGCTCGGAAGCAGGATCGTTCACCCAATTGACAACGAAGTCCAGGAAGGCTACGCGTGTTCCCTTAAGACAGCCCTTGTCGGGTGCGAATCGTGAACCTATCCCACATGGGATTTCTCTGATTTTTGCATCTAGTTCTATAACGACTATCAGATCGATTATCCAGAAACCAACAAGCCATCGGGAGTACGAACCGGCGTCTGAAACTTGGCTTGACACCCACTCAAGCCGAGTAGACGTCCAATCCGCCTTGGCCGAGAGTATTCCTACGCCGTCCAGAATTTGGAACGCAGTTATCTCCGTGGTGATGGCAGCTTGATCCAAAAATGCTCTTCGGTGTTCGACAAGAGCGGCGGACAAGTGCTCAATTTTTTTCTCAGCTGCGCCGTCCATATTCTTCAACGTCCGCTTCCCTGAAAGTTGCACGTTTACTCAGGCCGACGAAGTAAGTGAAGACAACGTACAAAATTGCGAGTCCTTTGCATATGATTGGATAAAGTCACAGCAATTACAGACATCCTGCAGCATGAGAGTAAGGATTTGAGCCTGCATCGACTCAGGTTTGATGGATTTCAAGGTGTCTTCGTGCCGTGCGAAATCAAACGCGTCGCGCATGCCTTCAAGGAGGTTTCGGACATTGTCATCGCGCTGATACTGTTCTAGGAGTATCTACCGTCCAGGTGAACATAGCATAAGTGTTTTGCCCCGACAACGACGCAAACGAATGCACCTTGGGGATCGCTAAAAGTAGACCGCATGCCATCTTCGCATACGGGGAAAGCTAAGAGTGAAAGTAGGCTCAGTGAAGGATAAGTAAAAGGGCATCACACGCACTTCTGCAATTGGGATCAACGTATCCATCACCCACTTGATCCTCCCGACCGCCGTTTCCCACGTATTCGATCGGTCCATTGGCTCCATGGCTTCATCAGCGAGACGGAGAGCAGTGAGAGGACCCTCGGTAGGCGACACCTCTGCCTGATTATGTGACATAGGAACGCTAATCTCGACGGGCAAGTGATCACGCAGGGGTAAAAATTCACGTGTGGTGGATTGGATGTGACTCCCGGACTCTGGTGACATCGAGGGCCTTGTAGCTTCTTCAGGGGGAGAATCGTCTCCTTCGATCAGTATTTCTGGGGGGTTTTTCGGCAAGATCGGAGAGGCCACGTTCGCTGACACAGTGATCGTTAAGTAGAGCGTGATTAGAGGCATCGACTGTCCGGCATTCCCATCGCCATTACTAAGAACGAAAGGAATCTCTACACGTAAGATGTTCAATAGTCGAACGAACGGGAATTCTAATAAAGGACGAACCATTTTGTGATGTGACGGGTATTGGTATCTCTTGGGTCCCGATAACGATATCGCGGTGTGTGAACCGCTTCTCATAAAGGCAGAGTGTAAGATGTGAAGACCGTTGTGCAAAACTGAATAAACTTTTTAGCCAAAAAAACAAGATTGCAAAAGGAAAGTCCAACATGGCACCAAGCCTCTCGTTCCATTGCACCGTTTGTCCATCAATCCGAACGCTTTGCGTCTTCTTCGTTGTCGCATGATTGGCTACAGTGACAAAGAACCGTCTCTTCAAGCTAAACTGTCTCTTGATATGGGGAACATTGTATGCTCGGAGGACTAGTAAAGCGGTTATAAATACCTATCGAGGTGTCAATGACTTAAGTACATACTGGTCACCTCAACACGTAGCTGGAATCGGTTTCCCTGCGATTCGGCGATTTGAATGCTGTCCAAGGACGGTTCTTGACCAAACATCGTTACACAAAAGAAGGGACAGACGCACCCTCTTCCTGCGTCTTGCGATGCTGAGGGACCCGGGCTGGAGTAAAGGGTCACTATCAAAAAAGTCATGGGTTAATGGCCATCTACGCACGAATTCAAGAATATTTGACGGTGCTCCAAATCTTGTGCAGCGGTCATACTAGATAGAAGAATGCTTTTGGGGTTACAGTGAGCGTACGGTCGAGCGAGTGTCGAGCGTCTGGGTACCAGCGGTCCACCAGGCTATCGTCGCATCAGCCCACGCTGTGGCATTCCGAATAATCCCACGACTGTCACGAGTCGAATTAACTCCTCTGCTCAGGCGTAAGCTAGTGGATTTCTTGCAACATGCACCACGCACCTTCAACGCACCCCAAGTTTCCCAACAGCCAACAACTATCACTCCCCACCACTTCTCTGCGGCAGCCGACTCCGGTGACCTTTAGAGGCCTTGTCACACCAGAGATGCCTAAGGCTCCTGAACCAGACGGTAGGTGTGCACATCCCCTTACAACTGCCTCCTTACGTTCTCACAGAGTGTTGCGTGTCTAGCTGCGCCGTCTACGTGCACGATTTATTTCAAGAATTACTGGACGTTTACAAAACTGCCGTGGCCTCTGTCCGCGCCTCTCTTATGTCTTTGGGTGTACCTATGGAATAATGGCCCGATGATATACGCCTCGACTCAGGGAGGAAAACGTCCCTTCCAATTAGTCTGAGCGCGTTTGAGGAATTGGAACGTGAACTCAAAGCGCGGTGCATAGCTAGGCCCAGATTTAGTGGTTAACCCCGCTTGGGGATCCGTGATCTACTTGCTGATCCCCACGGGACCCGCACATGTTGCGCAGTCACTGCGACGGTTGTGCACGGGCTCCCTTAAGGAGACAGCTGTAAGGAGACGGAGGAGACGGCGTTGGAGATGGAAGGGGGTAAATTGGAATAGATTGTATGAAGCTCTACGATGGATTCTCTTTAGCACTGGCAATTGATAGTGTTGTATTAGCACCCACACGTGACAAAGGGGCGAAGAGCGACAGGTCCTTGCCGCGAGCCAGACTAGGGTTCGCATGGCTTCATCCTCTGATACGGCCTTAAAGACGTTCTCATTGACCAACGACATCAAAGACATTCCTCCACAGGATGAGATTTACAAGTTCGATGTAGAAGCCAATAAACGGTTGAACCGTGAGCAGCCGTGGGCAAATGAGTGAGCTCCTTTCCCCCTCAGTGCCTGTATCCGATTGGATCCTGACGATACCGTACAGTCCCCACTTCTTCAAGTCTTGTAAAATCTCTGCGGTTGCACTGATAAAAATGGTGCACCATAAACTTTCCTTAACGGTGGACACGCGCATGCTAATCGGACGCCGATGGCATCTTCAGGTCATACATGCACGCTCCGGTGTGCCATGGGAAATCATGGGGCTTATGCAGGGTAAGGTCGTTGGACATTCCATAGTGATCATGGACTCGTTCGCCCTGCCCGTTCAGGGCACGGAGACGCGCGTCAACGCGGCGAACGAGGCGAACGAGTACATGGTCCAGTACATCCAAGAGTCTGAGAAAGTACGCGAGTCGCTTCGTGCACAACGCGACGTTGATAGGTTGATCTGCACCTGGGCATGCAGGTGGGACGGTTAGAGAATGCAATCGGCTGGTACCACTCGCATCCTGGGTACGGTTGCTGGCTGTCCGGCATTGATGTCAACACGCAAATGAACAACCAGAAGTTCACCGATCCGTTCGTCGCCGTTGTCGTACGCCGCATCACTTGCTCTCCTCACTCATTGCGGTCCCGATGGTTTGTCGCCTAGATCGACCCCAACCGCACGATCTCTGCCGGGCGTGTGGACATTGGCGCCTTTCGCACTTACCCCGCGGGTTATACACCATCTAATGCATCGTCATCCGAATATCAGAGTATCCCCCTCAGCAAGATCGAGGATTTCGGCGTTCACGCAAATCAATACTATTCTTTAGAGGTGCAGATCTTCAAGTCGAGCTTAGACACGGAGCTTCTTGGCTTGCTATGGAACAAGTATTGGGTCAACACACTTAGCCAGAGCCCACTTATCTCGGTACAGGACCTATATCTATTCTCTACGTCTGAACGGGAACTCAAAGCCTCATTCAGAATAGGGCCTATGCCGCCTCTCAGCTCACCGACTTGCATCAAAAGCTGACAAAGGCAGCAACTAATGTTGCTCAAACGAAACCAATAATTCCAGCCCTACCTTCAACTGGGGAGAAAGCTAATTCGACAACCAAGGTGAGCCGAAAAGATTTGTTTGGTGGTCAGGGGTCACATCTTGTGCCTTGCCCTAGTCCCAAAAGTCTGAGCCAAAGAAGGAAGTCGAGAACCAACTTGCGAAGAATGTGAAGGACGGGTTCGTGCCTACTCCTCCGCCCAAGGTGTTTGGCTGATAAGTATCGCGTGGCAGCACAAAGATTGCGATGGAAGCACAACACGGGCTCATTGCACAGGTCATCAAGGATATACTCTTCTCTAGTCGGCCGAGCAAGGCACCTTCCGAAGTGGCCACGTCTATTGAAGAGACAGTTGAGATGGCCATTGGCTAACTAGGTGATATCGTGTATAGTTGTACGAATAATAGTAAATGCTACCACCATATTGTGTACGCACAATGGATTGAACCTGAGCCAAGCTTTTGGACTCAGCCACTCTATACAGTAGGCATAGGTGTCACAACAAACCCAAATATACCCGCAAATCACAGGGCCTCATCGTCGTCCACAACGTCCACACATCAAGTCCTCGCAAGCTTTCACCGTGAGTGTCATCGATCCCGTTCCTCCAGCGCATCGCAATCACAGCTCGCGACTGTCCTCGTTTGAGTTCGAGTGGGACAGGGTGGATGGCACTCTCACAGAAGGATGTCGCGCTGACTCGAATGAGTTTTGTCAGATGGGCCTCACTGAATATCAAGTCGTCGGCCGCCACCTTCCTACGGAGCATGAGCCCAATCCAAAGATTTACCGCATGCGTATCTTCGCGCCCAATGAGGTCGTCGCCAAATCGCGGTTCTGGTATTTCCTGAGGTGCGGTCGTATCTACCACTTTCCGGGCTGAATCCTTGGTGGCGGCTGTGCTCACGGATGTTACAGAAAGTTGAAGAAGGTCAAGAAGGCTAACGGAGAGATAATTGGGGTGAACGTCGTTAGTATCCATCTGCGTTGTCCCATGCAGCCCTCAAGAGGCAGGCGGACGGGAATGCTGACCTTTACCATCGCGTCTCGTACTTGCATCTGCATTGTGCCCTGCAATTTCCCCCCTACAGATTCACGAAAAGAAGCCCCTGAAAGTGAAGAACTTTGGCATATGGATTCGTTACGATTCGCGCTCTGGAACACACAACATGTACAAGGAGTTCCGTGAGCTCACTCGTGCGGACGCAGTAAAATCTCTTTATCAGGACATGGCGGCCCGCCACCGTGCCCGTTTCCGGTCGATCCACGTGCGTATGGGTACTCGTGGTGTGGTATGGGATTATTTTTGGTATTGATGATATATTCGTCGCAGATTCTCCGCGTTGTCGAGATTGAGAAGACAGAAGATGTTCGCCGTCCTTACATCAAGCAGCTTCTTGAACCGAACCTCCGCTTCCCACTTCCCCACCGTGTTGGAAAAGCACGTTCGACCTTCGTCGCACAGCGCCCCAGTACATTCTAAGCGGTTTATGGTCGGTGATAAAATAACTATGTCGGTTTGGCCGTTGTTCCGAGCCACTGTCGTCATTACGTGACCCAAATATATGTTATGGTGCATGCATGATGCGCTGGCACACTCGCGACCGAGCATTGCAACCGCCAGTAAACGTAAGGGTGAGGCAGTGAGGACCGCTTGATAGGCGGCGAGCCATCAATGCATCATAGTGTGGCAGCAAGAATCCCTACTCGTTTCCGTTGTTATGAGCCCATTTCCCCCCGAAGACCCCTTTCGTCCAAACCTGAGGAGATCTATTTAAGCCATTGTATCCGCCTTTTCCTCGTTCCTTGTTCGCTTCCTGTTCCTCCCAACTCGCCAGCTTTGAATTCAAAGCCTGGGCGCTTCTCGCTGCTGCTCTAACCCCATTTATCGTAATCGGGATAGTACAAATTAACCGTCTCTTCAGGCCCCACAGCTGCAGTACACCAGGCTGCCAGTCTCGATCATTAACTATATAGACCGGCCCTGCCCCGTTCCAGGTCCATTCGCGAACCGGAGTAGAGGACATCGAACTGTCACATTTTGCACCCTTGTGAGCCCTTCTTCTCTTCCCGTTGTGCCGGACCAACCCCCGTTTTTGGCAGTGGCAGCTCGAGACGGTTGCGACATCCTCCGAGTGCATCCCATCCCTGCGTTCCTGCGCATCACAATACAAAACTTTGTCGTTAACGGAACCCGCCTGGTGTTCCGGCCCCCCTATAAAAATAAATAACTCACTCGTGAGAATTGCCGAATTGCCGTCGCCCCCTCGTGCCCCCTCAACACACTTCAGCTATGGACCACCATCTCTCCCCCCCGCATCACCCCCCGCACCACGAGATGTCCCTCCCGACGTTCGCCAGGTCCATTCCGATCGAGGTCGCTACGCAACCGGCGAGTACGCGGACATCGTTCACTCGCGTCGATAATACGCGACCGGGCACTTCCGCGGGTGATGACAGCCAGCGTGACGAGGCGGCCCCCGATGACGAGGGCGCACGTGCGTCGCTTCGTGATGAGCCAGAAGAAGCAGAAGTGGCGGCGACGGCACCAGTTCCGCAAATACCTCAGACAATGCTTCAATTCTTGCTTGTCTCGGGTCGACGAAGGTCAATGGTGTTTGAACCCGAGACGACCGTGGGCCGTGTGAAGGAGCTAGTGTGGAACTCCTGGCCAAACGGTGCGTCTCGTTCTCGTTCTCGCTCTCGTCTTCGTTCTCGGCTCTTTCTCCCCTTGGTGGACTATTCGCGTCTATATCTTATCCATCTTATCTCCTACACTCCTATTCGTGGAATTGGTGATGCCGTATTCGCCTCTCTCCATCCACCCACTTCTCGTTTCAGGCGTTCTCGCTTTTGTGTGGGGGGAAAGGGCGGACTTTGGCCAATTTCACTGACGTGGACCCCTGTTTGACATTGCGCCAGACTGGCAGGACGAGCGCCCACCGGCTCCTTCATACTTGCGCATCCTCCATCTAGGCAAGATCCTCCAGGACGACGATACGCTCATGCGTATGTGTATACGTTGTGGGTGTCGAGTGGCGCATGAATGACCTCTCGCACAGAGCTAAAGTTCCCTTCTCATACCCCTCCCGAACCCGCAACGCCAACTATTGTGCACCTTTCCGTGCGCTCGTTCGTACCCCGAGGGGATTCGGCCGTTAAGAAGAAGCGTCGGAATCCGCGATCTGCGGTTGACGTAAGTGAGACCGGCGCAGACGCTGAAACGGGCGCGCACGCGGGAAGTTGTTGTTGCGTTATTTGTTAGTACTCGTCAAAAGGTACGTTTCGATCGTTATAACTCCCCCACACGGCCTTATCAGTCCCAAAAGGGTGTCTACTTGTGCGTCCCAATTGGGGGGATGGGGGAAATCGTCCCCAGCACGGTGCCGCCCTTTGTGGCGTCGCCGGCTTACGGCACCACCTCGCCTCTTAAGCCACGACCGACACACGTCCCAAACACACTTGGCATATCTTATCCGCCCTCCATCTTAGCTACTTCGCTTGGCCTGGCCGGTTTGGCTTGTACCAGAGGCGTACTCTTCACGTTCTATTCACGACGCTTTCCACCTCTCGTGTACCTATACTTTTTTTTTTTGACGACGGATGATGCTTCCGGCATGTACTTATTATTCAGTTGACACGATCTTAATGATAAATCGGACGGCTGATATCGAATACCCAGATACGAAGGAGCTACGGAGATAATCATGACCGCAGCCGTGTCACTCGGATCCGAAGTACCGTGGGTCCGTAGGACAACGAAGTTCTTCGGATCAGGGGACTAGGAGGCGAGAAGTGGCTGGGAGATGATTGGTAAGAGATAGCGAGCGTGGGGCATGCTCGGTCCCCAGTTGCGAAAGCGGAGAGCGTATTTGTGACGCGTAACAAAAATGACACGATGAATGCAAAGCATGTTTGGGTTCTTATCTCAAGGCGCATGGCCGCGGGGGACATTGGGGACTTGTAGGGTCGTAGTGTTGGGGACTCTGGGCTTGTTGTCATCTTCGATCGAGATCGGTGGTGGGCGCTAACAGATCATCGCCGCTCGCAACCATCGCTCGCTGGGGCAAGCGGTGCCCTCCGGCTCGTATCCGAGAGCAGTAGTCGGAAGGTTACAATTTGTGATCCGGGATGTGACGTGGGCACTGAGTGGGGTAGACTAATTCCGTAATGGATGGACTACCGGGATTGCGAGAGCTCCGTTGGACAAGGATCAAAAATCGATAGTCTTGCACACAGCGTCAGACGGAGGGTGCGGGAACGCAATACCACACAGAGCAACTTAAACTTGAATCCGGTGGCTTACATAGCTTAACAGATCCGCCACTACCGGAGGTCAATGTGTACATAGGGAATATAGTTCCGGTTCTGGAGATCAAAACGGAAACGCGATGAACGATAGCAACGTCGGCGCATCATACTACGGTGCTGCTCTGTCGCGAACAGGCTCCTAGGGCGTTCTGGAAGAGCCAAAATCGGTAACGTTTCGAAACAGTGATTGGCCGTGGAAGGTGCGCCTATTTATATATGCGGTACAGTATGTCATTGGTCGGGAGGAATAAATCAATCAATACCAAGTAAGGAGGACACATGAAATACCAGAGATAATAAGATAGACAGGATTTTAGAAAAATGGGGCGATAACGCGAGAAAAGAATGCATTGGGAGGCGAGAATAGAGCGAGAAATTGAATCGAACGACAATGGCAGGGTCAGGTCAGGTCAGGTCAAGCCAGGAGTCGAAAGAGTGCGTGTGAAATTTGGGGGATTCGAGCGTGACCCCATTCAAGAGATCAAACAGATCAAGATATTCTCTCTCCATCGGGCCCAATAAATACCCCTTCAAAAGCATCGCATCGGTCCTTTGCTTTCTCTCTCTTCCTCCTTGTCTCCATTAGTCATAGATTTGCTTTCCTCTTTCTTCCCCCTAGACTTTCATCATGTCATCTAAAGGTATTCCTCCGCGCATATACTCACCTTGACTGCGAATGAATCATTTCTTCAGCCATCCGTGAATACGATGCAAAATTGCTCCTCGCATACTGGCTCGAGCGTGCTCCGCCTGTAGATCCTCATGTCAAACTCACCACTCCCTTCGTTTTCCCTGCACCGAAGGTTGCGCAGGTCTCTTGGGACCCAGAGACCAACACCATCACCCCCGATACCCAGCTCCCCGGCTGGGTGTTCACCACCAAGCTTGTCGCGAAACCTGATCAATTGATCAAACGTCGTGGCAAGGCAGGGCTGCTCGCGCTTAACAAGTCCTGGGAAGAGGCGAAGGAATGGATCAGTGCCCGCGCGGGAAAGCCCCAGAAGGTAAGTGGTACTTCCTGACATCCTCCAATCGCTTGCACTTTGATGCAATGGATCGGTTGGGACAAGGCCGAGACACTCTAGTCGTGTGACGCGTGTATCACCCCATCGGAATCAGATTCCGCGCCGCTTTATCATGTTCCATCTTCTGATTTGCTATCCTTGGCGCCTACACGCAAGGGTGATACGCCCACACGTTATAGTTACGCACTCAAAATGTGACGTAGATGGCTGGCAGGTGGTCCGCGCGCGTCAAGGCGCGAAGGTCGTCTGACGCGACCGTGCACGTGACCTCTACTTAATCCCCTTGTTTCCCTATTTTCCCGGACCCAGACTGTCGGACTCACAATTAATCTTTTGATCAGGTCGAATCGGTAACTGGCACGCTTTCCAACTTCATTCTCGAGCCTTTCCTTCCCCATCCGTCAAACGCAGAGTATTATGTTTGCATCACGTCCCAGCGCGAGGGTGACACCATTCTTTTCACTCACGAAGGTGGTGTCGACATCGGCGACGTTGACGCAAAGGCACTCAAGTTAGACATTCTCGTTGGCAAGCCTTTCCCCTCACGCGACCAGTTTACCTCCACCCTTCTCAAGCATGTACCTTCTGAGAAGCAGGCCACTCTTGTCGATTTCCTCATTCGTCTCTACTCCGTCTATGTCGACCTCCACTTTGCCTACCTCGAGATCAACCCACTCGTCTGTCTCGACGGTGTCAACGGCGGTCAGCCCACGATTCACTACCTTGACATGGCAGCCAAGCTCGATCAGACCGCTGACTCTCTCTGTGGACCCAAATGGGCGATTGCACGTGATCTCACTGTCTATGAGTCGGGCTCTTCCCATACCGTGACCCAGAGCAAGAGCGTCTCTGCTGACCGGGGGCCTCCCATGGTAGGCTTGTGCTTGGCGCTCTACATTACAACGTAGCCTAACAAAGTTATCTCAGGTCTGGCCGGCGCCGTTCGGTCGCGACCTCACAAAGGAGGAAGCGTACATCCAGAAGCTTGATGGTTCGACTGGCGCATCGCTTAAACTCACCGTTCTAAACCCCGAAGGCCGCATATGGACTATGGTCGCTGGTGGTGGTGCCTCAGTCGTCTACTCCGACGCCATTGCGGCCCACGGCTTTGCTCATGAACTCGCCAACTACGGAGAGTACTCTGGCGCTCCTACAGAAGGCCAAACTTATGAATACGCAAAGACGATCAGTGTGTGGCTTTCTTGAATATTATCGTTACCATCTCATATCTTGACAGTCGACCTGATCACTCGTGGCAAACCACACCCTGAGGGCAAGATCTTGATCATCGGCGGTGGTATCGCCAACTTCACCAATGTTGCAGCGACTTTCAAGGGCATCATCCGTGCTCTCAAGGAATACAAGACTCCCTTGATCAACCATCAAGTACGCATATACGTTCGTCGTGGCGGGCCGAACTACCAGGAGGGTCTGAAGGCGATGCGTTTACTCGGAGAGTCACTTGGCGTCCCAATTAAGGTTTATGGACCAGAGACGCACATCACTCAGATTGTTCCCTTAGCCCTTGGCGTGAAGCGTGAGACCAAGTCTACTGCACCCTCCATTCCCCCTACGTCCCCTCCTTCCCCGACTCCCTCCCAGGCAGCAGCAGCACCGGACTCTCCTGCGGTAGGGACCATTCGCGCCGATGGCGGACGTTCACAACCCGACGACCATATCGTGCGTTTCGAGACTAGCGCCACCCACAACCGCCCTTCGTATCGCCCCTTCGATGCCAAGACCCGGTCTTTCGTTTACGGTCTCCAACCCCGTGCCATCCAAGGCATGCTGGACTTCGACTACTCCTGTGGACGAGAGACTCCCTCGGTCGCTGCTATGATCTATCCTTTCGGTGGTCACCACATTCAAAAATTCTACTGGGGTACCAAGGAGACGCTTCTTCCCGTTTACACGTCCGTTGACGAGGCCGTGAAGAAACACCCCGACGTGGACATTGTTGTGAACTTCGCCTCTTCTCGTTCTGTCTATTCCAGCACTCTTGAGATCCTCACCTATTCCCAGATTAAAGCTATCGCCATCATTGCGGAGGGTGTCCCAGAGCGCCACGCACGTGAGATCCTCCACGTCGCTCAATCTAAGGGTGTTCACATCATTGGTCCTGCCACCGTCGGCGGAATCAAGCCTGGTTGCTTCAAGATAGGAAACTCGGGAGGCATGATGGACAACATCATCGCGTCTAAGCTCTACCGCCCTGGGTCCGTCGGTTACGTTTCCAAGTCTGGTGGCATGTCGAACGAGCTGAACAACATTCTCTCCTTGTACACGAATGGTACATACGAAGGCATCGCCATCGGTGGGGACCGTTATCCTGGGTCGACATTCATCGACCACCTTCTCCGCTACGAGCAGGACCCAGAGTGCAAGATGCTTGTCCTTCTCGGTGAGGTCGGCGGTATTGAGGAGTACCGCGTTATCGATGCGGTCAAGGAGGGCAAAATCACAAAACCCATTGTCGCGTGGGCCATCGGTACCTGCGCAAAGATGTTCGCGACGGAGGTTCAGTTCGGCCACGCTGGCTCAATGGCAAATTCCGATAAAGAAACCGCTGATGCTAAGAATCGTGCCATGCGTGAAGCGGGCTTCATCGTTCCCGACACGTTTGAGGATCTCCCTCAGGTGCTGAAGGACACGTATGACGGGCTCGTGAGCAAAGGCACTATCAAGCCCGCAGCCGAGCGTGACCCACCCGTCATTCCTATGGACTACAAGTGGGCGCAGGAGCTCGGTCTCATCCGTAAACCTGCAGCATTCATCTCAACTATCTCAGATGAGCGCGGCCAGGAACTTATCTACGCTGGTATGCGCATCACAGACGTGTTCAAGGATGACATTGGTCTTGGAGGTGTCGTCAGCTTACTCTGGTTCAAACGCCGGCTCCCGCAATGGGCAGCCAAATTCATCGAGATGGTGCTCATGCTAACAGCCGACCACGGCCCTGCCGTCTCTGGGTACGTCAATCCCAATGTCGTTCTATTCTCCGTATTGATATGCGCCACAGTGCCATGAACACAATCGTCGCCACTCGCGCCGGGAAGGACCTTATCTCTTCCCTTGCCTCTGGCCTTCTTACAATCGGTAGCCGCTTCGGAGGTGCTCTCGACGAAGCCGCTGCTATGTTCTCTAGTGCTCGGGATACAGGTCTCACTCCCCGTGAATTCGTCGACCAATCAAGGAAGGCGAATAAATTGAGTGCGTCTATCCGCTATGGAAGTGACCTTTCAGGATATTGACGAAAATCTGTAGTCTCTGGTATTGGCCACAAGATCAAGAGTGTGAACAACCCCGATTTGCGAGTCCAACTTGTGAAGGAGTATGTCCTGAAGCACTTCCCTAGTCATTCACTGCTCGACTACGCGCTCGCGGTCGAAAAGGTGACAACAGCCAAGAAGGACACGCTTATCCTTAACGTCGATGGATGCATTGCGGTGTGCTTCGTCGACCTACTGCGCGACTCTGGCGCGTTCACCCGTGAAGAGGCGGATGAGTACATCAAGATTGGAACTCTTAACGGCCTTTTCGTCCTGGGTCGTTCGATTGGTTTCATCGGCCATCACCTCGACCAGAAGCGCCTGCGCGCGCCGTTGTACCGCCACCCTGCGGACGACATCTTTATCAACATGGCGGACGTGTCGCAGCCGCGAGTGCTAGGTCGCATTTAACCTTTAGGCGGTACCCGTAGCTATGTTGTGTATTAGTAAAAGGACTCGCCAGCAGTGAGCCATGTCGTGTTTGTTACTCTATGTTTGCGATATGATATACTATGCCCGTTTCGTGGATCACTTCCCCTCTCGTTCTGCCCCTAACAAGGATGACGTTCTTGTTGAAGACATACAAGGGTGAGCTCGGCGCTTGGTTCTCAAGTTCTCGAGCACGAAGCACTGCTCTGTCCTATGTCTGTCATCAATTATGTCAAGGGACAGCAACGGCGCGGTCGAGTCTTGCAGGGAGTATTAGTGTGACATTGTTCCGATTAGTGATTACCATTGTGTATGTATGTAGGGTATAGAAAACAATTATAGACGTTGCCTTCCGTAGTGTAAGTCTATTCAACGAAACCACCATATCCCAATTGTCCCGATCTCGATCAACGAGAACTATCTATCGACTCCACATCGCCGCGATCGTCCATAGACGTACCGAGTTCGATACGCGAAGTCAAGTTGACGGTCGACATCGCCCCAAGGGAAGACTCGGAAGCCGACGAGGCTGGCGTGGCGACCTCATATAGGTGAAGGACGAGACGCGAGCACAAAGTTACCGAAACACTAGTGAGAAAGCACGGAGAGTCAAAATACGCTTTTTTCTTTCACTCGAGACGGAGGATGTAGATTTATCACGCACCAGCTGGCGGGCGTTGAGAGAAAACCCTTGAGTGCGGGCTGTATATACGTAAGTTCATGCGGCCGCAATCAGGTCAGATCAGACACGCTGGGTAGGCGTTGGTCCCTTACCCTGGAAAACTGGAATAGCAGGCGTCAACACGGAAGAGGGAAAGGCTCGATGAAGAAAAAAAGGACTTACGTAGAAAGTGAAGATGTTCGCAAGATTCGCAAGGGCCATGACGCTGTGGCGTTGGACGAATTATTTATCAGACGACAAAGGCGACGATCCGTCTAATTCTTAACAAGCAAGCTTGACTCACGCGAAATATAACGCGCCTAGGTCGTAAAGTTTTTGGTGAATTTCGTGCGTTACATGTGTGAGCCCGGATCGCTCACCATCTCGTAGAAACACATCCAAAAGCCCCATCCCCGAGAGGCTGATTTCCATATTGTGTAGTTTGCGCATCTTCAAGGTTCGCTTAAACGTCAAGGCGAACACTAGGGCATCGAAAATGGCCTGTGCCTCCCATGCAAATGCAAGATCTGTGGGCACCCGTTTGTTTTTTTGAGTTTGGTCTTCCCCGGAAACGTGAAGACTCACGGATTACGTAGTTTCTGATATCAAGTAGTAGCAACCCGGTGCATCATGTATAAAGGTGGCGTGTTGACCAACCAAGGACCACTTACAGACGTAGACAATGGGTCACAGATGAGTAACCGAAATTGGAAAGGAGACTCACGCAGGTAACACCAGCCAATATGGTGCCACAGCCCACAACCCATATAATGATGCGGCGAGAGCTATGATAGAGCGCGATGATACGTATGGCGAGAGTCACTGGTCAAGTGATTAGTTTAAAGAGTTTCTCGAAAGTTAATTCGAAAACGCACTCGAAACAAGTACTTGACTCAAAACTAACAAGCTCTGGCGAACGTAAGTAGCGGAGGTACAACTGGGCTCGATTAGGTTCTCGATTCACGCTAGCGACGATATTCAGGACTAGACATACCTCTGTAAGGGGGAGGGGGACAGGATGAGACGTGAATGAAACTCATGGGTTGATTGTCGTCTCACCTTCAAGCTGATGAGACCAGAGAAGCCAACCACAGGAACTACGATGTTCCCAAGGAAAGCCACGTATCGATTCAAGAGAAACAATAACGTATTAGGTGAGATGGGCTGAGACCATATGTGAGATACTTCAGCGGGGAAGGTCAAGACATGGTCATAATAGAGGAGTGCTATAGTGGCGCAACTCTCAACATCGAGGATGGTCGCTGCGGAGAATGTGTAACTTACAGAGAGCGAAAACTTGGGCGTAAGAGTGTGTGAAGCTGTTGCGAGACCTCTGTCAGCGTGCTCGGATAGACGGACAGCAGTAGGGCTATACGTTGCACCAAAGTCATTTAGGCTCATCGAAAGCAAATTTCTGATATAATTTTGATTGCTGATCGGCGGTAGTGTGCTTGAACTTGCAGTTGGGGAGGGGGAAGGGAAATCGGACAACTACACGGACATGTGGTCTCGTGTTTTGTGCGTTCTGCATTGAATGGGAGATTACCGAGACACTTTTTCGGGTGATCAGAAGTCGTGCATGTCACGACCAGGATCTGCCAATTCGATGCACCCAGTCGCGAGCAACCTTGATGGTCGGAAAGGTAGAGGGATGGCGCTGAGCGCAAAGAATGTCGGTATGGCTCTCAGCGTACATCGTTGTCAACCAACGACGGGCGATGAGGGATCGCCAAGATTTTGATCCCTCCGAACCATCAGCTGCAGCTCCTATCTTGACATTGATGGGTGAATACTCCATGGGGTTGTGCCAGAAAGCAGTGACGGTGTGCGCCAGGGGTTGATCGCATCACGATGATACCCCACGGGCGTTCAGCACACGAATAAAGGCACCAGGTGAAAAAAAACGTAGGCAAGGATTGCAGATTATGCGGCTGGGAAACAAATAGTGGTATGGGTATGGAAGGATGGTATTCCATCAAGTGGACACGACAGATATGACGATATAACTTACTGTAATTCTGTCCGCTGTCCTTTCCTCGCAGTCTTGACACGTTAGCACCGGTGCGCAACGATCCCCAACTATACGATGTGCATGAGGGCACTCTGCTCTTCTCTTGAATTATTCGTAGTCCAGAGCTGAGGCTGTCAGCATGCGCGCTTGTTACAAATGGTCGGCTGTGTGTGGTGTGATCTGATGATTTGATAGGAAGAAGATTATCTCTCCGATTCGGTAAAAGCCGGGGGTGCTTATATGCCCCTGCCCCTCAACCGAACCATCCACCATCTCTTGATCACAGTTATCCAAGTGCCGAGCAATCATGGCTAACGTATACGTACGCTCCTTTCACTCCTTAGTTAAAACTTCTATCGATTGCTCATTTTTCTTTCCTCTTTTAATTTTCACACACAGTTTGATATCACCATCGACGACAGGGATGCCGGTCGCGTTATATTCAAGCTCTATGATGACGCCGTCCCCAAGACTGCAAAGAACTTCCGAGAGCTTGCCACGGGCCAGCACGGCTTCGGCTACGCGGGTTCCAGTTTCCATCGCGTCATTCCTCAGTTCATGTTGCAGGGAGGTGATTTCACCAAAGGCAACGGTACTGGTGGCAAGTCCATCTACGGCGAGAAGTTCGCGGGTAGGTATTTCACACGTCCTCGTTTACTTCGTTTCATCGCTTTCTTTCAGACGAGAACTTCACATATAAGCACACTAAGCCCGGCCTGCTCTCCATGGCCAACGCTGGCCCGAACACCAACGGCTCTCAGTTCTTCATCACGACCGTGGTGACGTCCTGGCTCGATGGAAAGCACGTCGTTTTCGGTAAGTGCGGTCTCTACGTTTAGGCCTCGATTCAAACGCTCTTTATTAGGTGAAGTTGTTGAGGGCATCGAAGTCGTCAAGGCGGTTGAGGCGTTGGGTACCCAGTCTGGTGCGACGAAGAAGAAGGTTACGATTGCGAGATCCGGTACCCTTTAAAACACCCCCTGACACTGTATTTGGGGTCTCTTTACGAGTTACTCGTGTTGTGTGTATGAGCTATGCGTAGAGGTGTGATAACAGAAGCTTGCTACTGTACAAATGCAGGACCCTGTTACCTGTTATGTTGCAAGCGGTGTCTTGATATGATCTTATCGATCGCACTGACGTCAAGGGACCTTTCAACGCACGTGAATAGGACCCCTCGTTACTGTCGCACATTTGCCACCTGTGATAGGCACAGGGATGTGTCATTTTCACGTCTGGCAGTTTATTCACGACATAAGAGGTGTTATTGTTCAATAAACCCGTTTCGAGAACACGGCCGGTCACACGCAGATGAGTGGGGATCATATAATAGATTATGTGTGAGAAACGAGTACATTGATTGACATTATGATGGAGCTCAAACGAGGTATCAGAATCCCATAGCCCGGAAGAGGGAGCTGAACACTCCCGCACCTTTCGCACCAGCCATTTCTTCGTCATCGTACGATACTTTCACGGATCCGTTCTTGGACCAGCCGATAACCTCATCGACTTCTTCGCCTTCCCCACCGGTGCCCGTGCGCCACTTGTCGCCGTCAGGACGCTCACCAACAAAGTACGTATGTGACCCGTTGAGACCGGACAGCATTGCGGCGCGAGGTGCCAACGCGGACGAGAGCAGCACTCGACCGTTGTCCGTGTGGAGCGTAAGTTGCCCTCGGAAAGAGCGCGGTATTGAGATCGTGACTGCCCCGTTGTGCCCCCTCGCTTCTATTTGGAGGAGCGGTCGAGGCTCGGCCATCGACGGATGAACGTGCTGCCACCACCAGTCAGTCAGTCACTCGATATGCAGACCTTTTTCTAAAAAAAAATTATGCCCTCAGATTTGGGGGGTACTTACCACTAAGGCCTTGATTGAACCATTCTGACTGCGAAACTCCAGGCGTGCGCGGTCTTTCTTGCCTTTGCCCGCCGCGGTGTCCCCGAGTTCTGGACAGAGCACCCAAACTTCACCGCTGACGGCCCCATTGTGAGAATCCAATATCAGATTGGACCTATCTGGGCCAGGTGTCCCCGTCGGCAGGGCGGATGCCTGCGGCGGAGGCATACTCAGGTCGAGGAGGATCTTCTTCTTTATGGCATTGTTCTTCTCCTTGACATGAAGATAATTCGTCGGAGGAAGCTCCGGAGGGGGTCCGGACCCTGGGAGCGTTGCGACCTGTATAGATGAACCCTGAAAAGATGGTCCTTGGGGAGATGGTCCCTGAGGAGGAGGGGTATATGGCGGAGGGTTCTGCAGCAGTCATCAGTACGAAGAGCATCGTCGGGGGTCTCTATGTTTATACCTCGGGTTCAAGAGAAGGACTCTCCGAAGCTTGATGGGCTTCTCTGACGGGCATTTTTTCGTCGGTGTCTGGGATGACGACCACCATGGGGGAGAATAAAAGCAAGAACAAGCCTCAGCGTCCGCAGCCGCAGTCGACAGTGGGCGAACTGCGCGTGAGCCACAACGCAGCACAAATAGCCGCGGCACTACGAGTCGCCACTACTGAAGCTGAAATGAGTAAATCCGCAGCAGGTACGTGCTATGCCTAATACGCTCTCTCGACACACTGGCAAGAACAAAAACGAAATTACACTGAAAGTTGCTTATTCGTCACCCACCCCGTTCTTTTGGGTGCAAGCACCAAGTGACTGGTACAAGTAGTTTTATCTTTTCCCGAATCTTTTACGGGACACTATAAGAATATGGAACACCCTTTGCATAATCAATCATAAGCGCCAGTGCCAATGACCCTCGATGCTGTACTATGGCCTCCACTAACTTCGTCAGAGCGCTTATTTTTCTGACTAATGTGCTTCAACTTCGGCAGATTTCTCTGTAGCCCACATTTTCATCTGCATGGTCAAATAAAAGAGGGTTCATATAGAGCTACACTGTAGCTGGTGACCACTGGAACACACACAGTAACTTCAGGTAGGGGATAGACGATGGTGAAGACGTTGTAAATGGTCAGGGACCTTCGGCATGTGACAAGATCGAGTGACGAAACCAAATTTGGTAGTAGAACACTGATTAGTTTCGATATCCCGCATCTCATGTGTTCCTACTATTTTTTTTTGGTTGGATTACTTGCTATATGCTATTGCAGATCAGTCTCCTCTTTTATTTGGCTATACAGGTGAAAATGTGGGCTACAGAGAAATCTGCCGAAGTTGAAGCGCATTAGTCAGAAAAATAAGCGCTCTGACGAAGTTAGTGGAGGCCATAGTAGTGGAAGTGAACACGCGAACTGATCCCTGTGCAATGCACCGCATAGATACCATCGGTATCCGTTGCCACCAGGGTGCATCAAATTTACGGTAACGCAGTAACGTGATCGGTGCCCGAACCTGTCAAACGGTCAAGGGGACGGTCCACCTGACTGGGCAGTTGACCTTGGCGTCGACCATAATTGGCCCTCCAGGAAATGAAGGACTGAGCAAGAAAACGTTTCTACTGACCCCAAATAATCTCGAGGTTGGGCGGGCGGCCACCGTTTACTAGAAGTCCCCTGCAATAGGCCTTGGGAGAGGCATGCGTGGAAGTAGTGCGTACGGTAGCGTAAAGTATTGCAGCACCACGGCTTTAGTGGCTCAGTTCGCGGTACCACCAACAATGCCGGAGACACCGTGACGGTGATATAATTTGATGGCAAGTTGGAACTACTGGGATCCAAACTCTAGTACAAAATCGCAAGCCAGGCTGTTCTTGAGGCTGCTTCAAATCTGGAGCACCAAGCCTTGATAAATGACCATTATATTCGACACTAGCTATGAGTTGTACAGTCCAGACAGCTCCATATTTGGGTTTGGAACAGTTTAGAGATCCAGTCTAGTTAGTGAGGACCTCATCGGATTTGATCGTTTGGTGACAGAGTATCCCTGTGATAGCGTAGCGAGATCGTCGATTGCCATGGAACTTCGGTTCGGTGACCCGGTGACGCGGGTCGTCCATTTGTGCCGGATGCCGGGTCCCATTGCCGGGTCCGGTCCGGCGCCAGACAAAAATCATTTCCATTAACGCGCCACAGAACCTGGCTCTGACAGCAGCTCTCGGGTAGCACGGACACCTCTTTTTAATCTGCAGTTTGAAACCTGCGCGTAACTGTGACTGGGACACCTCGCTTACCACCACACTTGACCATTCGGGGCATCCTTGAAGCTCCCTGATTGGTCGTGCAACAGCCGGGAGTTCGTGGCCAACCAATTACAAAATTCTCGACTCTGTAGATGGCCCTGGTGCTGAGCTCTTGTCTCTCTTTGGCCACCGATCCTGAGTGCCCTTTTCGACTCGTATAAAAGGCCGTCGTGGCGGGTTGTTGGGGATAGCCTTCTCCCCCGCAGCACCCCCACTACCCCCCTCTCAACATGTCAGGTGATGCTAAGGAACCTATCAGCTCCCAGCCCCAAGTACGTGTTCACCTCGTCCCACCTTGTGCAGGGTGCTGAACCACTTTTGCCTTCCGTGTGAAAAAAATAAATAGGGTACTGCTCCGATGGCACCGGGTGGCAACAAGAACGCCCTGAATCGTGAAGTAGGAACGGACGGCCAACGTGACTGGAGCACTCAGTTGTTGTGCGACTGTTCCGGTGGCTTTGGCCTTTGTACGTCGACTACTTCATAAATCTCTCCTGTATCGAGCTGACCGAATTTCCCTGGCAGGTTGCTTGGCAACGTGGTGTCCCGGTGTGGTCTTTGGCAGAAACAAACAACGCCTCCGCCATCTGCAGAGTCAAGGCAGACCTCTCCCGGGTGGGGGTACATACGTTAATGGCGATTGTGCCATTTATTGCTGCTTGGCGGCCCCTCGCTTCGCCTGGATCTTGGGGGTATGTTAAGTCGGTGACTGGCTGCAAGTGGAGTTACTTATTTGAGACTTTCAGATTGGTGAACGCACGGACATCCGCGCACGCTACAGCATTCGCGGGAGTACCGTCGAAGATTGCCTTACGTCCTGGTGTTGTACTCCTTGCGCCCTCACGCAGGAGCACCTTGAAATAGAGCTGGAGGAGAAAAGCTTCTATTGAAGGGTCTTCTCAATCTGAGAATGCCTATAATAACCATCGTAGACTTACGCAGTACCTTATTCACCGTGAACATGGATTTGGATGATTTTCGAAAATCAGTTGAGCGTAGACAAGTTACAGTAATGGCTGATTTCAAACCATACTAAATGTTGGAATGATCACCCAAGGAAAATAATTTTATTCCACACTGAATTTGATGAAACAAAAAACAATGTTAAATGAGTCATCCTAATACATATCTACGTTCGGATGACCGAAAAATAACTGGTGAGTATCACCTTATGTCGGACTGATTCATCACGATGGACACAGATGGACACGCACAAAAAAAGAGACTGGGATGATTATGGACATTTTTGGACAAAGGGTCAACTAGGTAGAACATGGGGAGTTTTATCCCTGAAGTGACCTGAAATGGAAACAAAAGAGACCAGCAGAGACGATTCCAAATGTAAGTCATGGTACACTGGCTATGTGCCAGTGAAGTAGCGCGGAGCCTCGGATGGTGCCCGGTGCCTCTCTGTAAAAATGGATAGTCGGCCCGCAGTCGGCTGGTGGTCAGACTGTTCTATACAATCCAGTCTGTAGTCAGTAGCTTAATTATCTACCCATACACGCTCAACACCAAGCTCTAACCTGCGACGCCACTGGTACGAACGTCTGACAAAGAAGGAATGAGCACTGAAGAGATTCTGAACCATGCTACTATGCATGTACCTATCATACTTTTCGACTCACTCGACAAATCTGTTACGAATGAAATCAATTTCTTGGTGTATAATTTTGAATTTGGGGCAGGTGGTTAAAGCTTCGCAAGGAGTATAAAGTGCTTGTAATATTTCGTGTTTTCGAACTGGCACAATAGCAGAACAGGTTGATATAAAGTGTCCCAAAGGACCACATGGCAGGGAAGTGCGCTTAGAGTGAGCGCGCTGGAGCCAGGAAGAGTCCTTGGCAGGTTGGTAATGCATATTGGCTCGGCTCTTAAGTTTAAAGTCAGCGGAGCTGTCACTGACTGTATCATTCGTCGTTGAAAGTGTCCTCAACCGATGTATCAATTGTCATCCACGAGTTGAAAATATCCAGGAAACATACGCCTGATATCGATCGTCGGCATGTCACGGTGCGGCTGGGCTATCACCGCCGGCTCTTCGTGGCGGTCAACAGCAGGCGTTGTGCAAGTCACAGTACCCCAAGAGGTGTCAACACGCGGTCCACAGAGCAGTAGTAGTCCTATGTAGCGCTTGAAACCCACCACAAGCGCCGACTCTGCCATTGTGGTTTGCCTGGGCGTTTTTCCTCGGGCGGCAAGTCCACACGAGGCTGCCTCACAAGCACCAACTGAGGGGGGCGGCAGCGGGAGCACTACGAGACCAAGCTACTGTTGTTGCAAATCGGCTACGATGTAATTAAGCAAGCCCGTAGGATCGTGGGCACTTTGTTGGACCTTGCGAAAATTTCAACAACCAACGGGTTGTTTCTGCCCCGGCAGGAGATCGCGATGTGATCACGCGATACGGTTGTTACTTGGAAGAACTTGCCATGCACGACTTACTCTCAAATACCTGACTCACGACGGCACGTCGTGCTTCTGAGTAGGTTGCAGAGGTGCTGTGCGGGAACGAGAGCCTTTAGACGTAGGACGTCCCACACAGGTGATGAGATCCAGTGGGACCTGCAGTGCCAATGACCATCAGTCGCAACCACACCCAGTCGGAATCTCGACACACGACCCACCTTCAAATGTCTGCTAGGTCGTGTGAAGGTACTTGCTTGTGGTATGGTGCACGAGACGTATTGCGGGGTTATCCAGGTACCATCGAAGAATCATTTCACGGTCACAGTCCAGAATAAAAGACCGAGTAGCAGTAATTGGACGAGCAGGAGTAAGGGTTTAGTGGAGCCATACCCTCTGTAGTGACAGGATCCGTGGGGAACTGGTAGCGCTCCGACCAGCACTCGATCGTAAGTTAGGATGTGGCACCGATGTGGCGTTGACCAAGATCGGTGTTGGTCAAAATCTTACATAGATTTGAATTGATAACCTTTAAACTATAAATCTATTGCTACAATTTAGTTTCTAGAGAACTACGTAATTAGATTATTACAAGATGGGCCCCGCCATGTTAAACATTCGTGACATGAGTATTGAGCGCAGGTAAGGAACGTGCATGGAAAATGTCAGATATGGGTATAAAGACCTATGCATCTAGCGGTCAATGGATGGTTATCGAGCAGCGTGCATGGTAACCATGAAAATTGCGGCAGTGAGAGTCATAATGCCCGAGAAGATACCGGCCGCACAAAGGCTGCGGTGTGCCCACAACCGCTCGGTGGCGCGGGTATGGCGTAAAAGGGTGGCACGTTCAACCGGAGATTCAAGCTCCCAGATGGGTGGTGGGGTAATGGGAATGAACAAGATGAGGATTGAAAGAAACCAAAAGGGAGGGAAGACTGCACGAAAACGAATGACAAACGGGCCGATATTCGGGTGACAAGGGGGAAGGAGAAGACACCTACCGAAACCATACTTGAACAAAAACTTGCAAGAAGAAAGGGTTTGTCATCATTGCAAGGACCGACATGCTCAGAGTACGGGGGAAGGCGCGCCTCTTCGTCCTCGGAGGTAAGGTTTGCTGAGGGAGGGTACTCGTAAGGGGGAGGGATATTGTCGGGTAAAGGGAACCTGCTAGGTGCAGGAGGTCGGTCGTGTCTGGAGTAAATCGTTCCGCGGGAGAAGGTAGGAGAGGAAATGGTGAAGTAAGTATTAACGGCACTGAGGGTTGGTGTGGAACCGAAAGGGAGAGCAGAAATTGTGCCCCGGGCACAAGGACGAAGAGGGGTGGGTTTAGGAAAAATGTCGATCGTTCTACGATCTGCGAAAGAGGCGTGTTGACGCTGAGCCTCAGGGTCGGAGGCGATGGAGGTAGAGAAGCGTGCGAAGCCGAAAGGAGTGCGAAGAGAGTTCATCATTGTGCAAAGCGAAAGGAATGATTAGGGATGTGAGAACGGCGAAGTAAAAGTGGATGCAAGAGGTAAGCCATGGGCACCCTTTATACGATCCTGGGGACGCATCGCAATAGAGGAGATGTGAGGGCAGTCGGACCTACTGATTAAAATAAGAAAGAAACAACATGGACCTACAAACATATAACATGGACCTACAAAAGAAAATTACTTTAACCGGACATCCTCGTCCACGTGGCCAGTCAGACATATGTCATAACTTAGAACGAAGAACTATTCGCAAGAACACTCGCGATGAAGACTGCCATTAGAGGTCACTTAAATTATGTAGACCCACCGAGAAAGGCAAGGAATTAGCCTTTTTTGACGTGTTTAATTTGACGTGGAGCATGCTTCTGTTTAAAATGGAGTGGATCAGTGATAACACATGTTTCGACGTCCGCGGACCCGTCCGTTCATCGTCGCTGTTCGCCTGGCCCATTATAAGTTGTAATGACTCGCCCTTTCTCGTGTCCCCTTCTTTTCTCTCTTCTCTTTCATTCCTCACGTATCCAGCATATATTCACCATTCTCCTATTCTTGCCCGTTCAACTCGCGCTACACCCTTCTAGGACGCATAGATCTCCCCTTCTACTTGCCTATGCCAACTATGGAGCCTAATACGCCCCCAGCCCATACCTCTGCCTCTGACTCGCACCCTTCTATTCCGGTCTCTCATCCGCGTTCCTCTCCTCGTTCTCCCACCTCATCGAGCCCGTCTCAGCCTCCCATCTCTCCTCCTAGACCTTCTGCCGTCACCCCCACAGCTACGCAAACCACATTGTCCTGTTCTCTGGTGGCCGCTGTTCCCGAGACCGCTGCGCCACCGGTGTCACGCGCCACTCTACCCAATTCGGCTCCTATGGTCCAACCTGACCCTGAGGCACCCGGTGTACCCGCAGTGACTAAAGCAGACTCTAGCGAGCCGCGCATACCTAACGTCTACATCAACGGCCTTCCTCCCAATTTTCCAGAGGAGCAGCTTTACGCCCTTACAAAGGACTTTGGCGGCGTCGTTAGTGTGCGGACATTCACCCGCCACGTCAGTGATCGTCCCTCGTACGTGTCATTCAATCTACATCAGTCATACTCATTGAAATACTCCCTTTTTCAGTGGCTACGGCTTTGTCCTGTGCGTATGGCCGACCGCACATTAATAATAATCACCTCATACTCATTTATTAGATTTGACTCGATCGAGAGCGCTGAAAAGTGCATCGAGGCTCTTCGGCGGTATCGGAACCTTCACCCGTCCTTTTGCAAGGCAGGTAGCATTTCCATGTATTGTAATTCGGTCACCCTTAATCACACAGCGCTTTAGAACTTTCACCCCATTCCTGGCACTCGCTATGCTTCTGTTTCATCTCCCGGCACCCAGCTTTCCCCATCTTCACCGTCTCCGGGAACAGACGGCGACTCTTTCAAATCACGAATGGAGCGACTCAAGGACGAGACGAGCACCAATTTGTACATTGAAGGGCTCCCTCTCAGCATCGATGAGCCTGTATGTATTCCTCGAACACTCTTTGTGTTCTTGTCTTAAAGCTGCTCTTGTTTTTCTATTGATTGAACTAGACCATGGCTGCTTTGGTAGCCCCGTACACTATCAAGAGCAGTCGATTCTTCCAGACTAGGCTCAGTCACCCTCCCAGGACTATAGCCTTTGTTAGGTTCGGCGGATGCTTATTCTGGCCACTTGGTGCGTCCTGACGCGATATGTTCAGGCTAGAGACGCGCATCGCATGCGAAGACGTCATCAAGCGTCTTCATGGGCGCATGGTCAGAGGGTGGAACGACCCCGGAAGCCGAATTTCTGTTCGCTTTGCAGACTCAGCCGAACAACGAGAGCTGCGCGTACGTGTCAGTTCCACATCATTCCCCCCTCAATGCTTAGATATTTTCAGCGCTCCGAACGCTCGGGCCGCGGGGACGACTCCTCCCCTGCTCGCCTTACGATGGCGCAGGCCGCTTTACTTAATTTGAGGGGGCAGCAAGTCCAAGGTCACCTCCGCGCCCAGCAGCATCCCACCACTCTCTCGGATCAGCGTCGCATCCAGTCCGCTCACGTCCAACCCAACTTCCACGATTTGTCTGGCATGCAACCCCAGCACACTCGGCTTCCGCCTCACCCTGTTGTATCCCAGTGCCAGTCTGAGCCCGAAAACTTGACCACCTCTCATCCTGTGTCGACTCATCTTCAAGGACGCACTGACACACAGACTTCCGTTGGGATTTCTGCCGCTTTGGGAAGCGATATCGACCTTTCCGCACTCTCTCGTGCCGCTAGTGCAAACGGTTTCACACCTCTCGAGCAACAACTCATCCTACAAGCACGCCTGCAAGCGGAACTTGACGCACGCCGGCAACCCTTCTATAGTTCTCAGGGCAGCAGCTCACTGTCGGGAGGTTCCACTCAAACACCGTCTGTCCTCGTTGACCAAACCGAGGATCTTTCGCGGCCCCTGAACAATCTTGGCCTAAGATCTGCACTTCCTGCCAAAGAATTTGTTCCTCGCGCGACGGCACCTCGCATCGGCCAGCCACAGACTTACAATCCAGGGCTCTCGTCCCGTCTATCAGTCGACCTGTTACCCTCCGAGGTAACCGATAATTATCATGCCAGCAAATTACATCAGTCTCAATCTTTCCCATTCCCTTGTCAACAGCAACAACACGGAGGCGTTAACGCAATCAATTCTATGGTTCTCGGCCTCACATCCAAAGATGGCGGCCCGAAGAGCCACAACAACACAAGTCTCATTGATAGGGATAACACTGTGCTTCCCTCTAATCCAGTCGACTTCGTCCCTGATAGCGCTGAGGCTCGAGGGTCCACTCAGCGCGAGGAACAGCAGAATCTCGCGGTTCACATGCGTTCGACGACCTTACCGCCACATTTTACTGTCGGCGGTTCGAGCATCACTCACAACACAGGAACTGTCAGCCTGCGACTGAACGGCATCCTTTCTCCTACTCTTCACTCCGGAGCTGGAATTGGGGACCGTGGACATGTAGGGAAGCTTAACGTTGGTATTCCTTCAAGCGAGCTACCTATCAACCGTGAGATAGATCCACTTCCTTCGGATGTCAAGTTGATGCATCTGCATAATCCATCTGCCGATTCGCCGTTCCTCATACCGTCACCGGCGCTTACGTACAACTCATCGTCTTCTGCGTCCTCGCGCACACCATCTACACTCAGCCCTTCTACCCCATTCTTCGGATCATTCCCCCATCCTGGGGACAGTTTCGGCACATATAATGGAGAAGACCACGGAGGTGACAAGACTGATGCTGCGATAACTCGCGATGTGGCCGCGTTTGACATTGGTACACAGATCCGCTCTGGAAGCGGATGAAATCTCGTGCCTCGCCGGGTCTACCCCCACATTAAATTTCCTTGAGACACATCCCCACGCCATTTTCCCACCAGCTCGCGCACGTTTTTCCCGTCTGTAAATGCTGTAATTGTTTACCTGTACACTGTTTTTGTCGACAGCACATGCCTCAAGCCCACTCCAGTTGTCAATCACTGCTCTTTCAGGATTCTTCTATTAGCACAGTAGCATCGTATGCCATACGAGTACCATACTTCTATCACCATACGCAGTCGTCTCCAGCTCTTCCAATACCGTCGCACTCTTTAGTTTGGTGTCATTTTCGGTAGTTTTTCCTACCCTGTATTGTGCCGTTACAACTATGAGCCTCAACCCCCTATTTGTCACCATGTCTTCACTCTGTCAAGCATTTCAAGTGTAGCCATCACTATATGATACACTCTTCCTGCACTAAACGTGAAAACCGCGGGAAAGCGCCACTAACGTACACAGTAAGTAAAGGTACCAACACAAGGTTCAATAGAGTAAACCACTAACCTCGGCCGTTTGGGAGAAAAGGTTGAGCAATCGCTATCGGAACTACGAGGTATTGTGAAAAAAACTCGGCGGTGCTCCGAACGCTACTTTTGTCGCAACAGAGAAATCGATAGTTTTGTGTATTCATCACGCTATGACCAAGCGTGACCTGTATTGTTAGACGGTTATCCTGTATTCCCGAAATGGTACCAACGCACTGGCCGGGGCATTAGCAGAAGTGGTCAATGCTATTCGCCCCCCTGCCCTGTCAGCTACCACCCCCATCACTGACCCTCGCAACGCTGCCATGGTGATCGTCGAAAGAAAAGAGGGCTTCTCTGACGAGGACCTTGCCTGTGCTGCAAGATGTATTGTCGCAAGTGCAGAACTTGCAACTACTTATGTCGTGCTCAAGTCCCAAGGTGCACGTACGGCTCTCATCCGAGGCACAATGGAGATGCACCAGAGTTCCAAATAGGTGTTCGGACTTGGGTAGCGTTCCAGGGAACAGAGGTCAACATCACATAAGTCGAAAAAAACTGTACTACTAGTTCAGTCGTGTTTTACAATGGTGCACATCTCTGTGATTTGAATGCACACGGGTCCCAATAAAAAAATTTGCTGTTTTTTGAATGCACCAGACAATAAACGACCTCAATAACAGCTGTGTCTTGGGCTGTGTATGACTTCACGTTTTTTGACTTGACGGACATGTATATAATGTTACCGATATTATTATAATACATGATTTGTGTCACATCGCTGGGAATGAGAAAGAGAAAGAGGTGAGAAACGACTCTAGAGTCGTTTCTCACTTTTGGCAGGGCGGTCGCATCCGACCATGGTGGCTTCCGGAACGAGAACTTGCACCGGACAGCTACATTTCCGGAACCGGCAACGATGAGAATGAATTCTCACTTTTGGCTGGTGCCGCGTGCCACTCTTTCGCCCCCGGACAGGCTCTAATGAACAAGCTAGAATGGATATGCCTTAGAAAGCTTGACTGGCTCACCCCACTCCGAAACCGTCAGCCGGTCCAGCCGGCCCGACGCTTACGCGTGTGATGTGGCTCCAACCACTTGCGACGGTAGCGCTGTAGCACGGAACGGTGAATAGATACTGTAGCTCGGCCGATATCCGTTTTTTTAGTCCTGAGGCCTGAGGATCCCCCGCTCGCGCGAGTCTGAGTCTGACTTGGACGGAGCCCACTTGCTGACCCACATTGTCGAATCACTGCCAATTTGCTTCTTCCACCTGTATGCCTGATGTTTGGAGCGGTACTGAACACCACTCGCGAGATTACAGCACACCAAGGACACGATGTATTATCAATGCTAACATGGACGGGATCAATTGAATAGGGCGGTACCCTCTGTCTGCTTTTGTCGTCATCTGTGCCATACTCGGTCGTAGTTCGGATGACGGTGGAATGGAACACCTCGGGTCTTTTGTTATATCGGATCCGAGTAGTCTTTGCAGTCCATAAAACCCAAAGCCCTCTAATATGCACCCCGACACGTAGTTGTGACACAAATCTCCCACAGTTGCACTCTACACTGGTATAGATGGGCAGCTCTACGTCAAACATCTCCCCAGGAAAGGACCTACTCGACTTGCATGACCGCGTCGCCATTGTCACGGGTGCAAAGTACGTCGTCCCCCCAAATCAATAGTGTTCTTTGTGCGTTAGCATGCATGACTGCTAACGGTCATCCTTTGGGGATTGTAGCTCTGGCATCGGTCTGTATATCGCACTTCACCTCGTGCGGCGCGGTGCCAAGGTGTACCTTGCCGCAAGAAGCGAAGAAAAGGCGGCACACGCGATCGCACGGATGGAAAAGGAGGGATTGGGAGAACACCCGGGCGAACTTGTCTGGCTCCCGATCGACTTGACGGACCCTCATAGGGCTAAGGCAGCTGCGGAGTGGTTTATTAAGAGAGAGAAAAAGTTGGATATACTTGGTACGTAACGGCATCTTTTGATCATCTGTGTTTCTCGATCAGAGTTAGTTGACTGGTCCTCTTTTTCTGTTCGCTCACTTCCTTTTGCTGTGGTGGTACAGTAAACAATGCTGCCAAGTGCGTCAAATCCCCATCCTTTCCATTCTTCTTGAGATCGTAGCGGTACTGATATACTAGCGACTAGGATATTAAGCGCGTATGGAAGAACGTCTGATAACATCTCGGACAGTATGGTCATCAAGTAAGTAGGATTCCCGGGCTCACTTCGCACTGTCTGTATCGTTGCTGACTCACGACCTTATTGATTTCTTCTTACTTTTTCAGCCACATCAGCCCGTTTTTGTTCACAAAGACGCTTTTGCCGGTGATGGAAAAGACCGCGTTGGAGCCTGGGTCAGACGTGCGGATCGTGAACGTGCGTGTGACGCTGGGAGGTATCAGAGCCGCTTTGATTGATAGGACACAGGTATCTTCGGTCGCACACCGCTGGGTGCCGAACCCGCGATACGATAGTCTCGAAGCGTTCAACAACGACTTCGCGAGCACGTGGAGGCCAAAGCTGAACGTGTATTGTAAGAGCCTATTTACCCTCACGGGAAAATCGTTGACGGAACTGTTGGGGGACGATACGGCGCACAGCATACACGAAACTCGCAAATGTGCTCTGGACGAAGGAGTTGCAGCGCCGGTTCGACGCAGGGAAGATCCCTATTACGGCGATGTCTATACACCCAGGCAACGTTATGTCTGGTGGGCTCTCTCCTTTCGTTCCTAAAAAGGCGCGCGTAGTAATTCCCGTCAATAACAGAGGGAAACGTCAAGCTCTTCACGTCCCTGACCTTCGGGAGGCTGATCAATTGGGCCTTCTCGCTTTTCTTCATCTCCCCGCACGACGGCGGGTACACGCCTGCATGGGCAGCCGCTGCACGTCAGGTCTTTGAAGAGCGTGATAAATACAAGGGGAAGTATTTGGTACCATACGGTACTCTCGAAGAGCCGAGCAAGGATGCACAAAGGGAAGACCTGGCGAAGGAACTGTGGGAAACGACCGAGAAGGTGCTGAAGGATTTTGGTTGGCTGTAGAAAGAGATGCATCAATGATGTTCCGAGATAAACGATGATCTGGGTGTATAGATGCATTATCATAAGTCCATCGGCTATATACTGTAGACATGGTTGAACGAGAGCACGGCCTGAATGGAGCGACGATTCACAGCCGGCTTTCAGCAATCAGATTGGATTCTGAGCCGAGACAGACCCGTGCGCGAGCAAGTGATAATGACGGCCCAAGGGGATACAGTTGAGAGGTCGAGACGAGTTTCGGTAGTTCTAATTCACGGGTGCATTTTCAAAGCTGGTGCTAGTGTGATCATCCTGGACCAATAGCTTGGCTAAGAAATTTGAGCCCTCGCAATGAACCAAAAGTGGTTGGTTGGCATGATACCAGACAGAAAATTAGGACAATATCTAATTCAAAATTCAAGGCGCCAATCAGAACGTCCGCATTCCAGAGTGAAAAAACCAAGGGTTATATAATGAGCGATCACGTACATTAGTAGCTTGTCTGAAGGTATGGTGACCCTGCCCCCAGTCATTCTCCAATAGGGGAGCACATAAGTGCATATAACGTATTTGTCGGGCCTCAGTACTTCACTCCGTTTGCCCCGAAACGGACCATTCATTTTGATTTTTGATCCTGAAAAGACAAATTTCTTTTCAAACGTGCGAGACGTAGCGCTCACCGACGTACGTACCTACTAGTAGGCACTCTCAATACCGTGTTCTCGAAGTTACGGCATAAATCAATGGTGGGTTGATTCACAATACTGTACAATAACAAGCTCGAACATTGCCAATCGTTGCTAACGAGGGCTTGTGTGTCGCCGACCCCTGGTGTCTACCCCTTCCATCCATCTCCGACATGGGGAGATTCGGGTGGGTGTCCCCCTTTCAACAGTGGCACGTAGTCCCGATTGGTAACGTAAGTCGAGCCACGCTGTCAAGAGGTGTCGCCAGAGAGGCCAGTGGATCTGCGCACATTGTATGTCGACGCGGGGTTTATCCCTTGTAAATGTATAGGCCAGACGCTAAGAGGCGCCGTGCTTCATTGACTGATTGACCCCGGCGCATTTTCTTGACGCAGGTCCAACGTACTCAGTTCCATACCTAACACCGTGTTGACATGATGCAAATCCGACCAGAAGAGCGAGCCACGACTTACTCGACCCGGCCTGACTCGCTAGCGCAAAGAGGATGCCGTCTGGCACAGATGTTGAGATGTATCCGGTTAAGCTAACGTCCGTTTCGTCCGTGTCGTCTCGAACCGTCGAATTGTGCAGCATTGGATCGTGTAAGTTGATCATAAGCCGCGAGATCATTATTACCGACAATCTATAGGATGTTTACTATCAACGTCATGAAGTGGTGGCTCCGGGCACATACACGTTTGCGAAGACCGGAGTAGCCAAGTCCACCGAAGGCTGACGTTTCCGTTAGGTTGTTACTGAGACAAAAGAGTCAATAGTCGAAAAGATGAGGCTTACGTCTGTGGTCTGGAAGCGTAGCAAGATAAAGGTAAGACCATTTCGGTCTGAAGAGACACAGGGCATAAAACATAACGTACCACTAAGACGATAACATTGACAAGATTAGCGCTCCACGTCACACTAATAGAGACCTTAGCAGATGGATCTCCCCACAAAGCACAACCGCATACCCATAGTACACAAGGCCTGCGTTATCTCGCGGTGTCAGCTCTTTGAACAGTATGCGTATCACGAACGTACCGTCCACGAAAAGTCGCTTCAGAAATGGCTCGTTATGTCTCCCTAATTTTATCGAACGGTATGTAGAGAGTGCAAAGACGGTGAAATCGAAAACCAGTAGACCGGAGAAAGCCGCCGCCGTTTGAGCTGACAGGGATAATTGTGGAAAACAAATACTTCGGTGGGAGGCGCACTTACAGCGGGTATTCATGATGCTAGTGATGGAATGGCATTGGTGACGAGTCACAAATTCCGGGAGAAGAAGAGACTCGCCTCTTTTGTAGGTCTGCGCCGGCACCTCCTGGCGGTTTAATGAGTATCCACTACAGGAGTCGACATATGAGCATCTTGGTCACATAGAAGCAAAGTGCTTACGCATGCGACAGACATCGCGACCACAGCTTCGAGAGCCACGAAAGCAAGGACCCACTTGTTTCGAAAGTACAGGGCATACACTCTCGTTACAAGTAGTACTGACAGCACAGGTGCATTAGTCAGTACTGAAGCTGTCCTCGAGGAAACGCACCCGCGGTCAGAAAATGAAGAAGTAACATCAATATGCCATGGTACTTTGCGAGAAAAGGCCGTCTGCCACAAGTGACGGTCAACCTATCGTAGTGGTAAAGCACGAAGAGACTCACATGTGCTTGGAAGTAGGAAAATGAGTCATCGTCAGAGAATAAGTGGATCGGACCTACCACAGTCTTGCATGGGTCCGCATAAACGATGTACAAGAATGGTACATGGCCGAGCAACGCTATGTAGCGGTTGGCAAAGAACACGATTGAAGCCCACGTATGTGGTCCGGGGTGCCAGAAGCCATCGACTTCCCTGGACAACGTTAGGAAATAATCGTAATACAGTATGACTGCCTCAATCATTAGTTAGAAGTATCCCCCTAGCGTATGGACGAAACAAACAGTAGCCAGAGGCTGCGGAGGCGGTACCCATCTCGAAACTGACCAATAGGTCGCGAAATAAGTGCTGCGGAGTCTACTAACAGGTGGATTGTACTCACTGATAGGGTTGGCACAGTTCGTAGCTCATGGGAAGGGATACCTGCGTAAGGTCAGATTGGGCACTTGGAAGGAGAGAATGGAGGAGTGCTCTGACAGACTCGGAGGAGGGCTATATAGCAGATTCAATTGGCGGTCCCTGCCATACTGCTCTCTGTGATCTCAAAAGCCTACGTCAAATGAGATCTTCGTCTGGACAGCGAGCTCCATTCGGACAATGGTGCCCAGACGGTGTGGGACCGATATTGCCATAATTCGCGGGGGATCTGTTGGTGGCTAGAGTTCATTGCTGCCGAGGAGCCCCTTGATCAGGGCGATGCAAACACAACCTTTGATTGGGCGAAGTCGTGTGTGGGCAGGGCACCGAGGTTCGGAAAGCCCGGTTCGTTGCCTTGCACCTCCAACACGAGCCGCTACCAGTGTCATCATTTGCAGGGCCCGTGAATCCATATACTATTCACTCAGTTTCTAGTTTCTCATGCTCAAAACAAACAAATCAAATCCCTTACATTCGGTGCGCAATAGATTTGATTGATTGTTGCGTAGTCATATTCTTCATACAACGTTCGTGACTGTATATAGGTTAAACGCGGTTAGAATAGCATCCGGAATCACATGATCGAGTTATCAAATAGCAGACCCGTGACGCAGTTTCGCTGACTGAACTGAGCTCTGACGCGGTGATCACCATGATACTCTCCTCTAACAGTCCCTCGTTGAACCAGGACCCACGTACTCCCTCTTCTTCATCCACGTATCGTCCGCATACATCTTCACCACTGTCCGAATCGTTTTCCCCCTCACCCTCCGCTTCAGCTGCTGCAAGTCTCCAGTCGCGTCGTATTGCGCAATATAAATCTACTGCCACGCCTACACGTCGCGTCTCAACCGCGTATTCTTATCGCCCCAGCCGCGCATCGGTGGATAAACTCAGCTTTGTCCCCAGCCTATTTTCCTCGACAGCTGTTTCTGAGGAATCTGAAAATCCTCGTGATGCTCTGCTTCGTGGTCGCTTGAGGGAACGCTGCGCTCGTCGAGCACAACAAGCTCGTACAAAACGCGTCGAAACGGAGCGGCGAAAAAATGCTCTAAGTAGTGACGGTGAGGATGTGGATATGGACAGCGATGAGGAGAACGACGAAGATACGGTGCTTAACGATGAGGTATGTCATGGCACCTCAGACCTCACTACAGCATCTGACGCAAATACCCTAGTTATTTCGTAGAATAATTGCCAGCGCCAGTCAGAAGCGCCGCTATTCATACCGCCTCTCATTTCAAAATGAGGTTGGCTCTTCGATCGATCCTGACATGGAGGACATTGCCGCGTGGGAGCGCTCGTTACAAGGTGCGACAACTCGCTCACATCCCTACTAAGGGATCCTCGGTTGGCTCAACGTGTATATTAGGTGGTGATTCACCTGTGATCGACGAGTCAGATCTCCCTCCATCGGAATTTGATGAAGACGAGATTGCAGAGCGCGCTGCCCAAGCAGAGGAAGCAGATTTATGGGCAGAGCTTGAGCTTGAGGCAGGCGTGCATGACGTATTTTCTTTCGGCGATATCCTGGATACAGGCACACAAGTCAACAGGGACGAGGATGTCGACATGACCTGAGGCCTCCTAGGGTCTGGGTTGATGTGATTCAGTGGTAGTTCAACTAGTTATCTATTCTGTATTATTTCTGTACACCACTAGCTTTCTCCATCAGAAATAGGTCGGTGACTGACCGCTGCGAGATACCCAACAGAAATCCCGTTGGTATACGATGAATGCATTGACGGGTAATTTTCCGCATGTTGAGGAACATAATTGCTTAGTGGTTCGGCCCGTTCGGGCAGGAAGTTACTCTTAATGTCACCACCAAACTCCGCGCGCGCCTTCGATGTTCGTGGTGACACCGATCTGATTCCGATAGGCCCGCCCTTGCATGGGGACCAGTGCTTCACACGTGCAAGTACCACTGGCAGTAGTAAGGCAACGGAGATGTATTCCGTGCAGGTGTTACTTACTAGGTACAGGGGGTACAGGTACATATTTGACAATAAGGCAAATCGGCCGCTGTACTCCTCCCCAGCGGCACAGCCGCGCTGCAAATGCCGCATCCTTGGCCTTAGCAACCAGCTGTGGGAGGCCGAGAACGACAAATCGCGTCGCCGAGTGCGCCACGTCTAGGAATTGGTCTTTTCACGATGGAACTACGAAAACGAAAACATACCCCAATAGAACCTGTGATTGTGAGACGGCCCTGCATTGACCGCTCGCCACGCGTGTCTCCATGCCCTTAAACAGCACAACGGCCAAAGCCTTGCGCCTACGGCACCGTTTGGAAGTAACGGAAGGTGAAATAAATGTCAGGTGAAGGCACCAATACCCTCGTGCCTATGTGTGCGTATCGTTCGTTATTCGTGGAGCGGCGTTGGCCTTGACGATGGCATGTGGGATCATTGTATTGAGATGTCTTTTTCGCAGTCAGGACCATTCTCCCTCGGATGTGTTCTTTGATCGGAAGGGAGAAAGTACGTCGAAGCTTATTGAGTCGGAATTACTTCGAGTAGCGCCCCAAACAAATGCTTGCGCAGCATTATGAGCACATGATTCGTGATAGCTTGTATCCTTGTTAACGGGCTGCGGTTGCGCGCTTGAGGGACCCCACGTATTGTAATACTGTACCGTCGGAGATCACCCATGCTAGGAGGGACCGAGTGTGGTCCCGATAAGAAAAGCTCAGCGAGAAAGGAAACGTCCGAAGGAGTCGGCTCGGTCGAACCCAAGAGTGTTTATCTCGTCAAAAGAAAAGTAGTCACCACTTTTCCGTCAGTGAGATAAACACTCGGGTCGTTCACACGAACTCTGTGTCTGAGCGACCAGGGTTCCATTTGGGATATCACGACTATCCTGTTCGTCAGAGTATAAAACAGTCAGGTCGTTGAAAGTTATGGGTACCTTGTCGTTGAACCCGCGAAGTAAGAGATAATATCAAGTCCATGAATCTCCTGAATAGACATCTTAGAGACGTTTGTTTGCAGGATGATCATTATGGAAGGCGCATACCAATTCCTAATTGGCAAACTGTACCACACCACCACGCCCAAGTCGCGTTGACGTTCCCAAATTCGGTGACCGAAAAGCGGTGATAGAATCTTGACGGACTAGACGAACACCTTCAAAGTAACCACGCTCATGTAGTTTCAGGTCCCCGGCTTTTGCTTAGGGCATATATTCCAACTTGCTTCCCTGACCGTTGGAACACCTGCACTGCTTCACGAAGATCTCTGCCCCATATGGCACGATGTAGAGATCTGCATGTCTAGCACCAGACCTCTGTGCTAAGTCAGAACACCGCGGCTCTGTGCTAACCATTCGAACTCACTTTTGGGGAGGTTGACGAATACATGGGGGTGTTCATCAGGGGTGGTGTCGGCCATATTTTCGGCACCTTTTTCAACGCATACAATACCCCAACATCCTTGTCCTGGTTGTCGAACCGTAAGTTATGAATGTGAACCGCATGGGTATACGTCGATCTAGGAGACATCAGAAGGGAGAATGCGAGTGCCCAGGCTGAATAGAACAACAACTAGAACTTTTGAGGTAGCACGCGTTCGAGAGTATAAAATATCCATGGAGCGACATTCTTGAGACTGCCCATCTTCTTCCTCGTAAAGACCGGTTCTTTTAGCCTGTTGACAACCGTGGTATCGGGGGCGGTAATCCTGGTCAACTATTTCTGTACTCTGAACGAGGTATTACGGATGAAAACCAGAAACGTAATCCATCGCAAGGCATTAGCAAGAAAGCAAGGCACCTGATTGACACAACCTGAAGTGGCTTGTACTGTTGATAATATTCGGGCCGGAAGGTATTTCCTTGCGCTAGTTTTGCGCTCTATGCAGGCGTAGCACGGAGGCGATGTGGAGGCAATCGAGATCGTGGCACCAACTCAAGGAATAAATGCACATTGAACCCGTTGAGCCTTCGGGCTTCTGGCTTATTCCGTATCAACCGGGTCCTGCAAGTAAGGTTGTCCAATCCTCTCTTGTACAGCCACTGAGAGATGGACAGGCTCCACTTCTACTTTTGGAGCGGGGCAAATATGGGCCGAGCTTGGAAGGTCCCTTACTGTACTGTTTTTCCCGCCAAGAGTAAAATACAACAAAAAAATGGAGCCTGAGTGCATTCGGGTCTATCGTTCCCTCGCCAACCGTAAAACGCGTACTGTATGCGGTAGGAACGCTGCGCCGAATATCGCTTCGCCTTGGCTGCATCACGTGGCCGCAGTGCGCATGCTATAATCGATTGCTGCGCAGTTGACGAGTTTGGTCGGCCTGATCTCTGTCCTGGCGCCGACGATATTTCCGCAGTTCCTCATGGCGATTTATATCAGCTCGTTTTTGGTCACAACCTCTCCTATCTCCCATTCCCCTCCTTTGTCGTCATGAGCTTTGGGCGACCTACCCAGACAGATGAGAAGGTGGCTTCTGCACCTACCGTGCAGCCACCCAGTTACCACATAACATCAGAAGCACCTTACCCTCCACCTGGGGACCATGAGCCCGATCAGTCCGTTCACTGTCGTCGTCGTCGTTTCCGACGCCTCTTTCATTTCTTCTTTGCTGCCCTATTCATTTGGGTGACGGCACGTCATGTCCTTCGTCACTGTGAGATGAGGAGGTTTGGCCCTCCTCACTTCGATGGCGTTCATGAGGTAAGCCTACGTCGAGGACTATCATAGTCTAGACAGCTGCCAGACTGATGCTCCCTCAGGGTCCTGACTTCGGTCTGGGCGTCCCTCGCACGCGCCCGGGAGAAAATATCGACTCCTGTGTTGAGTCTGCTGACTGGACCGATGTTGGCCCCCGCGGACCGCACCACCCACACGAGCTCACCGTGTGGCAGCAGGTGGAGCTTTCGCTGCCAAGTGACGCAGACGATATTTTCTTGCTGTCCCGGGGGGTCCATGCCATCGGTCATCTGCAGATCATTGAGGCTGCTGATCGCGAGGACATTGGGGTCGAGGTGGTCGTTGGGTATCACGACCGGAGCGATCTATTCGAAAGGTCCAGTGTGTGTACGCTTCGCCGTGGCGACAATGGCCATGGCATCGGAATCTTTGTGAGCAACTTGATCTGTCATTGTTTTTTTTTTTGAGCTTGTCGGTTGACGTGCGATTGGTCGATAGACACCCAGATTCGTCCATCGCCGTCACGAACGAGAACAAGACCTGATATTCTTCAACATTACTCTTTCCCTCCCTAAGGGCAAAGAAGTCACCACTGTCCCTCACTTTGAGACCCGCCTGCCCTTGTTTAGTCAGATCGTCGCCGGACTCCCAACTCATAACTTCGGTTCTATCTCGCTTCAAGCTACGAATAAGCCGATATTCGCCCAAGTATGTATCCTTTCCTGACCAATGCGGCGATGCCTACAATGTTGCCCTTTAGAGTCTTGTTGGCGACAGGATCTGCATCCGCTCGAGAAATGGTCCGATTGAGGGCACGTTCAACACCTCGTCGTCACTTAACGTCGAGACAAGCAATTCCCCTGTCAACGTTGTAGTCAACGCCTTCAATCAGAACAATTCTGCAGCGACCAATGTCAAGATACGTACCAGCAATAGGTTGGTCTACTCGCTTGCATCTGGCTGGACCCTGCTCAACTGATCGTCCTCTTTTTTTTTTCCGACCGGACGTAGCCTCCTCTCTGCGGATCTCTCCTTGTACTCTACATTTGAGAATAGCACGAGCGGCGCCTTCACCGTCTTCACTCGCACCACCAACTCTCCGCTAGAGGTCAACTTTTTGGACCACGCGCCGGACGGACTGCTCAAGTTTGACGCGCACACGTCGAACTCGCCTGCCAAAGTGCGCTTGCACCCGTCATTCGAAGGGACGTTCAAGTTGCGAACGTCGATATTCGCGGCGACGGCCTCGCCTGACCTCGAGGTTGTCGACCCCGCGGGTCGCGACCGGAAGCGCAGCGTCAATGTCAGCACGATCGGTCGTTATTCCAGGGTCGTCCATGGGGACGTCGCATGGAAACCCGAGGATGAGGCATTGAAGCCTGATAGCGAAGTGGAGGTTTCTACCAGTAACTCGCCACTGCATGTCTGGCTTTGAATTGTGCCATCTCGTAATACTTCTCTGCTCCGTTATTGTTGACTGGATGTTTGTCATATACAAAATCTTGCTTAAATATGTCGCACCTCATGCGGGTGGTGGTTCGTGAAATGAACAGTTAGATGATTTATATGGGAGGAACGAATTGTCCCAGTAAATACAGTGTCGCAAACGTCTCTAGGTTAGGGGGAATACTCTGTACGTAGGAAGGAGTTAAAATCCGTCCATCATCTTCTCTTTAACTCTATGGAGAGGCAGGAAGAGTAGCAATGGGTATGCAGTGTCGATCAATCAGATTAGAGTCAATTGAGAAACCAAGCAAGGCGTGTCCAAGCGGTGTGTACTCCCATCTAGAACTTGTCGCCGCGGCCTATGGTCATCACCTCAAAGCCGATCTTGCGAAGGGCTTCACGGTCGAGAATCATGCGCCCGTCGAACACGAACGCGGGCTTCTTCATGGTGTCGTACACGGCGCGCCAATCGATGTTGCCGAATTCTTTCCACTCCGTTGCGACGACGACAGCCTCGCTGTTCTGAGCGGCTGAGAGCGCCGACTTGGCGATCGTCACCTGTTTCTTGACTAAAAAAAAACAAAAGATGAAGTGACTTGAACCAGGGTTGGGAATTTAGCAGTACGCACTCTGTTCTACGGGAACGTCAGGAAGGGCTTCGGAAAGGTCTAACCAAATCTGAGATTCCTCGACTTGAGGATCATAAATCGTGACGTGAGCTCGTTCAGAGAGGAAGTCGCGGACGAGAGTGATTGCGGGTGATTCGCGGGTGTCACCCGTGTCGGCTTTAAAGGCAAAGCCAAGAATAGCAATGTTCTGTTAAAAACAAGACCGGTTGAAAAAAAAATTGGAGCTACGATGAAAAAAAGGAAATTGGCAATACTTTGTTGGTGATTGTGTTGAAGAGTGTGTCAACGACGCGCTTCGAGAAGCGCCGCTTTTGGTACTCGTTCAGAGTGACAACTTGACGCCAATATGCCGCCACTTCTGGAAGGTGGAGACTCTCCGAAAGATAAACGAGATTGAGAATATCTTTTTGGAAACAAGAGCCACCAAATCCGACAGAAGCGCGCAAAAATTTGGGTCCAACTCGAGTGTCTTTTCCAACCGCGTGAGCGACTTCCTCGATGTTGGCTCCCGTCGCCTCGCAAATGGCGGACAACGCATTGATGGACGATATACGTTGGGCCAACATCGCGTTGGCTGCTAGTTTAGACAGTTCGGACGACCAGAGACCCACGGTCAAGATGCGATCGGTCCTGTCATAGTGAGAATGAGTCGAACCGAATCGCATCGAATCGAATGTGGCGCGGACTAACGGGACCCAGTTGGCATAGACATTAGTCAGGGACTGACACGCGCTCTTGCCCTCGGGAGTCTGCAACGACCCAATCAACACCCGATCAGGGGCGAATAGATCGCTGATAGCAGTGCCTTCTGCGAGGAACTCGGGGTTGGAGAGAATGTCAAACCGGATGCCCGGCTTTGAGTTGGCCTCTAGGATCGTGCGCATCGACTCGGCGGTTCGCATCGGTACGGTAGACTTCTCGACCACGATCTTGGACGACGTGGCGACGGCGGCGATGCGGCGTGTAGCGGATTCGACATAGCTGCGAAAAAAAGTTTCATCAGTAAGTGGCATATTAATCGCTTTCCCTGGAAAGAAGCATGAATTGAGCTGCCCTGCACCACGAAAAAATTTCATGCGTGCGATAGAAGCCGCCGTAGTTCTCGCGCGAAAATATGACAGAGAGAAACGACAACACACTTGAGGTCGGCTGCAAAGCCAGCACCGACGCCAGATTTCTTTGTAGGCGTGTTGACACTGACGAAAATGAGATCGGCCTCTTGGATCGCGCGGTCTATGTCGGTCGAAAAGAAGAGGTTGCGGCCACGTGCTTGCTTGACGACATCGTCGAGACCGGGTTCATAAATGGGCAGCGCATAGTCGCTACTGTTCCAAGCGTCAATCCGACTCTGGTTGAGGATCGACAATCGTGACTTTGACGTTTGGGCACTTCAGCGCGATGACAGCGCATGTCGGCCCGCCTGTAAAACGTGGTGAGGTGCCGTACTGAAGTCATACGGGCGGATATACCGACCAACGTAACCGGCACCGACTGGGGCAAAAAAAAAAGGTCAGGGGATGTACGCAAAGGGAAGGAAGGAAGAGAGGTGCGCACTGCAGCAAATTCTCTTGACGTCGACCGGAGCCATTGAGCTATGACCAGTGGAAGAAAGGAGGCGTGAAAGTGTAAGAATGGGTTGGGTGAGAGGTCGCCAATAAAATAAATGTTCCAACCAAACGGGGGTTTGCGCTTCAGAATCCCAAATATGAAATGTTCCGCCTGCTTGTTTACGTATCGATACCACGCAACGCATTTATTACCACCTAGTAGCACCACATCAACGAAGCCAGCACCATAACAAACAACATCATCCGCTCCCGTGAGTTTCTCTTCTCTTCCTCCATTGGCCCATTCCCTGCCCGACCTGCGAACCACTCGAACCGGCGTCCAATAAACCCAAATTCTCCTCGTTCCAACTGACCCACCGTGCGGCCCAACTCGCTGGACATCCGAATGAGTGCGCTTTCGGCTACTGCTACCGTCCACAAGGGCCCAGACAGTGTGTAACGTGCGTCAGCTTGCGTGCGCGCCGCATCACGCAACAGGTGTCGATATAGGTCGTGCGTGACGTTAGCTAGAAAAACTGCTGCAGCCCCACGTGCGCCAAGCGTAATAAGACCACACCCCCAGAGAAGGACGCCCGCAAACAGGGTGGCCGTGGACATGAGGAGCAACTCCGCGCTATTAGGCGCACTATCGAGATACGTCAATTCGGGGTACATTTTGATCAGCGTACCGTCCCCCTTCGACCACATGTAGAAACGCCAGTACGATCGCGTACCCCCACCCCAGTATGGGTGCGTGACGCTCACGTTGGGGGCAGCGCGGAATCCCTCTTTTGCTCGTGCGCGCTTGCGTCGGCAAAAATCGATGTCTTCACCGCCGCCAGTTTTCGGGAAGCACAAATCGAAGCGCACACCATCGTCCACGTTGCGCCGCGCGATGACATTTGCCGTCACGCCCCACGGGATGTCCTCTTCAGTCATCTTGGACGCGATGTCCCAAAAGTACGTCACCCCCGCGAGGTGCAACGCGCAAGTGAAGACGGTGGTGGCCTCCGGGAAGTGAGTATTGCCGATAAATCCGGCGGCATCTGGATGCGCACGGATCACCTTCTCGGCTTGCTCAAGTAGATCCGGAGCGGGCAACACGTCGTCATCGAGGAAGTGTGCCCACTCGCCCGCGGACTCGTCCAAGCCGCGGTTGCGGGAGGCAGATGCGCCGACGTTGGCACTGTTGACGCGGATGCGGACGTCTGCGCGGTGCCCATGCCGATGCTGCAGTGTGCCGAGGCCGGGTGCATCGCAATTATCGATGATCACAATCCACATGACGCTGCACGTAGGGGATGGTTGCAACTGGAGGATCGGTTCGAGGAAACCCATGTCGACGCGGTAGCTGGGGATAATCACGTCCAAAGTCACCTTTCGCCGAACTGACGGAGCTGTGATGGCAAGCCAGGCTTCAACTTTGGAGCAGGAATCGTCGAGAACTTGGAGCGTCCAGTTGGCAGCGTGCTGTTTTTTGTACCGGGCTTCGTCACTACCTCCTACGTTGTTCCGAATCCGAGAATCGAACATGACTGCGCAACCCCAGCGGCGGTACAGCTGATAGATGAAAGGGTCGCCGTCTTGATTAATAAAGTGGTCAGGTATAACCTCTCCACCAAAAATGTCGAGGTGCGTTCGATGCAAAATGGGGAAAGTTGGCATTCCCGGGAACGACGTGTCGGTAAAGACGACGCAACCGAAATTAGGTGGGGCCCCTTGGCGCGCTGCGATGGATCGGAACTCGGAGACAGTATCCCGCATCCAGCCTTCGTCAAGTAGTTCGACGTCGTCACCCATGAGGACGTAGTAATCGCAGCCATTCTCCCACGCAAGACGCGCACTAGCCCTCCAGAGTTTGCAGATGTGTCCTTTAGGGAATGCGTACGATTGCACGTCAATATCAGAAAACCCTTCGGCAACGAGAATGTCGCTAGCCTCGCGGCCATCTGGGGCCAACAGTGCATCGTCGTGGTCGATGGCAAGATAGATGCGAACGTGGAATTGGGTCCCGCCGAGTTCGTTCCTATCGCGCCATGTTGTGCGGAAGAGCGACCGTGCAAACTTCTTGAGGCGCTCGAGGCACTCCCTCGGGTTTGCGGTACCCCTGGAGGTGATAGGAAGGAGTATGGCGAATATGACCGACTCCTTCCTGAATTCGATTAACCGGCTGCGTTGTAGGTCCCGGAGGAAGGCCGTGCGTGATGGGGCATGGGCCATGTCCTTGATCGCTCGCTCTATCTCCTCCTCGATCCACTGTGCGGTGCGGACGACGCCTTGCTCCAGTGTCACCTGCGGAGACCAGTCAAGAAGCGCTCTGACGAGAGTGTTATTCGAATTCCGCGAGCCAACACCCGCGGGTTTCGAGGAGTCGAATCGGAACTCAACCGCAGACTCGGGCAACCCGGCGGCGTCAATAGCCAGACGGGCCAAATCGAGGATGGTGATAGAGCGATCAGAGCCAATGTTCACCGCGTCTCCAGAGTTGGAGTGAAGAAGGAGAAGAATGGCGTCGACAGCGTCGTCTATGAAAAGGAAGCTGCGGCGCTGCATGCCATCCCCCCAGATCTCTATGAGGGCCGGAGAGTCTCCTAGAGGCTTCGAGGCTAAAGCCTTGCGGATGAGAGCTGCCGGTGCCTTCTCGCGTCCATTGGCCCAGGCGCCCCTCGGGCCATAGACGTTATGGAACCTTGCAATGCGGATGTCTATTGCCGACTTGAACTGGTAGAGAAGGTTCTCTGAGTGAAGCTTCTCGAGACCATACAGGCCCTGAGAGCTAGGTGGCATGTATGTCCACACATCGTCTTCTGAGAGTGAGACGTCGCAAGAGCTGTCCTTCTGCAACTGCTCCGGATAGACGCACGCAGAGGAGGCATAGAATAGTCGCTTTACGCCAGCGGTGAGAGACGCGAATAGGATGTTCTGTGTCATGCGATGATTCGCTTCGTAGATCGCGAAATCATTATGGGCGTGGATCGTGCCCATTCCGCCCATCATGGCAGCAAAGTGAAGGACGGTATGTGCGCCGCGTACGGCTTGCTCGCAAGTTGTGGGATCGCAAAGATTGCCGATGATTTTCTCGTGGCAGATAGGAGTGTCGAAAGACGAGTGCTCGGCTATATCGACAATACGGACGCGGTGGCCCACACTGTACAAGCGGGCAGCAACGTGCGAGCCCTTATTTATCCATCAATATGAGAGGTCATATTGTCTAGCTAGCATGGGACTTACGATGAAGCCGTTTCCTCCAGTTACAACGAAGAGATCGGTGTTTTTTTCGCACATGTCGAAAGTAACATGCGAATCATGATCCTGTGTACCTGAGCTTACTTTAAGCCAGAACCTCCAAGTGGAGCCTATTTGCGCCGATACATGTCCGGTTCACAATCCTCACGAAATTGATCAGGAGGGAAAGCGCAAAGACTCAAAGTAGGCAAATATCTCCGCAGCAAACACGGCACGCAGCCGCAGGCTGTTGGGATCGTCGGTGTAAGTATTACAGAACAGTGGACATCATGGGAGGGCGCTGACGGTATCTGAGCCGCTTCCGAACGGAAGTACTAGAAGAGGTCGCTGTGTGATTCCCCGATGAAGGGGCATCAATAGTCGCGCTTAGATAAAAGGTTCTTGGAAAGCCTCCTGTGCTGCGGGGGGACTCTTGGCACTGGAAGGCGTCGAAATATTAGACTGCGGAATGGTTTCGGGACGTAGGACGTCATAAGAATGGACTGCGAGCTGCGGACATGCGAGACAGGGTGCGGTGCGAAGACAGCGTCGTAAGTCATGAGGTCAAGCATGAGGTAGTCTCTTCCATATACGCGAAGTCTAGGTATCGAACGAGCGAGGGTGCAAGGAAATTCCTCGAAAAGGGAAAGGAAATGAACGTGCATGGACCTTAGGGCGCAGAATCTTTTTATTCTATGAGATGGTACGAAGCCAGACTTGCCTTCGTCTCAAGCCGACGTAGTATCACACCCCTACATCATGGTCAGTCCACCAACTGGCTCCGAGACTATTTGCGCACCTACTGACAATTCTGTACTTAGGCTGTCTCTCTTAAAGAGCAATTTGTTTTCACACCCACCCAAGATTGGTTCAGCTTCAACGTTGAGACGTGGAAGACCTTGTTCCCGCTCGTCCAGTCCAAAGCCCCGCGCGCGCTGGAGATAGGGTCTTGGGAAGGCCGTTCAGCCGTCTTCCTTCTTACAGAACTCTGCAAGAGGGAGGGAGAGATCGTATGCATCGACCACTTTGACCTCATGCGGACGCAAGCCGGCCGGGAGCGCTACTCCAAAATCCAGCACAACCTAGCACTCGCGGGAGGTCGCTTTCGCATCAAGGACAAGTTCAGCGTCCCTGCCCTCATGGAGATCCTAGTCGAAGAGATGTCCGCCGCAGAGCCGGGATTCGACTGGGTCTATGTCGACGGCTCGCACGAGGCGGATGACACGTTCCTGGACGGAGAGCTCGCGTGGCGTCTGGCGAGGAAAGGCGCTGTGTTCATCTTTGACGATTACCGTTGGGATACGCAGCCCCAGGACAGTCGCCATCACCCAAAGCGAGGGATCGATGCATTCCTCAACCTTCATGAGGGAGAATACCGAAAAATTTCCGGGGAGGGCCAGTACCAGATGGTTCTCCAGAAAACGTCCGACATGCGTATTGGATTCACCATCGAAGACAAGACTCACGACAGCCTTGAAAGAGCTCTTGGATATGGCGCAAATATAGCATATACGATCGACGAGTCCTACGTCACACCTCTTGTGGTTTCTATCCACAGCCTTCTGAGGGTTACTACGGGGAGGGTCAGCATATACGTCCTCGATTGTGGCCTATCGGAAGAAGGGAGGCGGTCCATCGTCAAAACTATAGCCACTCGTGAAGACGTAACGCTTACCTTCTTGGACCTTCCTCCGGATTCTCTCGCGAAGGAAAAGGGTGCAACGTGGGCCAGGATCGACCTTATTTCGGCCATACCCGTCGAGCGCACACTCTACTTGGATGCTGACACGCTGGTTTTTGAAGACATACAGAGTCTGTGGAAGACGGACTTGGGGGGGAAAGTGCTCGGTGCATCGGTTGACGTGGGCCATCCATACGGGCACGAGGGGGTGGGCCGGGGAAAGTACTTCAACGCCGGAGTCATTCTCATGGATCTCGCTAGCATGCGGAGGCGCTTACCACAGATAAAAGAACTCGCGAGGGGCGTGCACCGCTGGGTGTACAAGGACCAGGACCTCCTTAACGTGCATTTCCGAGGAGAATGGCACGAGGTCCCCTTGATGTGGAACGCTCAAGGTCTCGGGACTTACGCAGACAGCCAGAGCACCGAGCGTGCACAGATCGCAGCCCAGATGGAGGAGATGAAAGCCAAGCCGTCACTTGTCCACTTCACAGGGCCAACCAATCCGGATGTGGAGATCGTCCTGAATCCTTGGGTCCAGCCGTATACAGCAAAACCCTGGGGATATGCAGGTGCACCAGGACATCCGTTCGGCGAGGTATGGTGGGAGACGTTGCGAGAAGTCCCCGGATGGGAAGGTTATCGGACCTCAGGTGCATTCGGGGAATACAAGAAGAGGGAGAAAGACATGGCATTACAAAGAGCTCAGAAGAAGCTGGAGGATGCATTGAAACGCGGGTACGAATTATAAGTTTTTGTTCCAAGTTTATTCCGCTGTGTATATCTACTACAGTACAGACGGGGGTCAGTGGATATCCTTCAGTCAAAGTGGTATAGAAACGACTGTATTTGAGTACCTGGATATCTTAGGTAGCTTACTGGTGATGTGTCTACGTATCACTTCAGTGGGAGGATACCAACATATGCTGCGTTACGCGGTCACGTGGACCGATACCTTTGTGCTCACGTTCAAGTCCGAGGCCTGTAAAACAAGCAATTTGTCGGCGTACTACTTGCGGTCAGAGACGGGGGTTTGAGTGGGACCCTGGCCCTGTGCAATGATGAGGGTAGGGGCAGTCACACTGGCCCAGAGGAGTCGCCACATGGCGACGTCCGCGGGTAAGGCGTAGGTTCGAAACGCAGAGTCACGGTATGCATGCCCGAGAGCCCCGTTCCCAGTGTCCTTGGCATGGACCCCGTAAGCTCCCACCCAAATTGTAAGGGTCGAAACGACGAACAGTGGGCAGTCACAATTGGGTATATTATGGTAATGTAATTTTCCCTTGTTATCTGATGGACGGTCCCCGAGACTGTTTCGACAACAAAACAGTACGGTCGTGATCCTTTATGTGATCGTAGTCCGTCCGGACATGGACCTGCAGATCCTTCGTCCCAGCTGGGTTGAGCGTGGAGAGTGAGCGCGGACTCCTCATGTCAGCCATCGGGATACTGTGCTGCGTGCTATCGAATGTAGCGGCTCCGTAGGCAGCTGTTCGCAAGTTGAGAGTGATTCGACAGACCATCAGTGTATTCACGCTGGGAATAATAGTAAAGTATCAGTAATTTGAAGGCAAAAGACGTTCGCCAAGAGAACTTCACCAGGCAGATGGGCTTCACAGGAGATATCGAGTCACGTTTTAATAAAAAGCGGGTCAAACAGAAATATTGGAACATACACGCCAGCAATTGCGCGGAGTCCAGTCGGTGCGTGCAGGATCATGACGGCCCACATCAGGTTCACGGAAAAGATGCAGCTAACGCAAGTCAGCCCGATTTTTTCCCAATGTCAATACTCACCCAAAGTAGAAGGCGCCATCTTGTACCAGATTATTAACTAGACCGCCGTTCCTGATCAAACCCTGATGCCTCCAATGCATGTAGAATGTCCGCGCAATCGTGAGGAGGAAAACGACACTATCGTACCCCAGCTCCCAGAAAATGTACATGGTCGAAAGGTGACCTCTAGAAACAAGGACAATTATTGGGCGATGGGACAAAATATAACACGTTAACACACATTCTTTTAGGGGGAAGATAAATACAGACTAGAGATCCATATTCAGCAATGCACTCCAAAATGGTATGATTAGGGCCGCTCACTCACAATGATATTCGTAGTTATCAAGAGGGTCCGGCGCAGCTGGAGTGTCAGCGCTTGTCAACTATATTCCGGGCATATCGCTGGTTCGAAAAGGATGACTCACGAGTTCCACCGCCGACAGTGTATTGCCAGAGCCCGGCAACGGTCTGGAGAACCAGACTGGTAGACAGTCCGTATAAAATGAGCCTGTTCCGGTTATATAACGCGTAAACCCTGCGAAGGTAGATGTATCGGCTTCACGAGCATACGGGGACGAGAGGGCAGTATTCTGACTGACCGAATGAGCATAAGAATCCCGGGCAAGATGGTCAGCGGCATCGTGACGCCAAGAGGGAGGAAAAGCATCCAACGTGCGCAGCTTGAGGAATGACGGAAAGGAATGGTGCATTCGGAGTCGAGAGAATAGGAAGGAGAAAAGATAAATTCGTGGGATTTATTCACGGCAGTCAAAGACCACGCACCGCGAACGTGTCATGAGCGTTGAGAAATAGGCTGAGACGAGATAGATAAGAATATACTATATATGAATGGGGACAGTGACTAACCGAATGCTACGACGCTCACCGCGAGCGGCGCGTAATACCGGACCTGATGTGGACCATAGTGAAGACGGATTCCTGCCGAGACCAGACGACGGAAACCGTACAAAGATGAACAGGTAAAGAGCTAAAGAAAGGGGAGGACGACGAGGGGGGAGGAGGTTAAGCAGAGATAACTTCTGTAATTCATTTCATGACAGGGACCTACGGAATGTTTTCTTCTTCTTCCACACCGTCTGAATCTGCAGTCCACCACCAGGGGGTCACTGGGAGCTAGACAACCTGGGAACGAGTGGCTAACCTCCTCGGGGATGGTCATGACATGATCGTACAGTAATATCGTATAAGCGCCTAAGAAAAAGTACTGGTAGAGTTAACCGAGGTCCAAGGTCGTGAATGACGGCTTCCGAGGCGTTCCATACCTTCGCTACTAGGCTAGAAGGGCGAATTTCAATGAGGTAGTTAGTATGGAATGCTCACTAGGGAATATAAAAGGAGAACATAACAGACATTTGCCTTAGATTCTCAAGTAGGGCGGACAACGTAGATGGGCTTATGGGCATGGGGGGCTGTGGAAGATCGCACAAAGATCGGAGAGTAGGGGTTTATCAAGGAGGGTACTTGACTACTCCAGCGCACGAGGGCGGGATCAGACAAAAGCTGCTGTGAAAAGATGGAGAAGGTGATCAGGGAAAAAGGAGGCAGTGTGATTGCGGCCGCATAACTGCCGTACAGTCATACTACTATCGGCCTCAGCGGGTGTGGGCCAGCAACTCATTAACCAACGCATCCGTCCGCGTAAGCTCAACCCGATGAAAGCTTGTTTACTCGTTGTCTCGAATCACGACGGGCAGAACCTATAAATTGTAGTACGGCACGGAGAGTCCATGAGCATCCTAAAACAAAAAGACAAACCCAACTCACCTCATTTCTGTTCTGGGACAGGCTCTCCATCTCAGCGCTTGCAATTAGGTACACGTCCAGTGCCAAGAATTTGGCAAGAGTCCACGATGGTTCCCGGCCCCGCGGAATTATTCACGTCTACGACTAGGTCTAGTCCCACGACCAGAGATGGAACAAGGTACAGCTCTCTGATGTTGATGCATCGATGATTGGGTTTTCAGAGCATGGGAAACCGCCATTGCTACGAGGCTCGATCTGATGGGTGTTGACTGGTTCAATGCTGGATTTCCCTTATTTGGGTCCGGGAGTCCGAGGTCCTAATACTTATTTCGGCTATACAGACGCCGTCGAAATCTTCGAGAAGGGTCGTACTGAGCCGAAGCCAATAGATCATGTGCAACAGAGTTACACCGTCTTATCATTCGGGGCGGCGCTGCGTCTCCAGTACTTTGTTTAGTGCTCTATCCAAGGCTCCATGCCAAACGGTTTCCAATGTAATCATCCAATGACAGGGCTAATACTCTCTCTTTTGCAATAAATGAGGAAATTAAGATTCCCCTCGAACACTACGTTTCTTGATCGCAGCAATGATCAGTCCCACGACTGTGTACTAACTACTTCCCCAACTGGGTGCCGCCTTCCCACAATATCTCAAGACGTGAACAACTTAACTTTTGACATGCGAGTTCGGGGGTGACCGGTGATCTCCCTGCCTGCGCTTCGACGATCCATTTGATTGACTCGTGATTGACCCTTACATCTACAACAGGCCTTAGGTTTTCAAGTCATTGGAGTGATGACCCGAACAAGAGGCAAGTCACCAGCCACAAGTTGCGCCCTTGTTTGGTTGCGGAGCACTTCAGACACCGCTCGCCACCCTTGTCGCCACTGCCCCATGATGAAATTTCCTTGTTCGCTCTGGAATGTGCACACGCACGTTCAAGATGACCGCGTGGCCCATGATCCTCATGGCTTCCATCCTGGAAACTTCCCAGACCTTCCATCATTCCACTCATCTCGTGTATTCTTCGTTTCACCCCCCCGACACCCCACGCACGCGTGACTTAACGACTGCTTTGCCTGAGTGAGATTCACAGGTGAATCAGGACACGGCTTGTGGGTGATTGAGTGACCTTGCGAAGCGAAGCACCATGCTCAACCGTGTTCCCTTCTTATGTGTGGTGTCAGTGACTGCGCCAACCACGGAGGCGTTTTCCGTTCGCACAGTCAGACACTCGGAGGCAAGCATAGAGGAGGAGCACCCAAGAGCGTTGTGGCGTTCACGATTTATTTCCCGTGTTGCTACGGTCTGTGTCAAATGGGTATGGATTACAGTGAACGACATCTCTTCTCGAATTTGGGGTATAGCAATTTCTTTTGGACGACCGAACGAAGGTGGTCTGGCGATGGGTCTACGACGTGAACTCGAAGCGCGGATGGCGGTCTCCGAGTCGCTTGCGCTCTGCGAGTGAGTCCCACCCACCCACTCCGATGTCATCCCCGTGGATCTGCACTAACCGCTGTACCAACCTCTGCTTCTCTGCATTGCGGATCCTGAAGTAAAAGGCAATGACCACGGCACATGCCGCCATCGAAAGCGAGAAGGCAAGGTTGACGTGGGTCGCCTTACGAAAGCGTGGAGCATCAGGTGAAGAGCCAGGTGGATACAATGCCGCCGGAGTTGGTTCCAATATAACCGATTGCAACGGCAGTCGCACGGCGGTAGTGAGGCTGCACGTTATTCGCATTCCATGTGGAGAGGCACGGCGCCATGGCGTAACTACCGGTAATCTGTAGAAAGAGCGCGCCGTAGTTGACGTCTTTGTCGTCTGAACCTATGTAGATGAATAACAAAAAATTGTGCTTCAGGTCTTGTCCTTCGAACAGAGGGACAAGCGAGGAGACGCACAAAGGAAGACGAGATAACCAGTAGCGGCGATGAGTGCGCAGACAGTAGCCATCACACCGCGGTTCTTGTATTTATCACAAAAATAGGCAGAAACGATGCTGAAGACGAAAGAGCAGGCGAACGGCGGTACCTGGTAACGATGTATGGGATAAGTGAGACCCTCGGTGCTTGAAATGAGCGCACCGTCAGCAATTGGGTGTAGCTAGCAGAATGCCCTAACGCATTAACAATGGTAGGCGTGCTGCATGATAGATGAGTCAGTGTGAGCGAAATCGGAGAGGACACCAAGAATAAATACAAGTTGGCGAGACCATAGATCTAACGAACAACCCATCAATGCTTGTATGAGAGATGGAACGACGCTGCGACCTCTCACCGTTGCGCCGTTGAAAAAAAAGGGAAAGAAAAGCATAAGGACGTGGGGTGCGTCCGTAAACACACTTGCGACTTCCCTCCAACTGAATACTTCATGATAGGTACCAAGAGTGTCGGCGTCACCACTCCAGTCATAAGCGAGGTCACGGCAATATGTCTCGCGCTCCTTTTCTGTAAGGAACTTGATGGTCTTTGGTGAAGCAGGGACGAAGCAGAAAGCGGCGAGTCCAAAAGCCACGGTGAAAGCTCCCTCCTAAGTTACGTGGTCAGGAGACACGAGGAACGAAAGAAGTAGACGGCGAACCAAAATGAAAATCCACTGCCAGCCGGCAATTCCGTGAACTCCATGGAGGTTTCGAATTCCGAAAGCAAGGAGACCAGAGAAAGCACCAGCGAGTGAGGTGACGCTGAACATCATGGCAAAGCGGAGCTGCATGGCATGGCGCTTGTAAAAGATGGAGAGTAGGAGTGTGATACCAGGGAAAAGGCCGCCTAAGAGATAAGACGTCAATATGATGATCGGATGAGGGTTTTCGGGTGCCAATAGATCATACCTTCGAAAGCGCCGAGAAAGAAACGACAGACGAGAAGGCCCTGGTAGGAACGCACGGCACCTAAAACGAGCAGTGAGATCTAAGAATGGCGATACAGGGAAGAAGGCACAGCCAGTACCTTGGCAGGCGCAGACGAGCCCCCAGAGAATGACCATAACTGGAAGGGTAACGTTCGCACCAAGTCGCTTCATGAGTAAATTCATGGGTAACTCCATAAGAATGTATGGGACACTTTTGATGATCAGTCAAGGATTGGTGACTAGGGTTAGGAGGCGTACTATGTGGTAGTTAAAGCGATCGAGAATTGTTTTGGGGACATATCGAGGCTCTTCTCCAGCCCAGCAATCCGAGCATTGCCAATATTTCTTTTAGTTTTGTTTTGTCAGAAACAATAATAAATTGAAATGGGGTGACTTACGTTCTATCCTGGAGTGTGCGATTGTTTGAACGTTCATGGGTGGGAAATTGCAGGAGTACTCACTAGAAAAGACAAAAGATCTTAAAAAGAGAGCGATGAGAGATAAATAAGGTGTGATTTGAGAGGGGAGAGCTCACAAAACATGCCAATCATAGGTATAAGATAGAAGTCGATTTTGAGGGTAGCCCTCCTGAGGACTTTTGGGTCTATATGATTAACGGGCACGTTCTCATCCCCGCGAATGTTCAGGCCCGGAACAACATCAAAGCTGTATTCCCTGCTGGGAGAGTGGAGCTTCTCAGACCTGACCGAAGAGGGCATGGGGACGGGTGGGCCATCTTGAACCTACAACTGTTAACTTTTAAGGCCTCGGTGAAGCAAACTTGTACGAGTGATAATGGGGGTCCGCCAAGAAGGTGCAAGATATTCTGGATTTGGGCTCACGACGCGGCCTCACCCCGCGGGTGTTAGTTTTCTATCTCTTGGATAGAGACAAAATCTCGAGTCGAGCCTTTACTGGTTCGAATGTACGTTATGCTTCCAATTACAGTATCATATTTGGCGTAATAACGCGTGATATCGTCCTAATCATATCGTCTCGTCTGCGTTGCTTTAAAACAACGTCCCTCGGAAGTACCCCCTTCCTGTAGAACGTCCTCTGAACAGGAGCGAAAATGGACATCGCCGCATATCCACGGAGCGGCCACTTGAATCTGCGATTACACTAACACGCGCGATTCTGTAAATGAGGGAACGTGCGTTCTTTCTTAATGTTTTCTTAGTGTTCTGTTATCACCACGGATGACATCTAGAGATTTATGCACCCTGCTTAGTGATGTAGACTTGGACGAACCGAGCTTCCAAGCGTGCTTCGCGATTCGACTACAAACACTGCGGTACAGGGACACTAATTGGTACACCTTGTGCTTCTTCGCCCTCAAACATTCCACTTACATTTCCATGCGCACCCACCGAAAGAAAGCACATTCAGGCCTTCTTTCCTGCACCAACCTCGTAGAGGTAGCTTCCAAGGAGCTTGGTCTGCGAGTCAAAGCATCAATTTGTACGTTCAAAAACGATTAAATTACCGTGCTACCCACCCCCTGAATAAAATTCGAAGTATCCAGTTTCTCATTGGTCGAGCTGTGTCAAGCAAGTCAAGACGACTCTGTAACATGTTCGTATGAGGAAAAATAAGGACATACTGCGCGCCATCGTCCCCGCGCCCCATTGGAAGTAACAACACGTTCACACCAAGAGCCTCCGCAAAGGTGAGCGTTACGGGGATCGAGCCACCTTCGCGTGTGTAGTCCGGTGCTTGATTGTACACGGCCTCAAAGAAAAATACATAAGCTTAATGTCTCGACGTAAATGGACGACTGAACCAATACCTCTGTCGCACGATGGGCAGCCTCATAGCTCCAGTGCTTGTAGTTCTCGACCCAGGGCTTTCCGCCGTGCAGGTTTTCTACACTGATCGTGTTCTTGCTCCCTAGTTTGGCAAATTCGTCCTGTAGGTATTTGATGACAAGTGGGTCGACGTTTTCTGGGGTCTGCGGAGGAACGAGCCGGATGCTGAACTTGCCCGCGACCTTGGCTGGGATGACGGTCTTGGCACCCGCGCCATAGAACGCGCCTTCGATGCCGTGGAGGGAGAGGGAAGGCGAGCGCATGCGACCCATCAAGACGGCTGCCTTGTCATCCGAAAGCGTGGTCCTAGCCCCCGCAGAAACTTCGACGTCCTCGAGGGCGTAGTCAAGATTATGGTAGAGCTGCCTGTAGCCAATACAAGGGTTGACGACACAAGTAAATGAGTGAGGTATGGGACTTGCCGTTCCTCCTCGTCCGGGGGAGGTACCATCTCATCGACGCCGGGGATGAGAATGTTGCCTTTCGGATCGACGAGCTTGCTCATGAGGGCGACGAGGTCGGTCATGGGCTCATGAACCATACGGCCAAATACGCCCGAATGAAGATCCCTAGCCGGACCGGAAACGACGACCTTGTAATATGATATGCCACGGAGACCGTAGGTCAAGGCTGGTGTCCGCGTGTTAAGCCAGTAGTTGTCCGACTAAAAGCTCCAGATGAGGACAAAGTGGGGAACGCAAAAGTGGATGTGCACACGATGCAAACGGCGTCGACCCCGTCGAACCAGGAGTCTTTGCCTTTCTTGACCTCTGCGAGAATGAATTCGTCGAGGCCCTCAGAGCCTGATTCTTCCATTCCTTCGAAGCAGAAACGAATGTTTACGGGAAGGGGCTTTTTGAGCGTGTGATGTGCGTCGAGCACATTGACCCAGCCCAAGACGGGACCTTTGTCATCGGACGAGCCGCGACCGTACAAACGACCGGTTTTGTCGTCTCTGGTCAGTTGGAAAGGCGGGAAATCCCAGCCGTCAGAGAGTTGAGCCTACAAAACGATAAACGATAGATATGCGAAGCGGAGCATTAAGATCGCGGCAGGTGACGTGGTGACGCACGGGTTGGACGTCAAAGTGACCGTAAATTAGAATTGTCTTTTTAGACTTGTCGTCACCGATCCTTCCTAAGATAGCTGGGGGGAGCTTCAAGGATTGGCCCTCCATTGTGTGGGTACCGAGATCAACGAGTTTCGTCTCTACACCATACTGTTTCAATTGGGATTCAAGGAAAGAGGCCATGCGAAAGACGTCATGGCGATGGGCAGGATCGCCAGATACGCTGATACACTTAAATTAGAACGAGTCTGATGATTCGAATGACTCGAAACCTAGGGATCTCTACAGCTTGTGCAAGTCGTTGGATGAACCTGTCCTTGTTAATGTCAACAAAGTTGAGAAAATCCGATGGAGTTGCCATGATTCAAGTTATCTGGGTGATAGACAAAGTAGATCGTAATCAAGCCGCTCCGGACCATCAGTCATCAAGCAGCATGCTCGTATCTGATGGAACGCCGGTTCCCCTCCAACTCTAAACAAGTGTCCGGGGTAGATTACCAGGGAAATTGTCCTTATACACGGACTGCAGCTACTAGTCGTGATACACAACAATCTCACTCGGTTGACCTCCGAGGAACAAAAATCTCACCTCCACTGAAGCCATGCAAAGGCCCCAGCCGACCTTTGTTGTTATCCGTGTTACTTCCGACCAACGCGTGATACGGCTCGGTCCCGCAGGTACACAATCCCTGCGTCCTTCCAGAATGCGCGTACTCGTATGATCGTCCAGAACGTGCGCCACCATTCCGCAGTCCTCGCCTCGCCTAGAAAGTACAGGCGCTACCCACAAAGGTCCTTTTCTAGATCTTGCTCGTGCGTGTCCTCGTACCCGTCCTGACACAACAAGGGAATTGAGCACCGGCGGCAAGTTTCCAGTCCATGCCCAGAAAAGAGTCCGGAAAAGATACGCGCCTGATGGTCTCCTGGCCGAGGCAGTTGCTCAACTGCGCCTCGGAACGCAACACGGAATGTTCGGCAACTAGGACAGCGGCGAAACGCCGGGACGAGAATGACCCATGGAGAACACGCCATAATGATCTAAAGGAATTGGCGTTTAGGCGAAGGAACGTGGTGGCGAGACGGATCATTGTCAATAACGCGATGGGCGATAACGGGAACGTGCAGGCCTCCTTGCCCGGTTCCACTTTTAATTTCCAACCCCGGCGGCAACAGAAATGAAGGCGAACCGATCCTCGGAAAGATCCTGCATCCTCTATCGTGTAGTCGACTGTTATCAAAACTGCAGGGCATGCGGCTTGATGCAGGAGCAAGACTCAACTGAGTTGACAGTGGCGCCGATGTGTCGTGGTCGCCTTGCGTCACACGGGCGCTACTATGTTATTACGTGGCCTCAACGTTACTACAATACAACTGAAGTCCTTCGACTTATTTTTTGGTCTTGATAAGCCCTGTCATAATATCGAAACTGTTACCATCCGGCTGTAAATCGATGTAGTCGTCCTCAACACCGTGACCCGAAGTCCTACTCCATCCGGTTCGTTCAGGAAGTGTGCGCAGTAACCCGTAGTCATGAGTAATCCCGACGATACGAACCGGACGAGGCGGTTCGACAGTTGTCAGTGTCACCAATTGGTCGCTGTGCATGACTCGACCATCAGAGTTATAGCGCGTGGAGAAAGCGCGCTGCTCACGAATGCATCCACGCGTCCAGATAAGCGTCCTCGAAGGCCGCCCAACCACCCCTTCCCCGGACGAAGGTCGCCCATAGTTGCTCGAATTTAGTAAGGACCAGTGCCAGAAGCGTCTCTGCACCGAGTCGCTGACCCGGCGGAGATAATTGGGAGAGCGATGTCACAGGCACAGGGGTGGAAACGTTGATACCGAACCCTGTACCAATGGCCATCAGTCTCAGCGGAAGCGGCTACGACGTGGGGAGAGAGTGGGAGGCACGCACCAACGACGACGTCCATGTTCCCTCCCGAAAAACTTGTGTTGACGAGGATGCCGCCGACTTTTTTCTTCGTGTCACTTCCAGGCAGCTCAATGTAGACGTCATTAGGCCATTTGAGCTTGACACGAGCGCCATGATCATTGCCTAAAACTCGGCCGTCTCGGCATGCGTTGACGACGGCGAGACCAGCCAGGTATTGGACAAACACTAGGCGCGGTGCCGGGAATGCTCCGAGTGGTGCACGGACAAGGAGAGAGAACTGGAGGCAGCCTTCCGGCGAGAGCCAAGTGTTGGATCCGCGACCCCGCCCTGTGAGCTGGAACGTGGCCAGGGAGACGACCGGCGCAGGAAGAGACGTCAGGAAACGCGGATTCCTGTGGGATGGTGCTGAGAACGTTCCCGTAACGATATCACGTAATAATAGTAGCGGGCGCACCTCTCCAGCATCGTCTGTGTGCTCGTTACTGCTTCCCCATAAAACAGAACTTCCCCGAGACCCCAGCCGCCCGAACACGCTCGCTTGATCTCCTCGCACCTCCTCGAGTACGGCGAAGTATCTGCCCGCGTCAAATCTTGGTGTAAGCTCCTGGGGGGGTAAGACGTCCGGAGGAAGGATCAGAACGACCCGCGGCGCGTGTGTCGCCAACTCTGTGGACGCGCGCGCTTCCGCAACTAGGCGCGCGCTCCCCTCGAGGGTTGTTCGGCAAAAGTGATATGTGTCGACCGCATCCTTGAAAACCCCGGCGTCTGTGGATGATTCCGCGATGGAAAGTCCAAGCCTTTCGAGGACGGTCTCGACTATCTGTCTTTTCCCGTATTGATGGAGAAAAAATTGGGGTAGGGGATATTTTGGGACGGGAGGCAGGGCGCTCAAGGACTCGTTCGAGCTCTCCGCCGGTATGGTGAGTCCAAGTGATGCCAAGGCATATCGAAGCAGAGTAAGCGAACTGGGAGAATCGTCTGTCCCATTGAACGAGACACCCCAGAACCCCGCAAGCCCAGATCCTACAGGAATTTGGATTCCCGCAATGGCATCGGCAGGCCCCTCCCAGTGTCCATGGATGACGTCCGACGTAGTGTGCGTCAACTCGAATGACACGCCGGCTGGCCGAAGACCGGAAAGCAACGTGCCCGTCCGCAGGCGGATAGACGCCGGTGATGATCGCGCCGATACCCCGCACGGCGCCTCGGGAACTATGGCAGCCCTTGACCGGGCGTCCCAGAGATTAAAGTGATCTTGTGCGGGACGATGGGATAGAACGGATACACCGAGGCCGAACCCCAGCATACGTCCTCCAGTAGCGATATACTGTTGGATGGTTGTATGTGCCTGCGAGGGTAATGACAGAGACCCGAGAGCATCGGGAGGAGACGAAAGCACAAGAAGCGCGCAGGAATTCGACCAAGGCTGCGTGGCCAGGGTTGTGGGGGTAATAGATTGAACTGTATATAAAGGCGAGAGTACGGAACGCAGGACATTGGATAGCCCAGGTGATGCTGAGGACGCGTAGATAAGGACATTCATCGCGAGTGCGCTCTTATAAAGTCAAGCTGAGAGCGATGACAGCAACGAAGAAAAACATAACGAAAGCATTTTACCGTCGACGGGGGTCGAACCCGCAACCCCCACCTGCCTCCACTCGTAAAGAGGATCACGTGAGTAGGAAGGTGATGCGCTACCATTGCGCCACGACGGCATAATATTTGTTTTGTTTTGAAACGATCTTATAAAAGAACACGTCGAACAAACGAAATCTAGAGTGTCCTACAGCAACGAGATTTTACAATAACAACGACCAAATCTTAACGTCCTGCTAATTCAAACGTCCGCAACAATTAAATACACCTAGTTGTGGTCCTCAATCAGGCTCTTGCTCGACTCGAGATCAGCCTCCACCATCTCCTTGACCAGCGAATCAAAATCGACCTTACGCTTCCAGCCGAGTAACCTCTCGGCCTTGGCAGGCCTTCCCAGGAGTTGCCTGTGGGATAGATCACATCAAGACCTGCAGACAAAAGGGGTATAATACTTACTCGACTTCGGCCGGGCGGAAGTACATAGGATCGACTCGAACCAAGACCCTGTCGGTCTGAGAGTCCTTTCCAACTTCATCAACACCTTTTCCAGACCACCTATTTTGGACAACGACGATCAGCGAAAGCTCGTCATTCAGGGGCCGGCTCACTTTATTTCCACACCAACGACTCTAAACGCCTTTTCAACGAACTCACGCACGTAGTGCATCTCACCGGTTGCAAGGACGAAATCCTCGGGACCATCCTGCTGGAGCATGCGCCACATGCCCTCTACATAGTCGCGGGCTGCAGGGGTAAAGAGGGACAAAGTCAATTTGGGTGAAGACGTAGCAAGCCCATATTTAAAAAAAAATTAAAATCACCGTGGCCCCAGTCGCGTTGGGCATCGAGATTGCCGAGGTAGAGGCACGCCTGCTTTCCGAGGCTGATATCTGCGACGGCACGAGTGATTTTGCGCGTCACGAACGTGCGCCCACGGCGCGGGCTCTCGTGGTTGAAGAGGATACCGTTGCATGCATACACATTGTAGGCCTCGCGATAGTTCTTCGTAATCCAGAAGGCGTACAGTTTTGCGACGCCATAGGGGCTACGGGGGTAGAACGGCGTGTCCTCGTCCTGCGGGACTGATTGGACGAGACCGTAAAGCTCCGAAGTCGACGCTTGATAGAATCGCACGTGGTTCTGGAGGCCGCAGGTACGCACGGCGTCGAGTAGACGCAAAGTACCGAGAGCATCGACATCGCCGGTATATTCGGCCATGTCGAAGGAGACCTTGACGTGCGATTGTGCACCGAGGTTGTAGATCTCGGATGGCTGGACCTGCGCGATGATATACACGAGGTTGGTGCTATCAGACAAGTCGCCATGGTGTAGCTCAAACTTGTTCTTGCCTGTTCCCAGGGGCGGGATCAGTACGGATATAAGGATGTGACCGAACTGTGAGGCGCACGCTCGTGTTGATCGAAGAAGAGATGGTTGATGCGGGAAGTATTGAAGCTGGAAGAGCGGCGGATGATGCCATGCACCTCGTACCCTTTCTCCAGCAACAACTCTGTTCTAGGGCAACGAAGGGTCGATTGACGATTGAGGTCACACGAGCTACTCTTAGCACTCACAGATAAGATCCATCTTGGCCAGTGACGCCTGTGGAGGAGCGTCAGTCTGTTAGCAAGTCAAGTGGAGGATGACACACCTGAGATCAGGGCGACTTTGCGCTTGTGCCATTCTTCTGCGGATGGCAGGTTGCGCAAGGCAAAAGGGGTAGCTTTTGCGAGTGTAGCCATGGACAGATTCGCGTGGGTGAAGAAAAAGACGTCGGTGAAGATGCGGCGAGGGTTTTTAAGTGATTGTTGATAAAAGAAGCAGCCGCGGCTATCGACAATCTCCGCAGCAAGTGGATATTGTATTTGTACTCGAAAATAAAAGCATAGATCGTAGTATAGTACAGCACGTTTACAGAACCTCACGCCCCCTGTTCTCTTACGTCCACTCACCCCATTAGTGTTGCACGTCAGCCACGCTGCCTCCGTTCTTTCTTGCGTTAGTCCGCCCAATTCTGGCATCCTTGTCGTAATGTTCGACCAGCCATTGTACGGTATCACGCAGCGCAACATCAAATGGTGTGAATTCGAACTCGCTCCCAAGAAGCGACAAGAGCTTCTGGTTCGACGCAGGTTTCCGGAACTGTCCATCCGCTCGGGAGGGATCGAACTGGAAATGCTCACTCAGTTGGCGTTCAGGGTTCCAGAGAGCGCGAGAAGGGGCATACCCTGTAATCGCCCTCGAAACCAACGGCCGCGACAATGGCGTCTGTCACTTGCTTGATGCTGACCTCCTCATCCTCCCCAACTACCAAAGTTCGTTTTCAGTGTCGTCTATGTCGTGCTGATCGCACCCAGTACGAACCTGAAAGAATGACGGGATCAACGTCGTCGTACTCGCGCAATTGCCAGATGAATAATTTGGCGAGGTCGAAGGAGTAAATAAACTGCCGGAGAGGCCTGCCAGTACCGAACACAACGAAAGGCGTGTTATCACCTATCAAGTGTCGTGAGTGTCATGTGGCCGCTCAGTCGCATCCCAAACGCACGTTTGGCCTGCAAACATTTATGAATTAAAGCTGGTATAACATGCGAATCTTCCAGGTCACTTAAGCGGGTGAGTCGTTTAAACATGCATGCTATCAAGGAGACAGATGCCTCACAAGTTATCGTTGGGTCCAAACACATTTGTTGGAATCGCCGACGTAAAATTGCATCCGTGTTCGTCGTGGTAGGCACTGCCGTTCGAACTCAGATGCGTGCGCTGGACAAGTTACAGGAAACATACCGGTTAGCGATATCGATCATCCTCTTTGCATATGCATATCCGTAATTGCTCTCGTGGGGTGGCCCGAGATGAATCTTGGACTCGTCGAGAGGGTACGTGACGTTATCTGGGAAGACGCATGTCGACAGACACGAAATCACTTTGGACACCCCGACTTCGTGCGCGCAACGGAGCACGTTATCATTAATCAGCGTGTTGTCACGCAGAAAGGAGAGCTGTAGTCGCGAGCAAAAACTTAGTGTTTGGCTCTGGGGAGGACCCGGGCGCGCTCGCCTACCTTGTATCGCATATTGCGATATAGGCCACCGACTACAGTGAGTGTCAGGTGGGACGTCTAAACGACACAAAGCGACGCGCAGATACACGACGTACCGAGCGCTGCGAGGTGAATGACATATGTAGGTTTATACTTGTCGAAGATCATTCTTGCTTGCTCTGGGTCTCTGTGGTGTTTTAGTAAATTAGAAATGCAAAGGGTGTAAGAAGAGCCCTGCGGTGGGCCGCGTACCGCAGATCTGCATCCTTAGATCCAATAAACACCCAGGTCTCGCCCGCCCGTCTTCCAAATCTTGAGCCTAGCGGCTCAGAGTTGATGACATGCTGTATCGCGTAACCGACGAGACCAGTGCCGCCGGTGACGAGGATGACCGAGTGAGAGGTTTCGATTGCCATGGGAAGAAGTGTGGGAGTTGGTAGACGGGACATGGAAATGGCGGAATATTTAATAGCTCGATGATATTAGGGAAGGGAAAACGTGCCATATTTGGAGGAGGGACCGAAACACAGCGTTGACACTTGTGACCCGGAATTGTTCGTGATGGATGAGCTTGTTCCAGTGGCGGCGCCTGGCCATGCTAGCGCAAGGGTTGCTACTCGGTCGCCACAAATTGTCAGCTTAGATTATGCTTTCTTTGATGCCCGTCGTCGTCGTGGGTATTGTCAGTTGGGGGACCACATCTCCAATTAGCGTCTTCAGTCGCTGTGCTCTTCTCGATCACGAGTTTCAATGGCAGACACTCCCTTCCAGCGCCTAATTTTGACGCTCCTCCGGATCCTAGGTCGTGGCGTCGTGAACGCCAACCGCCAGTGCCGGGTGCCAACTGAAGCGCTGACCGGCTTGGCGACTTCGATGCATCAAATCGGTGGTGTGGAATATAATTCATTATTACCAACCAGCCCAGACAGCTGTAGCACTCGCCACATTTCGGATCCAGATATCGACGATCACCAGAGCACCGCGATTGTCGCTGTCAGCTTTCTGGACTTGGCCCCGCCACCACGATCAAGTGGCTAACCTTTTCTATACAAACGATCACAAAAATTTGCTGCAAGAGATAATAAAAAAAAAAAAAGGGTGCGTGGTCAGTGCGGGCACCTAGCGTTTACAAGGCGGAAATCAAGCCTTTAGCGGTCGTAGTGTAACTTACTCACTGGCACCCTCCGCGGCAATGGCAGTGAATGATCCCGTTGTAAGTGAGAAGTTCGTACTGCATCAGTATCAACAACACTTCGCTTCCCGAGACGCGCCTTCAAATCATTGTTTCGTTGTTCTTACCTTTTCTAGGACGCCCGGCGCCGCCGTGCGCTAGCCTCGCAACGGCACCACGGTGCGGGTTGCGCTCACTACACCTAGAACAGCTAACCCGTGCCACCACGCAAAAATTCAAGTTCGAAGCCGATGTCCCTCCCAACGCTCTTCTCGTTCCTTTTACACCCCACACCCCTTTTTGCTCGTTGACTTGTCACCCTGTAATCCCGTCACCACGTCACACTATGATGTATTCGGATCAGAGGCGCGTAAAGGACGTGCCTTAGATAAGAGAAGGCGATACGTACCGCTCTCTGCAATCATGATGACGTCGCAGGCAGTTGGAGAGTGTGCAATGTGCACAGAACGTAGCCTCCGGTTGCAAGGACCCCCCGGCTTCCTTTCTTTTGTTTTTAGATAGACATCCTTTTCTGCCTTGCAACCTAGGTGGCTCTCGGGCAGGGTGTATCTCCGCATAGTTTTGGTGATCCGCTACTGGCTCTCCCTCACATGATTGAGGCTCCCATTATCGTCGTCAAGTCTCCCCGACATCGGGCATCACATGCACGCTGTACGAAATACAGGTCATTGTCATTTGGGTCTCTTGACCCGAAGTACTGGCCAATACTTTCTTCCTGACGGCGCAGCCCTTATCTATGACATCGGGGTCTGCTTGCGCACCGCGACGGAATGGATCCGTCTCGGATCGTGATAGAAATATCTCTCAAATAGCACAGTAGCGATGTCATGGAGTAGCGCGCCTGTGTACATGTGTCGGCCTTGAACAGCTTTAAGCTCCTTGTTTATCTCCAATAGTGCTGTGCGCTGTCAATGTTTTGAGCCTTCCGAACGCTATTCTTCGACGTTATAGGCGAGCTCCGTGCTTCCTCCTCTTTCATAACGAGACTGGAAACAGGGATTCCCACATGTGTCAAGCAGACTTTCGCACTTGCACACTTCGTTGGTGGTGCAACCAATCATCATATGTATGAGGGGCCAGGTACAGGAACGACTGACGACTGGGTGTGGGGCTGCTAGGCCAACGCGTAGATTAAACATCGCTTAGCTGGAGACGAGATTATCGATGAGGGGTAGGGGTGAGAAATGCTCACAGAGGCCCTTGCCCCAAAGCACGTGTTGGTCACTCTCGAGCCAATGCGCATTCTCTCACCCTCACCAAAATTGACCTATGGGGGTATCACCGTAGATAGTAAGGGCGATGTTGAAAAAAGTGGCCGCTAGACAAGTCTTGCTGTAAGAAGGAAGCCAAGTTTGCTGTTTATCCCCGAACACGGGTCCCTCATTCTCTCAAGAGTCGGGATACAGCGCATGTAGAACACCACGAATGTATCGGACGGACACGGGAAAGGAATGTGGACATTAGTTCGTTGCTGCTTTGTTCTCTGCTCAAGCAACTTCGAAGCGTGAAGACACACGTTGGAAGCCAGTTTCAAGCATTAGCTACACCGCGAATGGCACAAAGGAGTGACGAATTAATTGATAACAAGTGTCAGATTCAAATATCATGTTCTGTCTTGTTTGTAGTGAGAGGATTGTTGGAGAGGAACTCCTATCTGTCGTTGCGCCAGATGCGCTGCTTCAAAAAGCTTTTGCGAAGGTCGAAGGTCTAATGCAAGAAAATAACCCAGGCTGGGACCGTGCCTCGAGGTGATGCTCAGAAGAAGGGATTGATTGATCACACTCAAAGATAAATGCTGAGGACATCGATGGGCTAGGACTAAACCTACTCAAGGTTCCACAACCCCAGGGAGTAATGTAAGGGGCCCAAAAGAAACCAAAACGAAACGAGCCTGATGCCCGAATCTGTTATACATATTTCTGACATCTATCGTCTCAAAACAACACCCACTAAACAAGGCTATGTTTTCAGCACAGGTGGGTGTGTGCTCCTACCCAATCGCTCGTGCGCACCATCGGCTAGTTCGTACGCGGGACGATAGCGAGGGGTCGGCGCGGGCAGCCCGGCATCATTGTTTGGGGTACAGTGGGGAGCCGAAGCGTCTGTAGTAGCCGCGTCACCAACCAACTCATCTCGTGCCGCCTCCACTTCGAACCGTTTGACTGTTTGTTGGACGGGAATCCCACAAGCAGTCTCAGGATCGCTGGCAATTATTTGCAAGCTCGTGAGTTCTGGGAGGTCGCCTTGTCCGGATGAAGGTTTGCGAACAAGGACGACCTTGGGGTCGCCGTCGGCGCAGTAGGGTGGTTTTGAGTCAGATACGGTGGGAGTAGCCGAACTATCGGAAATAGGCTGCGTGGTCATTTTTGTTGCTACGACGGGGTTTGGAATGACGTGAAGGGCAGAGGCTGAAAAGGGGCACACCGTGATCGAGTCAAATTATATACTCGGCGGGTTTATGCTCACGTGATGATGCCTGCATTCCATCTAGCGGAGGCTCGTCAGCTACGAGGAGCGCTGGATTTCGGAAGGTATTGTAGGTGGAACCAAGAGAGGTATACCTAGGGGTAGTAGCGGAACATGGGAGAACAATCGAGGGAAAGGGAAAATAAACTCACCCTTCGTCGTACAAAGAGCAATATGGCACTTTGAGTCTGCGGAGGAATGTCCACACGTCTGAATAGCTCCAGTTGATGATCGGGTTCACACGCATGAAAGGTGGCCAGTCGGGGTCGGTCTTGACACAAAAGTCCAGTTTCGCTTCTCATTTCTCAGTGAAACGGACCGGCAAGCAGGAAGAGGAAATGAATGCATACCTCCATGTGGGTCCGTTCGCCGTGTGCCAACAAGAATGGCCTCTACCGTAGGAAAGCGTGCACGGTATAACTCCAGAGCCTCGCGCATACTATCGGTGCCGTTGGCTTGTACGTCATCACCCGCTGTTGGTGACTCGACCGAAGTTGTGGTCGGGGAAGGCGTAGCACAAGTGAAGACAGACAAGTTGTACACACGTGGAGCACTGGAAATAAAGGCCTCGAGTGCAGGGAAAGGTGACGGAACGGGAATGTAGAGTGCGGGAGTTGAAGGATCGACATTGCGCTTAGCGAGGGCGGCGGCATAAAGGTGGAGGAGAACAGTGCCTGCGCAATTCGTGTCACTATTTAGGGTCGATACTCGCAAGACGGGCGCGTACAGTCTTTACCACCATTAAAGCTCAAAGAAACTTTATTCGGGCTAACGGGTCAACAATTAGTAAATGGATAGAAAAGTGAGACCCAGATAAGAGCGCACCCGTATTCGTCAATGGCGTTATCAATGACATCGAGTGCTTCCTTGACGAGAGGAGCAATAGGCTCATTAGACTCTGCGAGAGAATAGGCTTCACTAGCGATAGTTTTTTGATCGAGAATCGTCATCGTCGCTGTCTCGGTCTTGGGCTTGGGAAGAGCGGGAATGAGCACTCCTCACGATACATTACGTGATAGTACTAGTATCACTGTAAGTGCACTGGGTCCGGGAATCGGCGAAAAATACCCACATGGTCCTATTATTGTCCTCCATGAAAGACTCAAATACTTAAAGTCTCTCAGTTGTGCGAATGTTGTGTCCAAGTTACGTTTTTTTTTCACTGAAAGACCAATTCCCGGGCGCAGTGGCATCTGAAGATCTGAAATGTCTATAGTGTCTAGTTTATGTGGGAAAAAAGTCTCGTCTCGTCTAATCTAGTCTAGTCTAATCACTATAGTATCTACGCTCTACATCTCGTGCTATGTATCGTGTACTTTTAGGCCTTGATTCGCTCCTTATCGATGCCTTCCTCGAGCTCTTCCATCGCTACTTGTTCATATTGCTGCGACGGTGGCGCAGGAGCGAGGGATTCAATATGTTTAATCCAGGTGTAATATATGGACCCGCCGAGAATAATTAGGATCGCCCACATACGACCTCTGCATCACCAATATCAGTCCTATGATGATCGTTGAGTATCGCATCTCTACTCACAATGTCAATATGTCACCGAATAGCGCGACACCAAGAAAGGATGCTGCTACACCACGGATAGCAGATGAAATCATGTGCGTAATCGGAGATGTAACTTTTATTGAAAGGACACTCGCGATGGAGAGCAGAAAGCCGACACTTCCCTGGACAAACATGATTTTTCAGGCAGAGCCCTTCTAATGGTTGAACAGACAGCACTCACGGTAGCCGCCGAGCCAATTATGAACGTCCAGAACCCCTCCGCGCGCCCAGAAAGGAGGTCAAGCACAGCTGGACCCTCGCCGAGGACGATGATGAATGGTACGAGTAATACGGAACTGAGCAGATTGGAGTACCAGCTCATGGACAGTGCACTGCCCTCCACAACCTCGAAACCGCGTTTCATCACAGCGGCGTGCAGTGCACTCAGCAACGAACTTGAGGCACCAAAGAAAACGCCGAGAGCAGAGACCTGGGTTCTGTCTAGGAAGACGCCAGTGAAGAAGCCCGAGGTAACAATGGAACACGATAACAGGATGCGAAAGCTGGGGCGTGTTTGGAGCATGACATAGGAGGTAAGGATAGTAAACGGCAGGAGAAGGCCACGCGCAACCTGATAGAATGACGCGTCGACAAATTTCAAGCTATAGTTACTCGTACTGTTCGACGGGTTGGTTGTATCAATAGGCGCTCCAAAATATTGGAGGGGAAGACGTACCTCAATGCTAGGACATTAAAAATAACGGTTGAGGCGAGACCTTTTAGGATGGGAGTATCTACATGCATCATGGGCAGGGTAATTATCTTTAATGCATGGCAGAGATAGAAAAGGATGACGGCGATGATAAATTGGGCGAACAAGAAGAAAAGTGGTGCAGTTGTGACGTTCAGGACCCATTTATTGCTGCACCATGTCAGTAAAACAGCGGCCGGGAAGCGTGGCAGAAAACGGCATACATCATTATCATCTATGAAGTAGCAGAGATATAAGCCGACGAGAGATGACTTAGAGAGAGCAGACCTACCGCAAGTGCAGCAACGAGATAGAAAGTGACGGTAGCAGCCTGCAGCCGGGTGAGCTACAGGGAACCTATAAAAGTGATGTGCTACGTACGACATGTATCCTGTTGGTCGTCGACGCCTCGGCCATGTCGAGATGAAGGTGTGCGGTGACGTTATGAGATGATAGTGCGCGTAGGGCGTCTGTAGCAACGGGAAAAAAGGAGACGCGGTGCTTGCCAGGAACGGAACTGAACCGGAACCGCCACAATGAGCGAATCTGAAGCTGAACCCGTACCTGCACCGCCCACCTATTAAACCTGGACGTACGTAGGTCACATATAACGAGGAAGCGGCGACTCACATCTCTAAGTCACTGAGGATACTATCCGTATCCTGCTTGCCACCGATAATCACATTGGGTACCTTGAACGTGATCCCATCCGTGGACAAGATTCGGTCAACACTTTCAAAGAAATATTACAGCTTGCTGTTAAAAATGATGTCAGTCGTTACACCTACCCCGTACAGTGAATATTTTCTTAAACCTACCAGGTGGACTTCATCCTCCTCGCTGGTGACCTTTTCCACGAGAATAGGCCATCTCGTGACTGCTTGTACCAAGTAATGAGCCTGCTGCGAGAATACACTCTCGGAGACAAACCTGTTCAGATTGAGCTCTTAAGCAATCCCGATGAGGGTAAAGCTGCGGGTTACTCGTACGCCAGACCGCTCTATTCCCGACAATTATCTTCTCGAACGTAATGTCCACAGCTTCCCAGCTATCAATTACGAGGACGGTAATCTCAACGTCGCTGTTCCTGTTTTCTCAATTCACGGCAATCATGATGACCCACAAGGTGCTGGACCGGTTAGCTCGCTTCAATTTACTCCATCTCATCCGGTCTCATCTCATCTCTTCACCTCATCACAATTATCAGGAAGGTGCCCTTTGCGCTCTTGATATGCTATCTGCAGCAGGGCTTGTCAATTACATCGGAAAAGTCGAGCTTCCACTCAGTGACGTTCCAGCGGATGGCATCGCCGTTCGTCCAGTGCTACTCCGAAAGGGCAACACACACCTCGGTCTGTATGGAATTGGGAACGTCAAAGATGCAAGGATGCATTTTGAGCTCCGCAGTAACCGCGTTCGGATGTACATGCCGAAGGATAAAGAAGATTGGTTCAACGTGTTGCTCTTACACCAAAATCGGTGCGGAAAAAGCATCACGTTAACCCTCATATCTTCTGATACGAACGTCTTTAGAGTTAAACACGGGCCACAGGAATCCGTTCCGGAGGGACTTTTTGATGACAGCATAGATCTTGTCGTCTGGGGCCACGAACACGACTGCCGCATCAGACCAGAGCCGGTTGCGGGGAAGAGATACTTTATCTCGCAGCCCGGTTCGTCTGTTGCAACCTCTCTCGCTGAAGGTGAGGCGGTGGATAAGTACGGATTGATCTCTCTTTACTCCTTTTCACGGGCGGCTAACTGGTCTTGCCAAAGACACGTCGCACTCCTGAAGATTCAAGGGAAAGGGTCCGAATTGACACCCATTCCTCTGCGCACCGTTCGCCCGTTCGTGATGGACGAGATACTTCTTACAGAAGTCGCAGAGGAGGAAGGTTTCGACGTTACGGATCAGATGGAGGTTACGAAGTATCTCAAATTAAGGGTAAGCAACACGGCATAGAAACGTGATTTTTGTCCTGAGTTCCTTTAGGTGGCGGAGCTAATCGATAAAGCGAATGATGTGTGGGACCGACGCAACGCTCACGCCGTGCAGGATGGCGAGGATGAACTTCCTCGTATGCTTCCGCTTGTTCGACTCAAGGTTGCTGAACCTCCCACTATGCTCTGATCGATATCGCGTTTTGACGACCCTATTTATGTCTAGGTTGACACGACAGGCGTATCAAGCATGTCGAACCCCGTCCGCTTTGGCCAAGAATTTGCGGGAAAAATTGCGAATCCACGCGACGTCTTGGTCTTCCATCGTGCAAAGAAGTCCGCCGCGCGGCGTGTTGTTGCAGATGAGCCCGAGTTGGCAGGTGACGAGGAGGGCGACGGGCTTGAGAAGCTTGCCGCTGGGCGGGTGCGGGTGCACTCGCTAGTACAAGAGTATTTGCGTGCGCAGGAGATGCAACTACTTGGTGAGGCTGGCATGTCGGACGCGATTCAAATCTTCGTGGAAAAGGATGATCCACATGCCATCAGTAAGTACGTGTTTTCTGTTCAATTCTCTTGGGCATTCCGTGAGCGATTGCGCGCAGGCATGTGGAGAGCACTCTACGAGCGCTCATGAAAGGCGTCCAGGCGAGTGGCGAAGTACCCGAGGAGACCTTGGACGACGTGGTGGGTAAATGGATGTGTGGTGTAAACCGTAACTCACCTAGATACTTCATTCAGCTCGAAAGGGTACGCGAGGAACGTGAAAAACAATATTTAGAGGAACAAAGATCGGGGAAGATGGGTGGAGCGAAGGTTCGCGAGAGTCCTGCTGTATCGCTCGTTGTAACTGCTGATCTCGTTGGGCACCAAGGGCGGAGCTAAGGCTCGTGCTGGGGCAGATGAGGACGACGCCGAGTCAGTTGATTCAATGGCGATGGAAGTCGACGAGCCCGATTCCGATTTCGACTCTGATTCAGCCCGTCCTCGATTAGCAAAGAAAGGTGCGACAGCCAGAGGGAAGAAGGCCGTGACCAAGAAGGCGTCAGGCTCTAGAAGGAAGGACCCAGTGAGTAGGACCACACATGACGATACGTATCGTGCTTATGGAGGTAAAGAGTGACGATGACGATGAAGACGAGGAAGTGGATGAGGAGGAAGTGCCAAAGACAACAAAGAGAGCTAATCGCTCGGCGGCATCGAGGTCCGTATTTAGTTCCTTTGTTCACCACAAGATCTAATGGGATCTCACAGCAATCAAAAGACGAGCAAGAGAGCCCCTGCAAGCAAGCCTACCCAATCGTCAACCAAGGCAAGACAGACGACACTCAATTTCGCGTCCTCTGGAACCACTGCTGGGAGAACGTCGACTCGGGCGGCAGCTGGGAGGGCGAGAGGGAAGATGGCCAACGTTGTAGGTCGAGACATTTCCGCAACCAGAATCTCGCCGTTAATCATCCACAATCGCTAGATCGACGTTGACAGCGAGTGAATTTCGGTCTGCAGAGTGACAGGGGATGCGTAGACTTTAGAGATTGAATATTCAATGAATTCCTCGCAAGGCGCTAGTACTCTTGCTAGTACCAGTCGGCTTATTTAGTGAGACCTGTTAACAGTGTTCCCAAATAGGCGCGTAGTAATACATGCCACCGGGCATATACGATGACCTCGGTTCTGCTCAGCCTTCCTATAGAACTACTGGCACAAATTCTGGGTATTGCTATCGCAGTCCACCCAATACCTGCTCATGTTCTCGTCCTCAACAAATTCGTATTTGTCGATTACTTCACGGATTTTGTATCAGCATCTAGACTTTTCGTCCACGTCTGCGATGGCTCGGTTCCCTCCGATGATCTGGGGTTCAGACACGTTGAGGAAACCGAGCAGCATCACCGTTAGGCTTTCAGGAGGGGAAGTGGGCAAGGGTACTTTCCGTCAAATAAGACGCCTCTTCGAGTGCTTTCAAGATGCCATTGGGTCAGACAATCTTAAACTCGAAGATTTGTACCTCTGCATGCACTCCACGAGCAATGGCGACGCAGACGACCGAAACCTTTCGGCGTTAGAGCTTGTCAAGTGAGTCGCTCCCACCCAATCAACCCCTGATATCTGCATGGCTACCGCTGTGAATGGCAGTCCACAGAGATTCAAATGGACGGGACCCGATCCCGCACACCATTTTTCTATCGCGGTACGTTGTGCAGAGGGCCCGCTTCCGTCGCTTTCCGCACCTGAGACCACGATGCAGATCGTTGCCCCCATTGTTAACATGCTCTTTACTCAATTTCGCACGTGGACGAGGCTGCAGGATCTTCATCTCTCAAACATCGCCTTCCCTGGAGATACGAAAGGGCTCTTCCCCGCCCTCCCCGCCCTACGCACACTGTACATCGGTCGAGCGACGCTCGTCCCCGTTGCTCCCCTCGCACGCCTCCTTTGTGACCCACAAATGAGTCTGCTCGTGACTGTGCGACTCGTTGACTGTTATGTTGAGAGCATATGGGGACCACGATTACGGCGAGTCGACCTCGAACATGCTGTAGTTCAATTCCATATACCCCGAGGCGAACTATTAGATGAAGAAGCGGAGCAAAGCAGAAGACGCTGCGCTATGATACTGGACAGTATACGCACCGTCGTACGATGTGAAGCATTGACTGAGAGGATAATCGGGGGTGATCGTGTGGATGGGTTGGGTGTTTTCGAGTAGCTACTACCTCATTATGTCTTTGTCCTGGGGGTGGACCTATTATCCAAGTTCATTCCTTCCGCTCAAGAGTCGAGGAGTCACTGCGCTGACTCGCAACTCTTTCCGCAAAGCCATGAGAGCCTTCCCTACCTCGCCCGTTTGGTCCTGGACTACGCCCAGGACCTTTGGGATTCCGAATAACCAATGAAGCTGTTCCACCCTCCCCGCCGCCCACCTTTCCCTCACTTGCGTCGGCAAAGATGCGCTCGCGTGCGGCATTATATCGAGCAGATCGCTCGGCGAATGTTTCTGTAGTGACAGACGCCGACGGACTAGCGTTCGTGTGCTTTTGAGGAGAGCGCTTCAAGATGCGAACAGGGGGTTGGAAAGCGGAGGCAGGCGGCACTACGTTGGGGGTGGATCCTGTCCTGGAGGACGCCAACACGAGTTCGGGCATTGGACCCGCCTTGTTTCTATAACAGTGCGTGTTCGATTCAGCCAAGGGGATACTCGGAGGTAGAGACAACGTACGCATCCTCCCATATCTTCTGGCTATCCTCCTCATCAGATGACGATGATTCGTCGTCCCAGTCATCGGGGATTGCCCTGGTGGGTGCAGGAGCTGGTAGGCTTCCCCCACGTGCGGAGATCACACCCAACTCTCCACTCACACCAAGCGGGCGGTCCCATGGATCTGTGTCCGTAGAAGGTGCCTTTGACATGAATCTTGACGGTCAAAGAACAAGAGCATCATTATACTCACACATGGCTTTACCAAGCCACCACCAACCAGATTATGGCAATCAATAATCAACTGATAAATCATCCAGGGCACGACGGGAAAACTTCGCATAATGTCGGTCGCAGAAATGTACATTTATATTAAAATGGCATCTACTGTGCAAGAGGACAGGCAACCGGAAATAAATGCACGTCTATCCGATTCGCAGGTGTAGGGAGTTCTGGTATGTTGAACGGCACTTGGGATAGCCGTCGCCGTGTCGGTGTGATCGGTTATGGAACCAGCGTTGGTGACGCGGCAGGGGGTACAACGGCAGTCGCATGTGCAAGAGCTCGTTCAGTCTCCGGACTACGTACGATTTTCTCCAATGTAAATCGTTTTCGCGCAGAGATGGGAGGACAGTTCCGAATCAAAACGGAATCTTCCACGCGAAGTTCTACGCAAGAAGTAAGAATTAGGAATTCTTCGATGAAGGTGGCCGTCCACAACGAGTAAAACCAGACGCACGATTTCTCTCGTCGTGCACCAGAAATTTCTTGTCCCGGGAGATGCGCTAGGTATGATTGTAAGGAAGAGCTGTCAGGAGAACATTAGATTGGTCACCACTAACCTTGCCAGTTCTTTTATCGATAACCCAGCGAGACACGGTGACTGTAGCCGTCTTCTTCATGAATCCAGCCTTGGTAACTACCCCGACAAATGACATGGGAGGCATCGTGAGCAGCTTTCAGCGAGAGGGACGAGTTGCGTGAGGAGTGAAGTGAACCGTGCGAAAGCCAGGTCGCGTCCGCTCCCCGACTGCCGCCATGCCCAGGGTCACATCTGAGCGGTTCTCAAAGGCCCACCAGCCCTCAGCGAAAAAGTCGGGTGCCTTGAAAAGCCATGGAGATCCATCTTCGTCTTCAGTCCGAAATCCAATCTTCAACACCGAGCGATTTGGTCAACACATCCTCAAAAATCCTTCTATCGCCCAGGAGTATGTCACCACATCTTCTGGTTACGACGTCCAATGGCTGAGGCTTCTATAGAATAGTAGAGAAGGCAAGAACCCCATTTTATCGTCTGTTACTTACGGCTTCATCTGAACCTGCATTCCAGGCCAACCTCCGTCCGACCGACAAGGTCCTCGAAGTTGGTCCGGGTACTGGGAATCTGACTGTACGGATACTAGAGAAGGCAAAGCACTGTACGGTGGTGGAAATGGACCCTCGCATGGCCGCCGAACTTACAAAGCGTGTGCAGGGCAAGTGCGTACTCTGTCCACGATTTACCTGGTCTCTTCCGCTCACCCCTTTGTTCGTTCTCACCAGGCCCGAGCAGCGACGGCTCGAGATCATCATTGGTGACTTTGTGAAAGCAGAGCTGCCCTATTTTGATGTCTGCATATCCAACACGCCCTACCAGATCTCGTCGCCACTCGTCTTCCGCCTGCTTTCCCACCGCCCGCTCTTCCGTGTTGCGATCCTGATGTTCCAGCGCGAATTTGCCATGCGGCTTGTTGCCCAGCCTGGTACCACACTCTGGTCACGTCTCTCTGCGAATGTACAACTCTACGCCAAGGTCGACCACGTCATGAATGTCGGCAAGAACAACTTCCGCCCACCTCCCAAAGTCGAGTCCTCGGTCGTGCGCATCGTGCCGCTCGACCCTCCACCTCCTGTGCGTTTTGAGGAGTTTGATGGCCTAACACGCATCATATTTAGCCGCCGGAACAAAACGGTGCACGCAAACTTCCAAGCCAAGGGTGTCGCCGAGATGCTTGAAAAGAATTGGAAGACATGGTGTTCGGAGCAGGATAAGGTACGTTCATTCACGAGGTAGGCGCTGACGTCCTGTATACTCAACGGCCAAATGCTTCCTTCCGTCGTAGGTGATTGAGGATATAAGGATGAAGCAGAAGATCGAATCTATTCTAGAGGAGACTGGATACAGTAACACCCGAGCAGCAAAAATGGACCTTAATGACATTCTAAAGCATGTGCCATTTTCAATGACGCTTCACCATTCATCTGATCGTACTCTCAGACTGTTGTCGGCTTTCCACGACTCAGGCATCCACTTCGCATGATGATCTCATGCTCTCCCGTGCTCCTGCGGCGCCCTTAACATCGCCCAGTGATATGTCCCCTATCTTTATCTCCCTGTCTTGTACCCGCCAAGATCGTGTAGAACCCTTCGCCTAGTTTATCAGTTTTGTACCAAGTGTGCTATACGATGTAGGTCACGGTGCTTTTCTAGCACCATTTCTGCCTATCATCGCATTGCGTGAGACATCGAACGCCCTACACGTTCTGTCCTCAGTTCTATCTTAAGGCTGAATTGCAGACGTAGTACAACGCCAAAAGGGATAATCGCAGTTCCCGACTCGGGAATCGTCATCACTCTTGTCTGTCGCCACTGCAGCCCAATAATAAAGGACCCTTTTCTCCATTATCCTTAGTATACCCAAAGTCGGGTTCGTCTGTATGTCCTGAACCAGACAGGCCCAACGCAGAGAAACTTCATTCACCGAAGCCATAAGGACACGTGATCCTACATACACACCTGCCCCCCCTTCCAACGAAACAATGCCAATAGCAGAGGGGGGACTCGCGCCCGTACCATTATGCCATCTCCCAATTACCACCTAACACCCGTTTTGCTTCCCAAAAGGAGGTCGAAGCTCGCCGCAAACAACAAGCGTCGGCCGGGGACAAAGCACGCGCCTTCAACGACGCTACAAACTTCATCACCGACCTGGCGACTAGCCTATACGAGAACAATTTTATCATGCGCACCCTCTCACAGTTCGAAGTCGATTTCATCATCATGGAAAACTCCTTCGACGCCCTCTTCCTTCCGGATAGCACTGAGCCCTTCGGCGACGTCATCGCTGACGCAATCAAGAACCATATCAAGCAGGACGCCGCACGGGTGTTCGCACCTACCATACCCATGAACCATGCATAGTACGACCATTCTAGGGGTCAACATGAGGAGGCGCAATCCTATGATGCACGCGCTCCTTGAATCGAATATGGATGATGATGTCTTATGTGTCCAGGAACCGTGGTTTGGCAAGATTGGTACAGCAAGAGCAGACGGAAAGAAGGAAGGGATGGAGGTAAATGGTGGTGCCGCGCACCGCAATTGGTCTCTTTTCTACCCGTATTTTTCGGACAAACGTGCTAAAGTTATGACTTACGTACGAAAGTACAGCAGGTTAGCATCAGGTTGACGTTTCCACCCCATTAAGGCGGTCCCGAGACTCGATTTGGTACGACATAATTGCATACTAATAGTGGACTTACGTATACGCTCGGACGTGCTACGTACCATTAACTTTTATAATGACGTCGAGGACCCCTCTGCGCTCAACACACTCATTTCTCTCGATCTAGATCCTGAAATCCCCACTTTATTGTTGGGCAATTTTAACATTCACTCCCCGAGCTGGTCACCGAGGGGTTGGTCACCCTCTTCCACTGCGGCAAGATTCGAGCAGTGGGCAGCGTCACAGGCTCTTGAGCTTGGCACGCCACCCGGCGAAATCACTCGGAAGGGCACGGACGCTGAATGTGGCAGTACGCTGGACCTGGTCTGGCAGAACTGCGCAGTGATCGCGACGTTAGCCATCTCCCCCCCTATCACCGACTGGGAAGCATCTCTCGGGTCGGACCACGCGGGCATCCGTTCGGTGTGGCTCCTGGAGGAGTTTTTCCGCGGACTCAAACAGGAAGAGCGCAAGAAGTACAAATTCAACGCTCAGTCCAACGAAGACGAACTTAAAGCTTGGCGGGAAGCTATGGAATCCTCCCTCCCTCCCATCACAACCCTCACCTCCCCCTACGATGTCGACATCTTTGCTGAGGCCACACAAAACGCCATCCTCCAAGCGTGCGAACTCCACCTGGAAAAGCAACTCCCCCAACGATCCAGGAGTAACCGGTGGTGGAATGACGAGTGTGCTGCGGCAGTAGCCGCGCTTCGCGCCATTCCCCCTGGGGACTCCCCCGAGAAGCGAGCAGCTGCCGGCGACCTCAAACGCCTGACAAAGAAGGCGAAAAGAGGCTACTACGACAAAATCATCGAATCTCACAACATCTGGGAAGTCGCGAAATGGTGGCACGGCCGACGACTTGACGGCATCCCAGCACTTAAGCTTGCATCCGGCACCCTCTCCTTTGACCAAAAAGAGATAGCCGATGTTCTTGCTAAACGTTTCTTTGTAGACGGTCTAGATGACATCAAGGTCGTCCAACAATCCGACCCGGCCCCAAGACCAACAAGAGGATGGGTGCCATTTGTGGAAGACGAAGTTGAAGACCTCCTCTTCAAATGCGCTAACGACTCTGCACCAGGCACAACTGGCCTGTCGTGGCTTATCCTCAAACGCGCGTGGGGCTCCATCAAGGACCACGCCATTCACCTTTTCGACGCTTGCGTAGCTCAAGGACATCAACCGACAATTTGGAAGAAGGCACTAGTGGTTGTCATCCCAAAACCGGGAAAGGACGACTACTTGGCGGCCAAGTCCTACCGCCCCATATCACTCATCGAATGCCTGAGCAAACTGTTGGAAAAGGTTGTCGCGAAACGTCTTGCCTTTGAGGCGGATAAGCACGCACTCCTTCCCACGACGCAGTTTGGCACCCGGGCTTTCTCATCAACCCTGGACACGGGACTCACCATCTGTCATGACGCCCAAGTGCAACTCCGGCTCAGACGGAAATGCGGTGCGGTCTTATTTGACATAAGCGGCTTCTTTGATCACGTTCACAAGGAGCGAATGGCTCACGTGTTGCGTATCCTCGGCTATGCCGAGTCGATCACGGCGTGGGTCAGCTCTTTCCTGACGGGCCGGAGAGTGTCTCTGGCATTCAACGGACAGGTCGGAAATGAACGGGACCAACCGGTGGGAACTCCCCAGGGCTCCCCCCTCTCACCTATACTGTCAGCTATATACACTGCCCCTCTCCTCCATCACCCAGCTCCGTGCGACAATTCCACACTCGGGATGTACGTTGACGACGGCCTAATTTTTGCCCATGGCAAGAGTTGGGCAGAAGTTGACAAACGTCTTCGGGAGCGGTATTTGTTCTGCGAAGTCTGGTTACGGAAGTCGAACCTATTCATAGAACCATCAAAAACTGAACTAATTTACTTTACGAACCCACGATCTAGACTGGACCCCCCTCCAACCTCACTCATTTTACCGGACATAGTTCACTCTACTTATTACTATACTTATTCCTCCCCCACGGTCCGATACTTAGGGTTCTTCCTGAACCATAAGTTCGACTGGACCCATCACGTTACCACAATGTGCAACCGGGCTCACGGCTCACTTAAAAGTTTGCAGATGCTCGGAAACTCGGCCAAAGGAATCTCTGCTGCGAGCTGGCGACTTGTATTCAATGCGGTCTGCCTCCCAGTACTGTCCTACGGCTGTCAACTCTGGGCCAACGCCCGTAACCGCAAATCTCTCATCAATAAAGTGCAACTGGTAATGAACGAGGGGGTTAGAGTGTGCGCTGGGGCTTTCCGCACCGCGCCACGCGAGCCCCTTCACGAGTTACTCCGCATTCTTCCTGCGGATTTTTACTTTGAGAAACTCATGCAAACTTCCGCCTACAGACTGACCCGTGTTCCCTGGACTTCGCAACTTCTCCGCCGTTTAGGTGGGGAGTGGTGTGGACCGGTCCAGAACGGCCCAGACCTCGGCAACGAGGGCCTGGTACAAGTCAGTGCACAAAGGACCCGGTCTGGAGGGCCCAAACAGCGCCCCACTGCCTTGGAGGCTCTCGGCGCACGAGTTGACCCTATGTGTCCTCGGGCCGACGTCACCGCGGTCGCTCCCTGGGAGGTTCCCAACTGGAGAGCGGACGTGGAGGTGATGGGGATGGCCAGACCCCAAGATCGGAAAAAGTTGGTCGACAACCTGTACAAGGAAGTCACCAACTCCAGTACGATGATCATTTGCCTTGCCGGAACGGTCTCGAACAAGGGCCGATTTGACAACAAACAAGTGGGCGGAGCGGCCGCTTGTGTCACGAGAGGGGAGGGGCAGATTGTGAGACAGTGGCCTTTCGGCCTTGACGTCACCATCAGAGATGTCCAGTTGTTTGCTCTTAGTAAAGCAGCTGAGTTCATCGACGAAATGTTCGTTACGGAGACCGCACCTGACCACATTTACGTACTTAGCGGGGACACGAGTGCATTAGCTCGGATCCAGAACTTCAAAGGGGTCAAAAGTCAACAAGACCTCTTACGCTTTCATCAATCACTTACGCATTTCTTTTCTGTACCCAGGAACACCAAGGTTCACTTGGTGTGGTCACCGGTAGACAGAAAACGCAGGCAAACTACTTTGGCACGGCTCGCAGCTCTCGGGACTTGTTCTCGCACCCCACTCTCCGCCCTTAACAGGGTCCAGACCACCGCTTACTACAAAAAGATGGCGCGCACTCAGGCTTATCACGCGTGGTCTACAAAGTGGATTCAAGACCGGAGATTAAAATCTGGTCGAGACTACACGGCATATGACTACGGCATCCAACACCCACCTGATGGACGTAATCATCCACTCTTCGCGGCAGCTTTTCCTAAGGAGGTCAAAATCCCTAAGGACGCTGAACCTGGACCCATTTCCCTCATTCACCACACCAAAATTCCGCCAATCCGGCAAAAAACCTTATCCACGGCCTTCCAACTTGCAGTTGGCCACTGCTTCACCTCTGAATACACCATGAGACGACGTCCGGACCTCCCCCCGGAAGATTCCACCTGCCCATGTGGCGACCGGGACCGGACTATTCCTCACCTCCTCTTCCATTGCCGGCGAGTTCAGCGAGTCCATAAAAAGATGCGCAAACTTCGCTTCAGTACCATTAAGGGAAAGTCACTTCGAACTTTGTTTGGGGACAAAGACGAAGCCCGATGGTTACTAATCTTTCTTCAATTTTCAGGAGCTGCTTCAAGACTGGAGTCGGGACCAGTTCCCTTCGATCCAGGGTAGTTTTCGCGTTTCACCGGCGGCCCCGCTCATGGCGGTCCGTCCACTTATGGGGGTAATTGTTTCATCCTTTATCATCAATGGACTTTTACGTATGCATGGTCTGGCTCTTACGTTTCGGACTTACAATCTTTCTGAACTTTACGTGCACCCTTTGGAAGGGCGCTTTCTTTCTCAACCTACGATACCTTGCCTCGGTGCGGTCTCCAACTAGTTAACCTATCCTTCAATGAGTTTTCGATATTCGTATTACTCGACTGGTCTTGTACTTCGCTACTGTCCCAGAATAACAATGGTTCAAAAAAAAAAAAAAAAAAAAAAATGCCAATAGCAGACGCGGAATCAACTCGAGTGAGCTATTCCCATGCCCACGGCATCGGCACCGTCACAGGACACCCGCCCCGCGCTTTGTATCGCAATGTTTAACGTCATCACGTCTGACCGGAGGAAACACAAACGCTCTATTGGGACACAGCGCATTATTCTCAACACTGTTTGCGACGTATCGCCGTAGCATCACATCTAGTCAGGATTACGAACTTCTTCTGGTATTGTTAGGAAATACAGTCGAAGGGCTGTCTGGTCCGCATATCGACGACACGACAAATGAGCTAGAAACCATCGAAAGCAAAGTTTTTGCGATCTCCCGATTGCGGGCTCTCGGAGCGATCTTTTACTTTCAGTACCAAAGCATCAAAAGGTGTGAAGCCCAGATAGGATGGTCTTTGAATTCACCTCTTGGTAGTTACAACGACCCTTGAGGCGATGAATCGGATAACACCATCCTGAGCAGTTAAAATGGTTCGGAAGTTACTGTACGCGCCGAAAAGTGACAGCTCAAGCGCTCAACTTTTACATTTAGAATGCATCCACGATAAGATCACAAAAAATATGTAAAAACCTAGCTTTTGCCGCAAACTATGGCCCTTCCTCCCGATGGTCGTCTCCTCCGCCACCTCGCGTTCACACCTGCTGCGTGCCTCACGGAATCCCTCAGCGAGTATCTTGTACAATCGGTCATACCCAGCCTCGAGCACGCGGCCGGGCGTGCGCGGGCGTCCAAAAGCGCCGCGAGTTCCCGACCACCCCAACATTAAAAGGGTTCGTGGCGTGCCCAACACGCATGAGACCGAGGTGAAGCCGCCAAAGCCGACCAGCTGCTCAGGAAGTTTGTGCTACACCCCGATCTGTATGGACACAACCGTGACCGTAACTGTGTGTGTGCCCCCCTTGCAGCTGGCGTGTTATTCCCTTGAACCAAGTCGTCCGAGCCCCCCTGGTGCGCTGGTATGAGCGACGATCCATTTGTGTTGTGAGTGAGCCACCGCATCGCCACTATCCATGAAGCCGTACCTGCCAAGGTTGGACACTTCGAGCGTCGTCATCTGATGCGTGGCCCTCGTCATCTTTCTCGCGTTGGATCTCGGGGCATTTCTCAAACCGTCGGCGAATGCGGACCTTGTTTCCATGTACGGCGACCCTATGCAGAGGCGTGAGATCGGCATCATCCCGCGGGTTGGGATTCGCATCGTGCTTGAGGCCTTGAGGAGCAGTTCGACAGAGAGCGTGTCACCTTAATTAGCAGCCTACATAAAGGTGATGTATCCCCGCAGAATCGCGCACGTCGACGGAGATAGGCTGGTCGGTGAAGGAAGTATAAGAGGGGGCAATGGAAGTGTGTGTGACGAGATAAAGAGTGTTGTAGCTTTGTGTGTCCTTGGTAATAAGTAACTAGACCTCATTGACAAGCAGGAACTTGAGCGTTGATGGCCGCATAAACAAGATCATTTCCGCTCATCGCAGTCCGTCGCTCGTGCACGCCGCAACTCTATAAGTACTCGGATCAAATTGACACACCGAGCGGCTACAAAGACGCGGTATTCATTAAAACGAGGAGATACCACGACGATCGGTCGTAACGTTACCGCTTCGGTTGGGAGGGCTCCGTAAAGAGATGAGGCTGACAGGCCGTAGCTGCGGCTGTTGCATTGACGATGGGATATGATTAGACTCTGGTGAGAAGACACTAACCATTGAGAGGGCGAGAAGAATGCCGAGAGGGTGCAAGCAGTGCGCGCTGTGAAGTCACAGAAGTGTCGATCGGCCACCTCGGCCAACAGCGTTTATCTTGTCGTCCACGTGATATCGTCCACCTTACTCCCGAGTCACCATCACTGGGACCGGGAATTGGTCTGTTCATGTTAAAAACTGTGAAAAGAACATAGAGTATTCCACATGGTGGCAGGAACTTAAAATTGTGCTCTGCCATTGTTCTCCGTGAAGGACTCAAAGTCTGACTCAGCTGCACAATTTTATGTCCAAGTTGGGTCTTTTTCAAGGTCTTTGTCACAGCTTTTCATTGTTTTTTACATTGAAAAGACTGATTCCCGGGCTCAGTGGCATCACCGCCTTGCAACTTTTCTTCTTCATATTTTTTTCCCCAAAAAACCGCGATTGATAATCGTAAGAATAGGTTGTTCAGTGAGCTTTTCGCGCTAAAACATTTGATCAGGCGTGAGGGGAAAAATCATACATATAAGGAAAGAAGCCAATCAATTCAAGGTTGTTGGAGATATTTTACGCCTGTTAAGGTCTTTATTTCGCCGTTTTGGGCCCTTTTGCCAAGTCCCCCGATCAGCGCACCTAACGGCACGTACACATCCAAACCGACAATCGGACAATCCTGCTATCGGTCCGTTCCTGGCACCGATATCCCAGAGCACAGCTACAGTACACTTCCCCGATCAGCTTTCGCTGGCTGTGGCAGTACATTCCATTCCTTGTCATTGGGTTCAATTTGCTAGATGACTTCCTAGTGGTAAATAGAACTCCCTGGGTCTTCTACACCTAGAATACCTTCTCCTCGTCCGTTCTATCGGATGTTTTTCTGGTGTGGGTTGTCCGCGTAGCTCGATCCGGCTCCTCCTTGTTTCATCGAGAGCCCCAGGTTTATAGTCCCTGCTGCGGGCCAATTGGCGTGCCCCTATCGGCTTGTTTCAAAAACCGAAAGTCGCATCGACAATCACAGTACCTTGATCGGTCAGCATGTAGTGCGCGCGCAACCCTGTATACAGTAATACAATACGTGCACGGACAACGAATGAATGCCCATGCCTAAGATTAGCTGTGGGAGCGAGACTGTTCTTTTCCTCGTGCAATCGCAGAAGTTGTCAGAAGTACGATCATCTTGTTTCCATTCCTGCAGTGGTTTGCGTTTCGGAAGGTGACGATGTAAAGGGCAACTATACCATACCGCAAGTCTACCGCGAAGAATTTGCTCGCCCGACCCCTTGTGGCTATGGGTGCTGTGCAGATCTTACTACAGAACTGGGAGCCTCGCGGACTCTCAAAACGTCGTACATAACGGTAGATACTAGATCGTGTCACCGGTTGTGTACAGTACTCCAGTGGTTCTCCAGTCAGGTCCAGTTGATCGAGAGTGGGGACGGCGAACAGCGCCTCACGTTGACCAAGATGGGTCTTGATCAAGACCCAATGAGGAAAAATTGTCTCAGCGGGAATATGGACAGAAGTAACTTACTAAGATCAAGAACTAAATCATCCAGTCTTGACTTGGCTTATGCAGCCTTCTCTGGGCGGTTAGAGATTGGTTTCACATGCGCTGTGAATGTATCGTACCAACCCTGAATCATGTGGTGGTCTGAAAGCACTTATTTTTGCAGGACAGGCGTGTCCTCTTGAAGGAGAGAGTGGATCTAAGTTCGTTCAAAGGACGGTGAAGTTGGTGGCCGCTTTGTATTTTGGTCAAGGCACATGGGCGGCTGCAATTTTCTATTTCTATGACGTAACCATCAAGCCGACGCTCGGTCCCGGAAATTGAAGTTGCTTACAACCCCCGCGTTGTGAGTTGAGGTTGTATGATAGCGTCACAGAAGGTGTTAGACTTAATTAGTTTCTTTTCAATGCACCGGCAGTCACGATGACCGGGTCTTCTTTGCCAGGTATAGGGATAGGGATAATTCACCGGGACAGATTCTGGGAATGTGGTCCAAGCTGTGGTCGTTTCGAAAGGGCGTTTGGTGTTTCAAGAGTATTTCTGCTGTATCTTTGTACACGCGTTCATCGGAGCCACCATGCGGTGTGTTGAATTGGGGTACATCTCGACTCGTATGTCAGAGGTGTCGAACAATGACTTCGTCTTGTGGTGTCGGCATGCTGGACTTTCGCATTTGTTCGGTCGTAGTACCCCAAAAGTATAAACGAATATGTATCGCCAGAAGTGGTATCAATGCTTCCTCAAAGACGGTGAACTTCTTTAAGTGGAACCACTTCCAGTGCTGTGAGAATGGGCACTACACCACACAAGTGGAGTACCCGTTCCTTTCCTAACCTGAAAATCATAATACAGGCACCCAAGACCGCCCTGATGCGCTGGGCAGAGATGGAGGGATCGATTTTCTGGAGATGATGTCCGAATTGGTCCGCGGCCGAACTCTTCGTCTGTATCCGAAGCGCTCCGAGTGAAGGAAGGAGCGTGCCCAGGTCGCTGCCCGGCTGAGCACGACCGAGTGTGTGAGCGAATAGGGGTCGGGGACAGGGTTTGTTGGGAGAACTGGGCTGTGAGCTGTTTGTTGCACGGACGGAGCGCTGATGAAGGGTTGTCATCGTCACCGTGCGTGTTCATGGCGAACGGCGATCATTCATTGAACGACGTAGAAATTACACATGGCCTGTTTCGAACAGTTGTTGGATAGGTAGACCTTACTCGATGGACGCCACTGGAGTACGGACCTGGAACCTCCATTTCGGGGCCGTCTATCATCGTCAGTCGCTTTCGGATCGCAGCGAAAGGGTCCAGTTTGGTACCATCCTACCTCGTCGCTCACGGCGTTAGTGGAGACGCCCTCCCAACACACGATTGCCGCGTATGTAGTAACTCACGTGGTTCCAAAGAAAAGATTGACCAATTGGAGGAGCAAACGTAAGGCGCATTAGATCGGGCCTGGACCGCCTCTTCGGAACTGCTGTAATGAGGGTTACGTGGGTTGTTTTCAGGTTTTGCGCAACGAGGTGTACGAGAGCGCCGTGAGGTGGGAACTGAAGGAACCCAAGATCCGGAATAAAGCTTCTAGATCTGTAAGATGAGATCTGCAATTACCAATAGCATTGATTTTTTTTTTGGAGGGGAGGGGGGAGTTGCCTGGCATACCCGAGCTTGGTGACATATAGAGCAATTTCATTTTTGATGAGCACCATGTGTATGCGGGCTGCGGAGTCGGATGGAGCAAGGCGCCGTGAGGGAGAGTAGGTGCAACATGGTATACGACGCAATGGGGCTGCGGTCGAAAATTGGTTGCCCAGGTGGGTTAAGAAGTAAGGAAGGAGGGGGGAGGGTAGAGACCAATGTGCCTAGTCTGGGATGGCCCTTCTTACAAATCACACGCATTTATTTTATTGCATCGCATCCACAGACAGCCAGCAAACTTGCCGATCGATCGTACTTCTCCGAGACCCAACACCGGCGTCAATATCGCATCGCTCGCCCGTCCAATTCTGCGCCGGGCCCGGGGAGAGTCGATCGTAACTGTTGTCGTAACAAAATAAGCCGAGTCCATTCTCTTTTTATTCAGCCCTGGTATGTTCCCCGTTTCCCCGTATCATACATCCCTCCTCTGACAAGATGTCTCTATCCACTCTCAATGATCCTCAGACATATCCTCACATCAAGTCTGAGTCGCCACCCCTCCTGTCCATTCCCATCTCATCTACCCGACAATCCCGTTCCCAGTACCCGGATACTGTCCCTCAATTTCGTTTTGGCACGGGTGACCACAACTTACCCTCGTTCAACTTCATGTCCCAGCCTAGGTCGTCCTCTTCCCCCACATGGCATCACCCCCACACATCAATCTCCTCTGCAAATCCTTACTCGAGCTCTGCCGCTAGTTCCCAACCTCACTTCACCACCTCACCATCTATGGATGATCCAGCCGTCCTTACCTTGACGGATGAATACGACGATGGCGATGAGCTTGGCGATTTACCCCCTGGGTCTGGCTCTCTAGATATGTTCCACGATCCCTCCAGCTTGTCGTCCAGAGCACTCGACAAGTCAGTCCGTAGGAGAAGTAGTAAAGGTATGTTAGAATTTCACATTTCTTGATGTTCTGACGGATACATCTTTTGAGGGTAGCCTGTGATCAGTGTCGCAAGTCCAAGTGCAAGTGCGAGAGATCGTCTGAAAATGTGTCCTGCAAAGCTTGTATCATGTTGGGCACACGTAAGTTTCTTCATCACTCAAGCCGCAGATATATTCCACTTTGGCAGGGCGTACAATAGCCGTTATTATTTTAATAAGTGCTGCGAGTGTCTCAGTCTCTCCAGCAATTTACATGGCGCTATACGGCGCCGTCCTGATTTTTTTTTAACTCCCATCTTTCGTTTCCCAAGCTCAGGGCTGACTCATTTGCGCTTGACGCGCTTGATTAAACCCGTGTAGATTGCACGTTTCTCGGTCCGTCGCGCAAACGTGGCCCCCCCAAAGGATACATCGATGCAATAGAGGCACGTCTGCATCAAACGGAAGCCCTCGTTGGCATTATGCTGGCAGCCAACGATTCCCGTGCAAGAGGTCTACTGAATGACCTGTCTCAGGTAAAGCACACCGTCTCCGACTATCTTCTCTTTGGCGAGCCCTGTTCCAATCTAGATGTCATTCATCAGGATCCACTAGCCCATGAAATAATTCGACGTGTCGATAACTCTCCGTATGGTGTGAAAGGACGGGCTCGAGCGGCTGAATCGTCTTCTGCCTCATCAAAGGCGCGGCCACATCCAGTTGGAGTCAAGACCAAGTCTGATTCTCCCAATCCATCTATTCATGCGACACAGTCCGTTTTTTATTTTATTTTATTTTAAAGTTTTTATTTTCTCAATGTATTTGCTTTACCAGCCCATCAACAGAATGGCAGGAGTGCCTCATCGACCGTTTGTCTTGTCTCGCCTCGTCTCGTGGGCAAACCTTTCAATCGCCCGACCGCACTTCCCCGCAACCCTCCTTTAGTACTGGCCGTCCTACCTTGTCTCTCACTATAGGAAACCCGGGATCGCCGGATAGCAGCGAACCTCCGCGCTCTCGCCAGCGGCGCATGGGTTCTCAGTCTCCCGTGGGTTCTTCCTTATCCCTACGCTCATCTCCGGCAGGTGCTGCCGTGGGTAGTGCTGTCTTGGGTAGCGGCATTATGGACGAGCTTGAAAGGTCTCGCAGTGCCGAAGAGGATGCGCTTGTTAGCGAGGTTGGTCAGCTTAGTCTGAATGAAGAGAGGGAAGTGCGGTTCCACGGTCAAGCGAGTGGCTTGCACCTGCTAGACGTCAAGGAGCGAGTGGATGGACGCAACGAAGGAGGAATATGGTGAGTTTTGTCCACCTCTCACCGGGATTGGCAGTAGGATTCCATTAATCATATTTCAGGCGTTTTCCAAAAGCCCGCGTCTGGCCACCTCTGCCGCCGTCTGAGTACAATCCCCACTTGCATAGTGAGGGATCCATCTCTTTACCAGACCCCGCTACACAAGAAGAGTTGTTAGAAATCTACTTCGCATACGTTCATCCTGCACTCCCCCTTCTCCACAAACAGAGCTTCTTGGAGGAGATACATAGCAGGTGCGACTTCTAATTCTTTACGTGCATGTGATCATCCTGAGCTCGTCGTCCTAGGCACGCTGTGCGCCAAGGCAATAACGATTTTGACTCCCCTCATCCCTCACATTTTGGGCGACGACGACCTAACATATCGCCATTGCTCTTACTTGCAATGTTCTCCGTCGCGGCCCGGTACACATCAACCCATGACGGAGACAAGCCACCAACGGAGACCGCAATGTGGCCAGAAGGCGATGTGTATCTAGAGGAGGCCAAACGGCTTCTGGATTCGTCTTATTCATCCTCTCGTGCTGCCACATGTCAGGCGTTACTCCTTTTGGGGTATCGCGAGATTGGAATCGGCGCGATGGCACAGGCATGGCATTACGTCGGCATGGCCATCCGCATGGCTCAGGACCTTGGCCTTCACAAGAACGCAGATCAATGGACGCATGGCGGAACGTGTTTGTTCAGTCCCGTCGAGTTACAAGAGCGTCGCAGAATCTGGTATGCTTGTGTGATAATGGACAAGTATGTCTCGTCGTATATTGGACGACCACTATGCATCTACGAACGGGACTTCGATACTGAACTTCCGAGTGTTGATGAGGTACACCCGTCCGCCTGTGGTTGAGCGTGTTGATCACTGACTGCCGACTTCTCACATAGCCCGAGGAAATGGAAGAATGGCAACCGGTGGCGCGTGACGAAGATATTCGTCAATTCGCTCCATTCCCCATTCGTACCCTTTCATGTTTCAATGCCTCTGCCACACTTTGTACGCTTGTGACCTGTTCGCCCAGGTTTGGATCTCACATACTTTTTGCAGCCAACATCCTTAGCGAAGTTGTGCAAAATATCTATTCTGTTCGTCCTAGCCCGGGCCGCCGTTCCGAGTTACTACGTCTCGGGGAATTATTGGATAAATGGCTCCTGGACCTACCCGAGCACTTGCGGTTTGATCCAAGCAACTGGAAGAAGTTGCACCCCCCGTCACCATATCTTATGACGTTGCATATGCAATATTGGTGTGTGGTCCTTCTGTTGCACCGCCCATTGTGAGTATTTTTCTTCTAGCAGTAGGTCCGTTTTCTAATGCCAATACTTAGTATGAAATATGCGCACGAAGTTCGAAAACAAGGGTGAGTCCTTCAACACGTCTCGTGGACAGTTCGATAATGTCCGGCGGAAGGTCGGATGATGTCGATGACCCAGAACTCCGAGTCCTTTCACAGAAGAATTATGACCTCTGCGTTCAGGCTGCCAACCGCATCACATCCATTATAGTGATGTTCAAGGAGCGCTTTTGTGTGAGACGCGCACCTGTGTTTCTTTCATATTACGTCTTCACGGCTAGCATCATGCATGTCACTACTCGTGCGTTTTTTCTGTATCAGGCCTTGTTGGGCTCATTCTCATATCCATTTGTATAGTCAATGCCTATCCGAATGACCCACAGGCGCGCAACGGATTGACATCTTGCATGGACGTGCTCCTGCGCATGTCGGTGGCATGGCCGAGCGCAGGGCGAGCTTGGGAGCTTCTGCATGGAAGCAAAGCAAACATCCAGAACGCCGTCTGCTCTCTACCCACGACAGAAAATAGTCCTATCAAGGCACAGAAACGAACGGCTGATCATTTCCTCAATGACGATCCATCGATTTATCACGTCGATTTGCAATCAGTGACTCGAGAGGAAGGGCTAGATGCCGTGCACGACCAGCTGCATCAGCAACACGAACCCACTTTAAGCGGCTCCCAGAATTTCTTCCCATTATACGATCGGTGGCCGGGAGAAGGAAATCTTAACTCCTTCTCCGGAAGCTTGTCTACATCCGTGCTCCCCCAGCAATACAGCACAGGTTTTGTAGATAGGGGTCCCGTTCGCGGTTCGAATACCAACTCTGTTGCTGGGGTTGGCATTAGTTCTCAGCAAGAGCCACCACTTGGCCGTCGTGGATACCCTCGGTTCTGGAGTGATTACTCGGCTTTGAGTCAGCTGGGTGCACCTTTTGCAAACCCCGTTGACCACGAGAACCAACAACATCAACAACCCCATTCACAGACATATCCAATATCGAGTCAATACTCACTCTATGGTGAGTGCCGCTTACCTCATCCCAAATCGCTCAACTGACATATCTTTTCTACTCTCTGAAGCTAATCTCCCATCCCATGGCTCGTGACATGCGCTCATATCCTTCCGACCATGTAGTCTGCTCATACTTGGCATCTCCCTCAAAACGACCAGTGTCCCGACCCGTGTTACAGAAATTACTCCGCCATCTTCCCTGCTGGCACTGGTGGATGAGCCGAGGGTTACAGTGAGGAGCGTGTCGATGTCATGAGCTTCCCTCAGTGCTATCTACCCTATAATACTGCTGTACTCTTACGTTTCGATACTTTACGGTCACCCTGACGGATTCATGTATTCTAATTCCTGTCTGTTGTACCCCGAGAAATATTCTAATGGAAGCGGAGGGAAAAGATTACTGGCGTAATAGCCCCGAATTTGCAGGTTGTGCCCTGGCAAAGTGCTGTGGAAGTAACAAAGACACATGACGTACACGCATTTCTACGTTCACACGCATGCATGGAGTTCTTGTCTGGCACCACGCCCCGCCTACTATCCGGTCACTGGCGCGGTCGATGGTGCTGGTGGGTCTCTGACACGCACAGCGAAGTTGACATGATCCGCTGACCAACAGCCTCAGGTGCACGAGGGCCTAGAATTAGCCACACTGGCATCTTGGTCGTGCTTCTGAGTTCCCCGTACTACAGTTGCTACGAGCATGCAGCACAGCTTCAAGGAAGTACCTAGTGGTCGTCACAGCCTGAGACCCTGCCTCCGTAACGACTCACCCTGCGCTCAAACCTTGACTCGAACCGTCTTCGATGGAAGGATTCTCTTGAGGATTCTATTACATCTATCACCCCTGGTTCTATCTAGAGCGGTAGCAGCTTCGGCGCGTGTTTGAGATTGATCACTGCACAATGTATCAACTGTACCCCGTTTGCCAGGCCAACACAATCAAATGTTTCCGTGACATCTGGCTGAAATTTGAATCGTCCCTCAAGGGCGGGTCATACGAGACACTAGTAACGATCGAAGTCTCAGCTGCGTGGATCAGGAACCACGTCTGGCAGAGTATCACACGGCCTTGAGGCCTTGATGGAGTAGGTGAAGGACTGTTCTAGTTATATTCCACGAACAAAATGAGGCACCCACACTGATAAATGCGCGATTCGAGACGGGCGGTGCTTATCTGTTGTTCCCGGTGCTCTGGCTCTATAGCTCTACGATAGAATATGAGGGGCAAGCGCGAAACGCCATGAGGACAACATGAGGAGGATGGGCCGACTTTTCTCCATATCGTCCAGGGCGAAGAAAGTCTATCTTCACGCCCAGTTTTCAAGCCGACTGGATTACAGCGCGCGGATGGTTAAACAGTTGCGCAAGCAAAGACTTTTTTTGTCCTGCGGTTTGTCGCAAGACAGGCAGACCACGTAATTGAAAGCCAAAACGCTGTAACGCAATCTACTCGCGGCACAACTAAAAAAATGGGGACATTCATTATTCTGAGAAACCCTTGCACGACTTGTTTGACGCTGCGCAAGATACAGACGGAAAATATTGGTAATAATAACTTTACGATACAAAATGTAAACCAGCTCGTAGCGTAATTTCTTGGCGTCTCTTTCCTAGACACGTTAGATTTAATCAGCGTGCCACAGGCTTACTGCTCGTAGGGTACAGGTTCCGTGTCATTTCCGTGACCGTCCTTTGCCTCTTCTCCAGCCAATCCTTTAGTATCTTGCGAAGTGTATGGATCCTCCTCCGCAGGTGCTAAGTGGGGCGACAAAGGATACAGCATACTCGTGACTTCCTGGTACCAAGCGCGAAAACCATTACGTCCAGAGTGACGCAAATTGGATATGAGACGCGCGGCGAGGTACGTGGACATCACGAAGCAAGTCAAGAATCCCGAGAGGAGTAGTGTGAGACCGAGGATAGAAAGGAGGATGCCACCTGACTGGATGTTGAGAACATGGCAGTAACCCAAACACAGTGGGCAACTTGCCTAGGAAGATGCAAATACCAGCCGAAAATATGAAGGCAAGGCACAGCGCCACGGTTAATGCAACTGAAAGTGTGGCAAACGAGATGACACTGCAAATAAGCATATTAATGTAACACGAAATGACACGGCGATGAACGAATGAACATACATATATGCGAGAATAGGAAAGAAGCTGAAAGACACAAAAATGGAGAAGAAGACCTTCATCGAATGGGTGGGTATGAATCAGACGTGATACGGCGCGAAATAAATGCACATACGAAGGGAATGGGGTGTGCCGAGAAGAGCGCCTTGAAGAGGTCTACAGTAGGAAGAATATAGCCTTCTTCGAGGCTAAGTAGCATAAGGATTGGATTAATATATGTGCTACAACAAGGTTAGGAGGCCCACCGTGAAAACGCCCGCCGCACGGCCGCAGCACTGTCATCAAAATAAGGAGCGAGGGTGTCTTGGGATGTCTTTGGTCCTTTGTCGTTCTGAGCCCCCATGCTCTCTCGTGATGGCTTGTCGTAAAAATTGCGCTTCCGGTTTCGGCTGCGAAACGACGCTTCCGCCTAGTTTCCGCCTGACACCAACCAGCGGCCCGGCTTGTCCCGGCACGTCATTCATGGCTTCGTCTTCGACGTCCTCCAAGTCCTTGTCATTGAGCAGAAAGCTCAATTTTCTCGAGACTCAGCTACATCAGAGCGCTCTTCAGGCGGGAAGAGTATGTTTTATTTCTTCTTTGTCCTCTAGGCTCATGTCCCTCGAATTGTAGTCTCTCTCCCAGAATGAAATCGACGCTCTCGTGCCCGACCCCCATGCACGCACGAATGCTATCAATTTCCTCCTGGCAGCCGTATGAAGCGTGAACATACCCGTGTCGTCTTTCTCAACTACGCTATTGCAGAGCCTCCTCAAATTGATGAAAGATGCGAATGGAACTCTTTCGTACCGTGCCGTCCAGAAAAATGAACTCGAAACGTGCGAATAACGGCTTCCCATACTGGATATATACTGGCTGACTAACTTTGTTTTCAGTAAAAAAGGATTGAGTGGAGAAGAGAACATGGTTCTGGGTCACATTCAGGCAGCTGCGAATCAAGGTGATATCGGATCGTCTCGTGGCTCTGATTACGCAATTCAGTCCGCGTCGTCTAGGCATATGGACGAAGCATCTCAAGGCAAAAACGGAACTCCACCAGACAGTGGTTGACCGCTGTTTGAAGTCTCTTGTTCAAAAACAACTCATCAAGTCTGTCAAAGGCGTCAAGGTTCAGCGGACAGTCCTGCGCCCCAGTGGTCACCCTGACTTCTTTCTCCGCAGTATCCAACACGCAAGATTTACATGATGGCACACCTTGAACCATCGGTCGAGCTGACAGGAGGTCCTTGGTACACAGACAACGAGTTAGACACAGAGTTTATTAAGCTGCTCTGTAGTGCTTGCCTCCGATTTGTCAGAGAGCGGGTATGTAGTTACTTATTATTTCGCCTTCCATTCGGCTCACCAAATTTCAGACACTCCCGAAATATAAAAATGGTGACGGGCGTTCCTCTTCAATGCTGCCTTTGTACCCGGTGTCTGCCGGTGTCTCCTACCCTGGTGCCAAGGAAGTACTCACTTTTCTGACCAAGAGCAAGATCACGGAGACTCTGTTTACCGAGGAGCATGTAGAGATGCTACTCAACGTTTTGGTACTTGATGGGGACATTGAACGGGTGCGCCGGTATCTCCGTTGCGGTTTTATTTAAAGTCTTTCATATGACCACAGCTTCCTGCCTTTGGCGCCTCAGTATGGGCGGACGACGACGACGACGACGACGACGACGAAGGGTCTGATGACTCTTCCACTACGTCCTCCATTGGGGGAGGCGAACGCATCCGAAAGAGGAAGAAACGGGCGGACAAGAGAAAGGCTGTGACCGGTGGAGATACATCGAGCTCGAAGGATGAAGACAGTAAACGTTCACGGAAGAAGTCACGTAAGAAGGCGCAACCGTCCGGGGACAGACGAGGGAAGAGAAAACGTAACCCCGAAGAAACAGATGACAGCGATGGTGGAAGCTATGTCAAAAAACGGAAGAAGCGAAATGTGGATGACGATGAAAACAGTAGCGAGGACGAGGACACACACGTGCCAAAGCGTGTCTCGAAGGGTACCTCGAAATCGAGGGCAAAGTCAGGCGGGAGGAGCAAAGTGTCCGAGTCGGACTCTCAATCAGAAACCGGCTCTTCAGCCTCGGGCAACAGTCCTGAAGCACATTCGAAACGCGCGGAGTCGCGTTCAGGGTCACGGAAACATCTCAAATCCTCGTCGTCCAAGAGAAGAGCGCGCGCCCGCTCGTCTTCGCCCGTAGCGTTCTCCAATGTCCTCGGAAGTGCGTATGTATATCGGGCGGTACACCAAGAACGCGTGGCGTTGGGTTGGTCCGAAGCACCGTGCGGAAGGTGCCCTGTGTTTGATTTTTGCAAGGAAGGGGGCCCAGTCGGACCTGGCGAGTGCGAATACTATGGGGAGTGGTTGAAGAAAGTCGCGGACTGTTGAAGCATTCTAGTGCATATAACCAATGTAAGCCTGAATTGATTTGTTTTACAAGAATACTCTTTGTCAGTCTCTGGTGACAATATGGGGCGTTGTCAGAGTTGTTATACTCACCGTGTCACAATCAGGTGACCGTGCTATTCGATTCATTTCGAACTTGGTGCCAGTGCGAGTCAGCCTCAGGTAAGTTGCCTGCTCGTTCACGATGTCCCAAATCGCACCTCAACTCTCGTACCCGGGCGGCTGCTCTGCCTTCTTTACCGACCTTCACCTTGACTTTTCGCGATGGTTACGACTTGTAGCGCTCGTTCCGCTTGTCCACGCATCGATCGAAGGGATCTACTATGAGGAACTCTGTTCCCACCTTCTCGATATTCTCCCCTCATCCAATCCTTCCAACATCCTTGCCGTGTCTGTAGAGCGTATACGATCATCGGTTTCCGAAATGCTCTTTGAGGAGCCCTTCTTCGTCGTAAGATTGCTTCACAAAAGAATCAGTTCTGTAGCTCCTCTCACTCCCTGCCTATACATAGTGCCCATTCTCGGACAGTAAACTTTTATTATCGACCTCACGCTGGATTTATGAACCTTCTCTCGATTCCGAACCTTCTCGCATTTCGTTCGCCTTCCGTATTTTACGTTGCGTAAGCTTGTTTCCCAACTGGTCGGCCTATGATCTCCTCTCCAGAATCGCGTGTGGTGCGCACCCTCGGACGCTGCCTTTCACCGCATCAAATGTTTTGGAAACATGTCGGCAACGAGATCGTCTTCCGTCTGGGAGTGATGTATTTGGCACATGGTCCCCACGCAGTACTTCTGTACCCCCCGTTCGTGTCCCTATTTCCTTGCTTATCGGGACATCTGTCTCCCCCATGAGGGTTGGCCAGGATCCGCCGAACCAGTTGGAATCTTCGTTCTCGTCTGGCTCAGAGCCAACGACTACCTCGGGACCTCTTCACCTGCCTCGCTCTCTATACCTCCGCCCAGGGGGTGACCCCGATGCGATAGGATCTAAACTCTCAGAAGGAAACTTTGATTTCGGAACCAACCAATTGCCCAGACATCTTTCTGGACCGTATGAGGTCCCTCTGCGTTCTTTTGTCTCGCCTGGGTTATCGGTTGTCCACTCCCATTCAGCGGGTGCGGATTCTGCAATAGATTCACAGCAATATAATGGCGTTTCTGACTTCCCGGTCCTTCTGGGTCAATTACCGAGCTTTTCTTCCGCTGGCTATTGCGATCTCTCTGAGAATTCTTGTGCAAAAATTCCTCTATTCTTGCCTAGTCAAACCCCCAACCGCGATCCGTCCCCCCGGGGCACCCTTTCGTCACAGGCATCTGGTTTACGAGACAAGCGAACGAGTCCACTGTTGGCCAGCCCACAACATTCCAGAGCAATTTCCCTATAGCGATCAGCCGCACACTAGCCCATTGTGCACATCGGCACTCCAAAACGTTGATGCGAATAAACTGGAAGAAGCCGTTTCTCTACATGATGGCCGATCTCTTCATGCAACAAGGTTCACGATCGCGATGCCGGCAATGTCTCCATGGATAAATGAACCCGGAAGTGACGATCGCCCCCGAACACCTGTTCGGCTTAATCACGGGCCCCCACGTTATCGGTCAGCCGAACGATCGGGCTCACTGGGAAGGAGAGACAAACTGGGCTCCGGTTGCGCCACTAACAAGACGAAATCGTCGAAAAGGGCTTTGCACGCACAGGGAGACTCAGGGCCGGATGAGACATCAGTACGTGTTGAAGAACGGAGGCGAGGAGAATTGGAAACTCGCAGCTGACAGGTTAATATGATCTCCCAAGGTACCGAAGCGAACGAAGCGTATCGCCACACCAGTGCGCGCTACAATCCAGGACGTGCCGTTCTATACGCCTTCCGTAGATTTGACTTTGACACCCTCTCTGCTGACCCCCCTGGATTTCGGTGACCATGAGGAGTTGAGTCATGTTGAAGGAACACAGACACACACCTCTAAGCCCTCGACTGCCTCCGAGTCCAAGGAAGATACGGTGGTTCCGAGGCAAAGTTGTACTCTCATCACCCCACCAAGCGCTCCCCATTCGGATCTGGGTCAGAACCCTCCCTTCAGTGGAGCGTGTCGTCCTTCAGTCATTGTGTACAAGGTCGCCAGAGGCCCCAACCTCGCCAGGTCAAGGGATGTTGTTCGTATTTCCTATGGAGAAGGCCATCAGAAGAGGACCCGCATGAAATTTTCGGGCCGTCGGAATAAGGTACGTGGTCGAGGAAGCTATGCTAGTCTGAAAAAGGTACTTATATTGTAAAGAGAGGCGATGCGGCAATGCAATTGGACAAGAAATCGGTAAGGCCCTACTTTTGTACCACGCGGAGATGTTATGGTATGAAGCAATTACTTTCTACCGGCCCATAGAAGGCAGATATAAAGGCACAAGACAAATCGCTCCCCGCTGAGCGCATCGAAGGGGACATGGCTTGGGACTTTGGGGTCGGTTCGGAAATGGGCGGGCGCGGTGCGAACGTGCATCGACCCCAAGTACGCGTCGGTGGCCTCACCAGTGTACGCATGATACCGCGCACTGCAGTGGACGGTGAGGTGGGTTCCAGGGCTTTTTCGCCGAGTGCGTCGGCGTAGATCCGCCAGGAACGCCGTCCGTGGTGTACCATTTCTCAACTCCGTTGATGGATTCCGGATAATGCAGTTACGATTATGTTCACCTTACATCGCGTGTTATGGATAGTTGAGCAGATTACGATTCATTTTCATTTCCTCCTGTCTGCGTCATTAGTTTGTGTTTAAACCTTGGGGTCGAGATGCTCCTCATCATGCAGAGGGGCTAGATGGAGTATGACGAAGTAACTTGCGAGTTGACAGAGGTTACGGGAGGGTTGAATCTATATTAATAAATATGACATATTGGAATTAAAATACGAACAAGGATGACACGAAACAGCGATCAGAACATTTCTACGATACAAACAGCTGGCTCAGCAGAACAAGAATTTAACACAGTTTTTTTTTTAGCTTCTCATAGGTAATACATGCTTTCCTTGAGCTTTCCTTTGACGCCACCGTTCCAAAGTTTCTCGGCCTCCTTGAACACGTCTTCCTCATTAATGGAACCACTGGCTGTCGTCGTATTGGTATCGGAGAACCCCATAAGAAGCTTGTGGAGGTAGCACCGTCCGCGCTCGCAGGCTAGATCAGCGTAGTACGCGGGAGCAGCAAGGCTGACAGCCTTCGTGGCCCTAGCAAAGGTGTAACTAATGGCGTTTGTCAGGCTTTGAAGGTCGTCCGCGTTCAGGTCCATCTCATTGCAAACAACGTAGTAGTGCGTTGGACGGGTCGTGCCTTGCAAACCGCCATGAGCTTGAAGGAAAAAGTCGTACTCGTAAATGGCAGTGACACCGCGGTCAACGATCGTGCCCGGTTTGGGGTTCCCATTATGATCTGCACTGGTTGCTTCCGTGGGATAAAACCGAGTGTGATGTCTCTTGCCACAAACAACGACGGTCAACCTTGGGCGATAAGGACCTTGAGGCGAATCAAACTTTCTGAAGGATGCCCGAATCTTGGAAATTTCATCATCGATGACAATGGAGAATTGACCCTGAATAGACGTCGTATCAGACGGAGTACAGCATAGGACGAAAAACCTAGACGAACTTCTGAAACACCATCGCGGTAAACGAGGATCCTCTGAGGGAGATCCCTGTTCTTGGTTCGGTAAGCCAGTAAACGCTCTTCCATCATATCCCTCAAGTCCGTGATCATCTGACACAGGGCGTGAACAACCGCGTTTCGCAACGACAAGAAATGCCAACAAACCTCCTTTTTTGTTTCTTGAATGCGCATGCTTGCCGGATACTGGCTGAATCGAAGATCTGCGCTTGCCACGACTGCGGCAATGGATGGCGTTCCCTTGACAGTCGATGGTCCCGGGTGGGTGACGTCCATTCCAACAAGCATGGTGGGGGGTTGACGCAGTTTACTCAGGGACGGGTCGTCCACACTGTGATTCATACCGCCAAGCTTCATGTTTACTTTGAGCGCAACATTGGCGAAGTACTGCAACTGGCCTCGCTCCTTTCGTATCTTCCCTACCTGTACGCAGACGTTGGGGACATCTAAGTAAACATCGCACAGATGTTTCAAACCCGAATAGATATGTTTGTCGCCATTAGACAGGACTACCAGCAGAAAAGAGGGCTTTTGCTTCGTTGCCATCAGAGCACTGCGGATAACATTGATGGCATGACTTCGAATGGGGTCTTGAGGGTCCTTTCGGGGAAGCTCGGCCACAGCAATCAAGGGAGGCGCTTGAGGGACACTGATTCCACAGGTTCTGCACATAGAAGCAAAGCCCTGAATGACACCGCGCAACTCTGGATCTTGTGCGTCACTAAACTCTTCCCTACGGTTGCCGTCTTTGATGACCAGCACTGTCCACGCGCCGAGCTTGGAGCCTTCTGCAAAGATAACATTCCGCAAATTCCAACTGGCCCTGTCGTCTACGCTCTGCTCCCCTTTCCCGTAGCGAATACGGGGAGGGGTCAATATACGGCCAGGAACTACTGCCATTTCATTGCCGATGGCGACCCCGAACACGTCCAAAATGGGGGAAACGTTGGAACCGCGTAGAAAACCGAGTTCGCGAAGTCCGCTGACCGTGATGGCGTTGGCATTTACGTTGGGGGTTTTGGCAGCGACCTTGATCATCTCGCCCGTCTGTTCATCGAGCAATCTTCCGCGGAAAGGCTGGCCAGGAATGATGCTGCACACTTCAGGGGGGAGGAGGATAGACTTCTGCCCCCCCACATCGACCAGAGGAAGATTTGGATATCGCAAGTTGATTTTGTACTCTATAAATCGGTTATCAGACAGGCGGCCAGCTAACAGAAAGGGGGACAACATACTGCGTCTGAAATATTCCTCGACGGTGACTGTGCCACCGAGTTCTTGCGCCTCGAACTTATGTTGCCTAGCGTTGACTTTAGCCAATCGCTTGACCGTCTTCTGGTGGCCAAGGTGATCAGTCTTGATTCTAATGCGCTGCACAAACGCGGACATCCTTGCGCCAAAACTGGCTTGTTCGAACGCGACCATTGCCTCGGCGAGATTTCCTTCCGAGTAGAAGGCAGTCGCACATACATTGACATTGACCATGAGCTGGTTGAATGAAGGTCTGACCGAAGAGTAAAAACCCATCCAGGCCTCAAGTCTGCCACCTAGAGAGACCGGTGGTGATGCCGATGGGAAGAAATACCGGTTCCTGCCAACCACGACACCACCGCCTTCTTGGGTACGGTTTGGATGGGCACTTAAAATTAGATTCAGTGCGGCGATAACCGGGAAGATGTCGTAGGTTCGGAATTGCGCGTGACCAACAAGGTATCTATGCAAATCCATCAGCGGGGCCGGCAGGAGTCGAGAGATTGAGCTTACTGTTGCAGACTATCGGTCTCGATAGGCTGTATATACTTGATGGTTAATGTGTACTCTTTCTTTCCCCGATCGTTGCCGCTCTGATCGTCATCTTCTTCAAAGTAAAGGACGGTAACTGTCAGAGGTTGAGGTAGGATCTTGGCGGCAATCAGCTTCGCGCTAAAGTCGTGAGCAACACAGCCTTTTAGTCCATTTGAGATCCAGTCCTCAGATGTTTCGGCGAGCTGGAATATCCTCCTTTTGACTCTGCGACTAGAGGCGGCCGCAGGGGTACAGCTAACATCGTATTCGTAGAGAGGACCCTTGGGAACGCGGACAGGGAAAAAATTGGTGCGCAGCTTGATTTGCTTTCCTGCACAGATATCAAATCCCATCGGAGTGGAATGAAATCAGGAGTATCGACCTTTGGTCCCATAATCGGGACGAGGAGGCATAGCATCTTGACGCAAGGAGAGAGACTTGAATGAGAGAATAAGTCGATCCTCAGCGGAATTAGCGAGTCGAGAGTCGACGACTGCGGGTTGACCCTCAGCGAAGATACCACCGCGACCACGGCCACCTCCAGGTGCAAAGCCACTACGAGAGGTCCCGCGGCCCCTATAACCGCCATCGCCACTGGGACTGGAACCACGGGCGCCCCTTCCGCGTTCTTGACCACCTCGACCTCTACCGCCTCTCTGCATGGTTTAGTTTAGTGGGGGTTGCTGGAAAGAAATGAAAGGGAGCTGAGCTGGGCGCCTAGAAGACTAATAGGGTCACAGCCATCGAGGTACAGCCCAACCTACTGTGACAGCGACGGCCACGTGATACTATGACAAGCACGACACGAACACGTTGACCCGCTGCCTCACGCTGCCTCACCCACTGGGCGTGCATATATGCATGTAAATGCGTGTTCCGCGTCAAACTCATCGAAATATGAAGACGACAACGTGCTTGTCTTCACGTTTGAAAAAGCTTCCGCTCGCGAATTTTTCCTTCCTGCTCGTACCGCCGTATCCTCTCCTTCGAGTCATCTCTTCAAGTTTCCCCTTTCTTCCTAAGGCCTCGCGTTTATAGCTCTTTATACATGAGTCTTACACACTCACCACAGCCAACTGCGGTGAACGTTGTCTCGTTGCCAATCCACCGTGGCCTCCACACCCGCGCCGCGCAATCCTCCTATCAACGCCTGTCACCTTCTGGCACCTCTCGTCATAGTCTGGCGTCTAGTCATCGTCAGCGGCGAAGCTTCTTTGGCCTAGGCGAGATCCTGCAGGTTGTCGCAAACGTACGCACGTCCCGTAGGTTCCCCTCGATCGCATGCCTACATCTGACTCGCTCCCTTCGTAAACCCCATCCGTCGTTCAATGTATGCCAACACAATGTCTTTCTCTTCCCATACCTATCAGCCTGCCTCCACCCTTCGCTCCCTTGTCGAGTCTCGCCAGCTACTAGAAGATGCACGACGAGAAATAGCCGAATCGCGCGAACGGGCTCAACTTCGTCCTTCACATACTTTTTCCCGTCTTCCAACCTTCTTCAATCGCCCAGCCGAACTTCAAGCGGTCGGACGTACCTTGGAAGAAGAGCCTTGCTTTACCGTACTTTTCGGCGCGAGCTCAGTTGGCAAGGTTGCTCTCTTTTGAACAACGTCTCTCATCCGATACAGACCTTTTTTTGACGTAGACTGCCCTCCTGCGACAACTCCTTACGTCCGACAAGTATCATGTCCTTCATTTTGATCTCCGGATCGCCGGCTTTGCAGACTTAGATAGTCTTTACATAAGTCTGAGCCAACAAATGGAGCAATACTTCAACTGCATCGCCGACATGAGGGGCTATGAAGATTTCGAGAAGGAAGCATGGGGTTTCAAGGTGCAGCTCACTTCTGGGTGCTCGTTGACCCGTCTAATCCCTATGTAGCATGACCGTCTCAACGTCGAACGTCGGCTATCTGACGCCAACGGTTCGGGGCAAATCCGGACCAGCGATATTGCCAGACTCATGGAGCTCTTCCAGGTCATCTCCTATTCCACCTATGTGCCTTTCCTTATTTACACCTACTGACGGAGTAATTTTTTCCAGAGTTCTCTCCTGAAATATACGGAGTTTTCTCCTCCTGAGCGTTCGGAATGTGCCCCCAGCCCGGAGTCCAGGGCACACTCAAACCCCGTCTCAAACCAGAGCCGAACACGACCATTTAGATGGTGGCCTCTCCGCTCTTCTTCGCGTGATCGTCTTGTTCAACGTAAACCAAGTCAATCCGAGGCCCGACCTGCTCAGGAGAAACGATCAACTAGGCCGGTCAAGAGATTGCCGGTATTTTTCCTAGATGAAGCTCATAAGCTGTATGCTCTTCACTCGTCTTCTTCAGTCCGTTTAAAAATGACGCTTTCAGGCCGGGTCTTATACAGTCTGTCGAGGCAATGAAAGCCCTCCTAGACTCTATGCTCGTGTTAACAAAGCAAGATCGACTCTGCCATGTTATCCATGCAACTAGCGATCCTTTTTATCAAACATGGTTGAGACAGTTGAATGTCATGCAACACTGCAAGGTGTGCGCCACGCTCCAACCTCGTGTCATCACTAACAAAGGTTGCAATAGATTATTACGATCGGCGATTGCTCAAAAGCAGAGACGCGTATCTTCTTTGAGGAAAGAATCTTACCTCGAGTCCCAGAACGGCTTAAGAGCGGTCTAGAGTTTGAGAGACTCTTTGAAGCTTTTGGAGGGCGGCTTGTGCACATTCAGGATTACGTCACCGACTACGGTGAGCATACTCACGCATAGTGGTAACCTTTTGTTCATGGTTTTCTTTATGCCAGTTAACTCTGGCGGGCGTCTAGAAAGTAAGTGAACAACGATGTGATCTGGTACTTGTTTGACCAAATCTTCTCCCTAACAGTACACCAAAGCTCCCACTTTATCCAAGCACATGCTCTCCTCAATCTTCACATCATACACACCGCGCAAAATCCCCAAACTGCCGAACACAAGCCACGCAGTCGCCGGAGCAGCGCCACTGCCGCGATGCGTCAGTCCGTAAATCCTGTTTCTCCTACGCGGTCCGGTGCTGGCTTTCCCATTTATTCACCTCTCACCGGCCCACTTCGCAATCCCCATGTCCCGCCTCCCCCCCCAGAGCCGGGCTATGTGTCAGATTTTACGGCGTTGCAACTCTTGCGCGTCATGAGTCGCCTCACGCAGCCCGGAGTACGTTCCTTGCCATATTTCATGCTCTGCCGGGAATTCGGCGTGCGGGCCGTGGACGGCATGGTACGAGGTCGCATCCTCGATCTGCGGTGGATGGACCCCGTAACGAAGGAGGGCCCCGAAAGTCAAGAAGGCGTGTCGGCACAGGTGGGCCTTGAGCAACCCATGCCTACTAGTCGTCGTGTCAGTATCGGTGTTCACCACGTAGGCGCGTCTAGCAGTGGTACGGCGATTGTAAGCGACTCGGTCGAGATGGATGGCATGGACGGAGAGCCCTACACTCTCGTAGAGCAGGATCTCATTCATGCGCAGGATGAAGAAGAAATTTTTGGTCCAAAGGTACTCCCTGCTACACCCATCATGAGGTACGCGATGCGGGAGGTTGTCGCGGAGTATGAGGACACGCGCTCGGTTTCAGAATATGCTTCTCTTTCGGATATGGAGGAATATTGATATGCCACGCCGACGAACAGCTACTGATACACAATATAACTTATTCATTTCCCTCGAAAACACGGGTCGAGTGAGAACCTTGTACATTCCAGTTATCTGTCTACTGTACTTTCTCGCTAGTACTCTCAGGTGTCGCCATCTTGGTGAGAGTTAGTCCAACCCCGCGTAGCGAACATCTGCATTCTCTTCGAGCCAAGTCAGCCAATCCTTCAAATATTTGCTGCCGTGTTGTACTGTGGACGAGTCCCCAACTACGCACTGAATTAAAATTTAGAATAAAGCAGTGTTTGGTATTTAAAGTCATAATCACCAAATGCCGTCGTGCTCGTGTCATGGCCACTATTGATAAGGTGGAGAATAAGCTAGAGGCCAATGCAACCGAATTTTTCGTACCATTCAGCCTACGCTCCTCTTTGAGAAACCCCACCTCACGCTGGTAGATACGGTTAGCCAAGACAAGGCAAGAAAGAATCTGGCTACTTTGTCATTACTCCTAACCAGACTTATGATCACGGCCTCTTTCTCGCGCCCTTGCATTCCATCCACCGTACCTATCTCGAGCTCATGACCGTGGGTCGAGCGAAGGAGGGAAGTCAAGAGTGAAACTTGGGCCTGATACCTGTGTACGATGTCAACAGTAATATCAAGGAAAAATTGGCCGGACTCACGGTGTGATTATCGCAATTTGAGATGGATTGACCCCCATCGCGACCTGGTTTGCCATGGGCGATGTAGGCCCAAATTTAATCGAGCAGGCACTAGCTAAACAACACACCAAAGTTGTCACCCAATTCTTCACAATGGTTGCCTCGTTTTCGTTGCATCGGCTACCTTCGTCGCTGTCGCCTTCCAATCGCTCGAAATACTCGCAACCCGCAGTGTCGAAGAAGACCACGGGAGTCCCGAGAATTTCTTGAGCATCCTCTTCTGGTGATGCCGCAACATTTGGCAAGTGGAGGAGGAGATGGGTGGCGACAGAAGAGTGAGTGGTGAGCATGGAATCATACATGATCTTCGAGGGGAATTCGGCGATCTTTGTGTGCATCCTGGCCAATCGCGATTATGAAGGCTCTAGTAGTGGGCACGTCCACGTACCGGTATTGAACTGTTAACATCTTCTTGATCGCGGGACCGTACATTATCTCCAGCCTCTCAAACATCGTCAACTCTAGTGTGCGAGGCGGTGTGAGGCCGCGGTAACGGAAACCTTGGGCTGTCTCCGATCCAAATGCTCGAGCACCAGGAACATTATCGGCTTCTATCACAGTGCCCAACTGGTTTCCGAAGCCTAGCTCATTTTCGCTGTCGTCAGCGCCAGGACCTTCGTTGGGTTGTGGGAGGGGGACTTCACTTCCCGAAGTGCTAGCGGTCGATGCCGGAGGTTGTCCAAGAGAGACGTGCCCTCCCAAAGAAAGAACAGTAGGAGGGAGCTGTTTCGGATCTCCTGCGAGAATGAGCTTCTTTACCTTGAATATGGGGACCCAGCAGACCTGAAATACGTGTTAAGATTGCCTGCCAGACAATTCAAAAAGTGTGCCCCACAGCTTCAAGTGCCTGAGTTGCTTCGTCGATAATAACCACATCAAACTGTTGGTTACGAAGCTGGTGTCCCCCCGAAGAATGGCAAGTAGATAGTACTACCTACGTAAAAGAATAAGCGAAGACACCTAACGAACGAGTTGCCACATACCTGGGACTCTTGAAGGACCGCGCTGACAACACCACGTTCTCTCCGTCGGAGTCTTGTCCATGGGCGATATTTGTAAGGATAGAAGTGTCAAAAAGACTTGTAGATAGGTACCCACTCTTTCCTTAATTCACGTACTTCCTCCCACAACGTTTTTCGCTCTAGACCGCGAGGCGTTTTCACGCCCTTCCCTTTCCCAGATAGGACGCTCAAGGTGGTCTCAAGTTCAGCCTTCACGTCTTTAACCAAAGAGGCCTAGTAAGGATATGTGAAGCGCATTTCGCACGAAGAACGATGACTGCAAACCTGATCCGACCTGTCTGCTTGTGTTTCCAAAGTAGCATTTAAAGCACCTTCATGCGCTACGACACGCGCAGGATGTCCTATGCGCGTGACTCTAAGCCTCGGGCCGTGAGAAGGAGCAGGCAGCGCCAGAAGCCGTTCCAGGATATTATCAACTGATAAATTCGATGCGCCACAGATAAGTAGGCGCAGTGCCGTTGGGTTGACTGGTGTAATCGAGGTGAGTTGCCTAATGATTTCAATGAGCGTATGCGTTTTTCCAGTACCTGCGAATATATCAGGACGAACGCACGCAGTCGTATCAAAAGTCTTCACCAGGAGGACCGTGGATACACGCGACTTCAACTGATTCAAGTGCAAACTTGACAGCGGCCTTCTGGCTGTCATTGAGAGAATTGTCGAAAAAATTCATGTCGTGAATTGTGGGACCGCTCGAAGGCATTGCCAAGCCAAGGAGGACCTCTATGAGTCGAGACCGCCTAGGTACACCCTTATCGGAACGCATAAGTAGTATTTCCTCCTAAGAAATGAGACGTACCACCGCTTCAGAAAGACTTGGTGATACAATCATGCCCTTTAACTGTCTTAATGCGCCTTCCATTCTGTCCCGCCTGTTTGACTTGGCTACGGTAAGAACGACAAAAGAGGCTTGCCTGTCGTAAGTGATACTGTTGGCCAACTTCAGGACTCTGCAGCGTTCAGGGAGTTCAAAGTCGCTGAGATCCGAATGTGAAGGATCAACGGCAATAACGATACGGGACTCCGAAACCTGAGAAGCTAGTGAATCGATTCAAAACCAGTGGTGGGACACCGATATACCTTGTATACAACTCCCTCCACAGCTTGCATCGTTTTGTCCTGCCCTGACGTGTTGGTTGATTTGATGGACTTCCTGGATTTTCTAGTGGAAACAACATGATTCTCCTCGATGGACGCTAGATCTCCCGGCCTTAATAATCGATACCTTAATGGCAAGGATAGACCTTAAAAACGATATCTTACCGAAATGTATGTGGGGGGAGAGTAGTGACCGTATGGTATGCAGACGGACGCTCCAGTTCGACTAACCTACCCTTCTCAAAATTGTGTGTATTAGTGCTACATAAAAGAAAGGAAATACGAACTCACGTTTTATTCCCGAGACCCACACCAATGCTAGCTACCCCTAAACCATTCAGTGCCAACCCTTTCTGCTCTAGAAGTTTCGGTCCGCATTTTGAGAAGACAAGCGAAGTTCTCCCAATCTCGGCATCACGTTCTTGAGATAGAAGGTCTAAGTGCTTGTCTATGAATAAAGAAGTAGCCCCTAGTAGACATGCGACGAGATTGGTGTTGACGCGAACACAGACGCTTACTGATTACGTTACGATCTCCAAAAACAAAAACCATCATTGCATATTGTATCATCGATCAACCCCCAGTATTATCATGCCCGCTGAATCTGGGACTAAAGGTCACGCTCAATTTTGGTGGGCGGAGAATGTGTCTGCAGATCGTCACCCTTGCAATGTAGATGTATATGACGGGTCCCTTGACATCTACCGGCCAGACATCTACAAGACGATCTCGGAAACGATTTCGAGTCTTGACCACGAGCTTCGTCTCCTTAGCCTTGATATACATAGTACGTTGACAATCCAGTGATACGGTAATAATTCTGCTGAATGAAGTGCTATGTCAGGTCACCCAGAGCTCAAGTTTCAAGAAACGTGCGTCTCTTCATGAACAGTGTAGCTATGCGAGCTATTAGTGACGTTACAATGGCCGTAGGTATGCTCACGATACCCTGACTGCTTTCATGGAGAAGAATGGATGGGACGTGAAAAAACATTATCATCTCGATACAGCTTGGGTCGCAACCTCCTCCCATGGGAATGGAGGGCGCGTCCTTGGAGTGAATTCTGAGATGGATGCCCTACCTGGTATCGGCCATGGCTGTGGCCACAATCTCATCGCCATAGCAGGAGTTGCCGTTGCAGTTGCCGTCAAAGCGGCTCTCATTGAATACGACATTCCTGGAAAAATCATTTTATTAGGAACTCCTGGTGTGTGTTCTTTACGTCTCCTATGGCGTGGGTGTGACATTAAAGACAAAAAAAACAGCCGAGGAAGGGGGGCAAGGAAAGGTTATGCTGCTTGAAAAAGGCGCATACAAAGAGATGCATGTATGCTTGATGTGCGGCAACATTCAACCTACACACACCCGCATCTCATTACACTTTATGCAGGTGCCATCCTGCTCCTGGCCCTGAGCATGGTGCGAGTCTCAGTAGCTCGTTGTCCCTACAACGTCTGTCTGTGGAATATCGTGGTCATACGTACGTGGTTTGATACTATTGTTCAGACACCATCTCAACTAACGCAGAGCACATGCTGCGCTCTCTCCATGGCAAGGCCAGAATGCGCTGGATGCAGCTGTCGCTGCATATACGAACGTAGCTTTACTCCGACAGCAGGTAAAGCCCTCTCATCGGATCCACGGTGTTTTTGAGGGAAAAGATTGGGCGGCAAACAGTGAGTGCTTCTACTTTCTCTCTTTGCGTATCGACGTCGTTGTTGGGTTTCAGTCATACCAGACAATGCGAAGATGCTGTGCGGCCTGTACTCTTTCATTTCTGGTTGCCCCTTTAACAACACGCAGTTGGTATGTTCGCGCTCCTACCGTCGCGGAGGTCAAAGAGTTAGATCCGCGCGTGCGCGCCTGCTTCCAGTGAGTCTGATGCCGCAGTTTTCTCAGTCGGAGCGTTTTAAATCGCGCTGGAAGAGCCTCTGCACTAGCCACAGGATGCAACACTGAGATTACCGATATGGGAACTCCCATGTATGATCTGCGGCAAAACAAAGCATTGGGTTGAGTACATCCTTCTGGTGCATCCCGTCATTCGTCACTGATAGGACAAACATACTTGCAAAATTAGGCGAGACCTTTTCGCGGATATTTAGAAGTAAAACAGGGCCGGTGGATCACGAATGGGGCATTAGCAGTGCATCAACTGACTTTGTAAGATCCCCACTCAGGACCTTGTTTCTTCACAGCTAAGTATCGGTTTAGGGCAACGTGACATACGGTGCGGGGTCTTCCTGATCGCCCGTTCTGCAGATATTCAGTTTCCTGTAGCGCTACCGTCCATCCACCCCGGATTTTGTATGTCGTTCTTTCCAGTTCAGGGACCGAAACTGAACACCTCTCACTTGTAGCCATTCCTACAGAACCGAACGGGGGAAATCACACTCCTGCATTTACCTCTGCAGCGGCTACGCCTGAGGCACACCGGGCTTGCCTAGAAGTGTGCAAAGCACTGGCCTTGACCGGCCTGAGGGTCATCCAGGATGACCAGTTCTATTCTGAGGTACACAGGATAGTTGCCAATTTCTCACTTGGACACCAACTCAGTATCCCTCAGGTTCGTGTGGCCTTTGAAGAAGACACAGCCATTTCACAAGTCGCTTGAAATTGGTCATTCATGCAGAAGAAGGTGAGAAAGGTGTGACGTGCGCAACGTTAACTTGAAAGGAGTTATCTACCTCATGATATCAGCCGTTCGTTCAGTGGTGCTTAGATTGGGAATTTAACAAAGGTATGCGACAAATCGACGAAGAGAACCTAGACCGAAAAATGTACGACAAGGTAGTGGTGTATTTGTCAGACCCTCTTCCATATTTGTTTCATTGCAGATGGGGGGCGAGATGTACTTTACCAAAGGCTCAGTTGCGGACGGAGCTATACTTTGTATTGCATTCTGCTACTGTGTACCAGCCACCGCCCAGAAGCGTAAGTGCGATGCCAAGAGCGTTCAAAGGGGTGATGGTGAGACGGAAGAACCAAACTGCACAGATAACAGTGAGGGCCTGCTTCACGTTAGCTGGCCGAAGTGTAGTTTAGTATGGCAACGTGTGAGGGGGCTGATAACAAAGAATGACCTGCAACACCCATTGCAAGGGCTCCCGATCGTCGATTAGCTTCAAAGCTGACAATGTTCAGAGCACAAGCGATGATACCATTGCCAGAGAGGAGAATGATTTGCTCCACTGCATTAGACCTCGAAAACCACTGTCGCACATAGTCTATCTCTCCAAAGAAGTAAGCATAGATAACACATTGCGCGACTGCAAGTCGAGAGAGGCGTGTAAGGAGGTCAAGGGGGTGCAATCGGAGGTGGTGCCGGCGAAATCGGGGCAGAGGTGCCAGGGATATAGTAGCAACTCCGAACGGGGTGCGAAGGCAATAGAGCCGAGGGTGTGCTTTGATAGGCCGCGCAACGATCGACGCTGTCTGGATTTCGTGTGTCGCCAACGTTTTGAGAGCAGCTAGGACAGTGCCAAAGAGTGTAAGGATGAGACCCCAAGCCGTGAAGTAGTAATCTCCATAGGTAGCAAGACAAACGCCAAGGATGACAAGAAACATCGAAGAAAGTTGATATCGGTTGAAACGTGCGTTGATAAGTTGCCATGATAAAACGGTAGTAAAAAACGGTGTTGTAGCGCGGACTACCTGGTGGAACTTATGTATGCTTAAGCGTTAAGTCGAAACGCAAGATGCCAGGAGCCTTACTGGTACGGTGACAAGGTCCAAAGATGCGTTGCTAACAGCGATGTTGATAGAGTACAAGAAACTGAACGCGAGTAGGAGGACATAATCTGAACCCCAGAGGGACTTTGGTTGATAGACATTTTGCAACCGAAGACAAGTACCGCCAACAAGTCCGAAGATTGCATGTACAGCGGTGAGAGTATAGGGATATGGGAACGAGACCAAAAGGATCTTGTTATACAAGGTGAGCACGAGGTTCAAGATGAAGTAGGAGCCAAGCCAAAATGCTTGGTAGCTAGCAATGTTAGAGACACCAGCACGAGCCGCGCGAAAAGCAACAGAAATATGATGGCGCAATACCTCTAAGAACGCCAAGGTAGGATTGGTGCGTAGGTGTGTGCGGGATGGCGCAGAGAGAGCAGGGAGGGGAAGAAAGTCATATGTTGTTTGGGAGGAGGACTTGGGGACTGACGCAACCCTGAGTCGTGATGGGTAAGCATGGGACAGATCGACCGGGTGTGAATTACTCGGGAAAGTATCAGCCCTTGAGAAACGGGACAGAACGGTGGCGTGGAGAGGGACGTGGAGAGACATTCCGATATGTGACTGTGAAAGTGTGGCAACAACGGTTCCTTTGTTTTACAGTAGGCTCGTGACCAGATCAGAATTAGTACTCAATAAGTGCCCAATAAGCACCAGTACACAAAAATCTGCTAAGGGCCCTAAGTTAACCCAGGTATGGGTGCTTAAATTCCTGCGGGCCCCTTGTACTACCTTTGCTATCTAATGTATCGCTTTTCCAAAAAAAAACAAAAAAAACAACGCGAGCGGCTTTTGAAGCTCAAAGACCCCTGGTACACGAGATTACGGAGTCTTCAATCGTCGCTCATCGTAGCCTTTTTGAGCATTTCTTGCCAGTCCATCCCTAGCTTAGCTAAAGTCTTGCTACGAGCTAATAACGAAAATCAGGGGCGTTCAGGGATGTCACTAACGGCTCACCAAATACTTGCAAAACTTCCTTAAGCAGATCCCGCTTCCAATGACCAAGGAGCATGGGTTTCCAGTTGTCTTCCTTAACCATGCCAGGGCGCCTAAATTTCGTCTCAACGGAAGCTTCGTGGACGAGGACGAATACATACCAGTATACAGGACCGAAGAGTTCTTTAATTAATTCCTCAGCCTTGTTCCTGAACCCCTCATCGGCAATCTTCTTGGCGTACACCAGCAAGGTTTGCTTGTATTCCGAACTGCTGTCGAGCACACGTGCTGCATGCAGCTTAGTTTCGAGGTGACCAAGCGTCAGGGCGCTTGTCCACCATTGAGGACGCTGGATATTTCCCGGAGGGGGAGGGATGCGTTCGGAGATAGCACTTTCGATTGATGCAATTACCGCCTGTTGAGCATTGCTATTTCGAGGTCGACTGGACCACGCATCGGACCCTTCAGCCCACCAAGGCTCGGATAACTTTACAAACGTGCAAAGGCTGCTGTCATATGAGTATGTGATGCCGGATGTTGTGCTGAGTATCGGACTGCCGTTATGTCGCGCCATGAGGGACGTGATAGTTACGTTCGTTCCGCGGGTAGAAGCATTCGGAGATGACAACAACGGACGCACGGATATTGGCGCAAAGTTTGCACTCGACTTCTTGACATTCCTGCGAAATAATATGAGTACGACGAGCGCACGGTCAAAAATGAACTAAACCAAGAATATAATACACCACCGGATGTAATCGCAACCAGAGTCAACCTGGCACTAGACAGAAAGCTCACAGTACCGTCAAGGGTGAGAGCAGGCATGAGCCTGGCAACATGTCAGGTGCCGACGATAGAGCATGACTAGCCCTCCTTACCTTCGACCAGTCGGAGAGTACACATTCAATGTACCATCCAGCAATCCAACTGCACAGAAGGCACTGGTTGCCGCCAGGACGACAGCAGGAGAAGGAAGGTAGTCCAGCCAGCATACCGTTTTGCCGCTAACATAACTGATCTCATTTTGATCTCATAGTTCCGGACGAAGTTAGCCCACAGCATGTAACCCATCAATCCGCGGAAATTTACCTCCGGTTTCGGTATTCTTGCACTCGAGTATGTCATCCCCGGCATCCGCGACTTTCAATGACAAATAGCTGAGTGTCGGAGGCGTAGAAAGAACGCTGTTCTCAGCTCGGGTATTCAACGGGAAAACAGTCCGTTCATCCACGCGTAGTATTTCTTTCACCGTATTTGGGATATCATCTCTGATGCGGTCACCACCAAGAGTACGGGCCTTGGTAGGTCTGTCTTCGGTTTTATCCGGAACCGAAAACTTGCGTTTTTCCCCCGAGGTACTAGCAACCCCGAGAGAATCAATGGGGACCTCACCAACTATATCGGACGCGGACAGACGGCGGTCTGGTGAATACACAGATATTGAGAGTTCGGAGGCTTCTGGGACGGGATCCGAACCCATAATAGTAACGGGACGCGCGCGAGAATGGGCACGACTGGGTGAACCATGACGAGACGCAAGAGCGCTAGAAAGATTCGAACTGCCGAGGGGACCGAAGAACTTCTGTTGAGCCCTCCTCTTCGTGTTTCGTTTTGCGATCAGCGTATTAACGATCTCGTGGGCAGTTCCCGTGGATGGAGCACCAAAGCCGTTCAACCCCTGGTGGTGATGAGACGAACGATTAGGCGAGGGTGGAGGCGTCATCCGTTGACCGGACGACGGTACTTGCACATTCGTATGCGACCAGCCCTCTGGCAGGGGAGGGAGGGTAAAGCCAAACTTCTGCAGGTATTGTTGTTGAACAGAATGTGGCGCAATACCCTCTAGCTCCTCAGAATCAAAACTGAATGCCGCAAGCGTACCGTCAGAGGATACAGCATATAGCGTCAAGCCATCCCAGGACCTGAGCAACGTTAACACTACCAAGATGTGAGACGTGAGTGTCTTACCAACTAAGGTCCATAATTTGTCGCTCGAAAACCTCTTTGGCCACGATTATTGGCCTAGCAGACTTAGTTTGCCAGATTGATACCGAGCGGTCATCAGCACCAAGGGCAACGACGGAGCAGATGTTTGAAGTAGCGACTGGAGCTGCTGGGTTACGGAGGAATATGTGGGGATTGTATGCCTAAGGGTGCGGTTTGTGTTTATCGCAGTATCAACCGTTGGGCGGATGGACACTTACAGCAACTTCCACTGTGTTCTCGTGTCCAACGAGACTAATTTCTGAGGTCCAACTGTTGCGAGCAATAACGGCGGCGATAAATACAAATCCCTTGTTATTTGTGGCATTTGAGGCGGTTATATGAGCTCCATCCGGCGACCAACTAGTCATTAATGGCAATGAGTTCATCAGGAGGTGGAGGGGTGACCAATTCACCTGAGTCGTCGGAAAAAAGTACTCCCAGGAGAGTCCTCAAAAGGTTTGCGAACCTCAGCCTCAAGTTCCCAGTCCGTTGTGCGCCAAATTTTGACACTGCGATCATCAGATTGTGTTGCCAGAAACTCCCCGACTGGATCCCAACAAACACCCTTGACGAAACCGTGGTGCTGATCGATTTTGCGAATTCGTTCTTAAAAGCAATTGCTTCATGATAAAAAAAACAAAATCTTAGTGAACTCGCAATACAAAGTGACGCACCGAGAGTGAATCCACTCCAAATCAACACTTGAGAATCTAGGCCCACAGAGGCCAGGTACCGATCCTCAGGAGACCACGCAAGGTCGGTCACATCTGTAGGGCGCAGTGAAAACGGACTATATTGAAAAAGTAGAAAATCGTACCACTCTCATGCCCAGGTAACCGCTTTAGAGGCTTCCAACCTTCAACATTGACTTCGTCTGAACCCCACACCTTGCCTCGAGCTGTACTGGGAAATGGTTTTTTCAGAGAGCTCAAGCGACAGGATAGCATGGATAACAAACGGGTCAAGGTCCCATATCATGACAATCTCGTCGTCACTCCCGCTAGCGAGCCATCTGCCAGAGTGGGCCCATCGGACGCACAACACGGGACCAGTGTGCATAGTTAAAGTGCATAAGGACTTTGGAGGTCGATTCGACTGTTCCGCGATGCTGTTAAGGATCGGTTTGGTACTCCATATCCTGATTTTCGCGTCAAGGCCACCAGTTGCGATGCGAGAGCCATCCGGATGGACATGGACCGAGAAGATAGACAGACGCTTGGGTTGTTGGTCACTTTTTCCAGAAGAGTCTTCGAAACGTGAATCAACGAATAGCGTTAGGAGACGAATGACAAACCATTATGAACAACCCATGAGGGTTTAGTAAATTTCATGACGACAATTGTAACTAGCAGGCGCACGGCGGAACGTGGGACGCGTCTGGTCAGAGACACGGCCCGGCGTTCCCGACTACGGTATATCGTACCTACCTCAACAACAGCCTACTGGGCACTGAGCGCTAAGCGATGACGAGTCTCATAGCCATTCTTGATCTTAAGGGAAAACCCCTCATCCAGCGCTCTTATCGTGATGATGTTCCCTCATCATGCATTGAACGTTTTCTTCCCTTGGTCCTCGAGATCGAAGAGGAAGGTCAACAAGTCACGCCTTGTTTCTCTAATCAAGGCATCAACTACATGCATATCCGCCATTCAAATTTGTATCGTAAGTGACTGTTCATCAGAACGCACCTTTACATTTTGACTCCTAATGCCCAGTTCTCGCTCTGTCGAGGAGGAACACCAATGTGGCGGAGGCTATTTTATTTTTACATCGCCTATCTCAAGTCCTGGTCGAGTATTTCAAGGAACTAGAAGAAGAGTCAATTCGCGACAATTTTGTCATCATCTATGAACTTCTTGACGAGATGATGGACTTTGGCTATCCCCAAACGACAGAGAGCAAAATATTACAAGAGTCAGTCGTCTCAGTATCAGGTGGATTGCTACTCGCGAACCGCCCACTTTGGTGTCACTAGGTACATCACCCAAGAGTCCCACAAGCTCGAGATTCAGGTCCGACCGCCAATGGCAGTTACAAATGCCGTTTCTTGGCGTTCTGAAGGTATCAGGTACCGTAAAAATGAGGTGTTTTTGGATGTCATCGAGAGCGTAAATTTGCTGGTGCGTAAGGTTCAAACTCGCCCAATTGCCCGAAATTCCAAGTGTGCATTTAGGTCAATGCCAATGGCAATGTCGTGCGTTCAGAAATACTCGGAGCCGTCAAGATGAAGTGCTATCTATCTGGGATGCCTGAACTAAGACTCGGTTTAAACGATAAGGTCATGTTCGAGACTACTGGGCGAAGTGAGTTATCCGCTTATGCTCACCCTTCTCCCTTGATATAACGTACACATGCAGCATCTCGTGGAAAGTCGATCGAGCTTGAGGACGTCAAGTTCCATCAGTGCGTGCGTTTGTCCCGCTTCGAAAATGATAGAACGATATCGTTCATCCCCCCGGACGGGGAATTCGAGTTGATGTCATATCGCCTTTCGCAAGCGGTCAAACCGCTGATATGGGTTGAAGCTGCTGTGGAACATCACAGAGGAAGCAGGGTTGAATACATGGTGAAGTGCCGAGCCCAATTCAAGCGTCGAAGTACGGCGAACAACGTGGAAATATATGTGCCCGTTCCGGATGACGCTGACACCCCCAAATTCCGTGTATGATTCTAGCGTTCCAGTTCCAAATTTCCCCCATTTACAGACACTCCAGGCGTCAACCGGCTCGGTTCAGTATGCTCCCGACAAATCCGCCTTTGTCTGGAAGATCAAGCAGCTCGGCGGTGGTCGCGACTTCTTAATGCGCGCACACTTTGGGCTGCCAAGCGTAAAATCAGGTATGTAGTCTCTCAGAAGAAGCGTGGCAGTGACACAAAGCTGATCAGTGTCAATTCATAGAGCAGGACATTGAGAAGCGAGCTCCAATCACCGTTAAATTCGAAATCCCATATTTCACGGTGTCTGGGATTCAGGTTCGCTATCTGAAGGTTGTGGAAAAGAGTGGCTATCAGGCTCTGCCTTGGGTGCGGTACATTACTCAAAACGGGGATGATTATAGGTGTGTATGCAAAGAATGCATGCAGCTACCAACTAACATGTCACCAAGCTTGCGAACCGCACTCGATAAAGGCAGTGCTCCCATCGTTCCAATGTAACCCTATTACAGTAGTAGTCACACGAGAAAGTCCAAGGGCAGAAGTCTTTCACACAGCCTCTGATCTCACACGATGGCGACAATGGACACCACTTCCATTTCTTGTAAACACCTGGTGCTCCAAAGCGAAGTGTGGAACCGTCCCCGGCGACATTGTACTCTCGAAACTGGATGAGCAGCTGGATTTCTTTGAAACACCATTTCGTCAGTGACGGGTGGGCTTCTTCCCTGCACACTAGATGAGACAGAAGATGATGGCAAATGGCAAAGAGAGACTGCACCGTCGACAAACATGTTCCTGGTGGCGGCTGGAAGGGTGGCAGTCATGCCATCAAGCTCTCTAGTTAGTCGGACCTGACACCCAAGCCTACTTGTGTCAGAGAGGCCGAAAGCCATGTCTAGCATGTCATTCTCGTCGTCTTCAGGCTCCGGAAGAAGGTCGTAATGCTCCGGAGAGAGGACCACGTGGCATGTCGAACAGGCAACAGAGCCTTCACAAGCACCTGCCGTGTGCGTGTCATGACGTGTCATGAAAGGCGAGCCTACTCAAAATGATAAAAAGGTACCTTCCAGATCAATGTCGTGTTCGTGAGCTATTGAAAGGACGTCATCTCCTTCATTGGCCTCCACAGTCTTAATAAGTTGCCCCTTCGAATCGCGAAAATGTAATTTGATGCTAAGGGAGAATCGAGTGTGAGAGGGGGGGAATAAGACCGTAGAACGTACCCAGTTCCGGGCTTTGGTCGGGTGATATTCCCATGAGGGACTGCTGTTGCGGCGAATTAAGAGGTCACGCGAAAGGAGCGGAAGTAGAAAACAACCTTACGATAACTAAGACGAAATGTGCGAACGGGCACGAAGGCGGCGTAAGAATGAGGGTTGATGAATAGCCGGCGCGATCTCGCAGAGAGCCTCTGGCATGCAACAAGCAACATGGGTTGTCCGAGTCACCAAGTCTACGACAGAGGTGCTCGGTTTGTGGGGATTAAGACGGCCCGGTGAGCCACGATGATTATTTTTATTTAGTCTCACTCTGTACGCAGTCACACATACACCAATGGCCTCTACTAGTGTCACCCAGGTGCGTCGCCGTCAGCTCCCCGATTTACAGATATCTCTGACTATCGATCCTTCTGCCACCAAGCTCTCAAACCCACCAAGTCCTTCCCATCTTCCCACAGAAATCCTTTTGCACATATTCGCCTTCTGTGTTGCGCCTGATGAGTCTAACAACGAGGCCTTTACTGCACTCCACATCGTTCGTATCAGCCATGTCTGTCATGTATGGCGAGAAATTTCTCTCGCCTATCCGCCGTTCTGGTCGAACATTGCCTTCAAGACACCTTTTCTAGCGACCACGATGCTTGAACGCTCCAAACCGACGCCAATCGTAATTCGAGCCAATCTAACCCCAGGTGGTGGTCAATTTGATGACACTTCATATCGCATAAGATGCATGTTTAAAGCCGTCTCACGCGCCTTACGGAGCTCAGATCGCGCAAAGCAAATTGACCTTCGAAGTGGTCCATCCAGGCATCTGACAAAAGCATTCGATGATATACGCCCTACGACTTCTCAGCTCGAATATCTCTCCCTGCGAGGTTATGGTGATAACCTTCGGTCCACAGTCTTCGACGTTCCCACCTCCATCTTCTCTCATTGTCAATTCCCTCTTCAGACCCTCATCCTCGAACGTTGTCATCTCATTCCTTCGTTCCTCTCTCGCCACTGTACGCACCTTACTCATCTGGAGTTGCGTTCGGTGACTGCTTTCAGTATCGGAGATATCGTTACCATTTTCCGGCTTGCATCATCCTCATTACAGTCTATTGTTCTCGACTCTGTCCCCCTCCATGCAGGGGTGGTCGAAGAAACCACGCAGGTCGTTCTCCCCCACCTCTCTCTCCTACATTTCAATGCAATTCATGGAGACTCACATGCTCATAATGTTTTTTTTCTACTTCACTTCATTGCTATTCCCCCCACCGCGTCCCTCATCCTCCAATTCCTCATCCTTGGTTCAACACGGCAGATCCCTATCCCTATTATTAATACCATTGGCCGTCATTTCTCTGCAGGTGAACCAATCCGCAGTCTTATCGTCTCCCAGGCGAATCTTCACAAGCGGCGCGGCCTACGAATACAGGGCTGGACGAGAGCTACTTTACCACGTTTCTTTTACGCAGATGATGCACCTTCGCCGAACATCGACCTTCATTTTGTGTGGGAAGAAGAGGATGATAACAGTCTCATTGAACGAATCCTACCAGAGTTTGCCAGCATTGGCCCGCTTCACGCAGTACAAACGCTCACCATTGCCCGCGTGTCAGTGCTCTCCGTTGCCGCTATGGACGTTCTTCTCCTCATGCTACCCTCCGTGAGGGAAATCTGTGTCCACGGCTCTGCAGCTCTACGAGCCCTATATGGACTGGAGCTCAATGGGAACCCGGTCAATCGCGCCCCCCCTCTCGCGCGGCTGCGTGAGCTGCGAAGCCTAACTATCCATGAGGCCTCCTTCCGGAATGGGGAGACACAGGATGTCAGTCTACGCGCTCTTTGCGATCGCCTCGACGAGTTGTCCGCGAGAGGCTACGGGGTCACCGAGCTCGTCGTGTGCTACTCTGATGCATCGCGCCAAGACATGGAGGAACTAGCAAAACACGTACGCGAATTCCTTTGGGACGGATCTATGAACGGTACGAGCGGTGTTCCCGTTCCTCCGCAGTTGGATCTCGCCCCTTCAAACAGTCGCTCTTGAAGGGTTCAAACAACCCAATCACGCGAGAAATAAGTGCCACGTGTACTTACGCGCCTCAACCATCAGGGACTCATCAGACTCCTTCGAGTTACGAACTGAATTATGGTGAGATGAAGGTTGTAGGTACAGTGTCACATCGAGCTGACCAGAGATAATGTCCAAAACCAAAATAAAACTTTAAAGTGTACCCGAAAAGCAATGTGCGAAGAGAGTGGAGATTATGGAAATGTCTGAGAGCAGATCGAGTAACTACCAAAATACAACACACAAGCGCGGCCTAAACATCCAGAGAAAACTACAAGTGGTGATGCGGAGAGTACTAGGCGTAGCAATAAGATACCCCGAACGCACTTGGAAGTAGGTTACAAAATTATGCGATTGTATTGTTACGTGGATGGGAGTGAGCAGTCTAGGAAAGACTGGTCTGCGGACTGAGGAAATGCGGCGTACGGAGCAGTGTCAGCGATGACTCCCTTGGGAACGCAAGGCTATGCACTCACAAGTATCCTCTAGACTGGGAGTTGGGAGTGCGGCCGAGTCACGCCATCCCAGTGAAGGCTACAAACGTAATCACAAGGACAGAACGGCGCGATTAGGGATGGGCCAAGGAGGTCGGGGAATGACGTGAATAGCACCCCATATGGATAAAGGATAGGGAAAGAGAGGTATTTGAATTGGTACATCTATAGGGGAAGGTGGTTCGATTGGGAGCACTACTCAAACGGAGCATGCTGTAAAAGCAGAAGCATAATATTTTTGGCCTTCAGAGACGGTGTCTTCCCGAAGACCAGCGATCGAGGAAGGGACAAAACGATGAGACAGTGATGCGCTGTCTACGCCATAGCGACAACATGCGTTGGTCCCTGTGACGGAGCCGGGAGGATGGTGCGTGGCCAGGAAACACAGAGCATGCCATCTGCCAACGATGCGTTTATGTCTTTGACCTGAATTGAGTCGAGTCAGTGTGAGTATCGTGAGAGCCCTGCGCAGCACGCAGGACTTGAGAGGCATACCTCAAGCCCTGCAGGCACATTGATCGTGCGCTCAAATCTGCCGTATTTGAGTTCTTTCACGGGATACATAGGAAGAGCAGGATCTGTGTTGAACAGAAATGGAGGCGGGCGACGGTCACCGGAGATGGTGAGACGACCATCATGAGTCAGATGAACGCCTATCTCCTCTTTCTTAAGACCCGGAAGCTCGAACGTGGCGGTAACGAAGTGTGACTGAGGTTGGTCACATATTTCTACGCTGGGAGAAGAAAGTAAGGAAGGAGGGCGTGATGACAAATGTTACAAAACGTACCGGGGACGCATGGGCTCCTCAGGCGTTACCCCATGCTGAGCAGATGCTAGCCTTCGTCGGTGAGCGAGGACGAGATGAACATATCTTGTTGCAAGAGCACGGTCGAGAGAACGGTAGCGGTCGGTCGGAGAATTCTTGGAAGGGCGTACATGCTTGTTCATGTCCAGTGGAACTTTCACGGTCATGAAGATGGGAGGTGAACAAGGAATGAGTTTCTGGTGCAGGCCGCGCAAGGCAGTCGGTCGAGAGCATTATATATTTCGCACTCACCCACAGTGCACCGTGTGGCAGTGGTCGGGAAAGGGTCAAGAGTCAAGCGACTCGAGAACCGAGGTCCGGCAGAATCGCGATCGGGGCCAGGGCCTCGGTCAATCTGGGGCGTCGATTTGTACCGTAGTACCACATAGCCTTTGGCTTGCTCGGAGTGACTCATCGCCGGGTGAATGACTCATCGCCTCATCGGCTTTACCCGTTTCCGTGTCCCGGTCAGCTGACGGCGACGACACTCTCCCTCGACGTCCAACAACAAAGTGCCAATGAGCAAGGTCGTCTTCGGTAAATGACCACACCCGTCCGTTCGTCGATGCACGCTCATCCACTCACACAGTCGGAAATGTTCCCTATAATATGGGAGAAGTCTGTTCTTTTTATCTATTTATTTTCTCATTTAGATAACATTTCATCTCAAGGAACAACTCATTGACGTCTTCAAGTCCGTCGGTCAGGTAGTCGGCTTTAGGCATGCTTTGTCATCCTCGTCCCCTTCACCTAAAGTCTTACTCACCTCCCCCGGAAAGACTGGTATTTGATAGGGAGACGGGGAAACCCAGAGGTTATGGTTTCTGCGAGTTTGCGGGTACGTGTACATCCGCTCTTTCCCACAATTGACTGCATCACCCCACAGATCACGAGACCGCCCTGTCTGCCGTCCGAAATCTCAATAATGTGGATGTTGGAGGTAGACCCCTAAGAATCGACCTCGCTGATTCCGACCCTTTTCTCGAGGGTAAGACAACCGTGCGTGGAGAGCTCATAGATGGTGGAGAAACTCGCGCCCAGTGGCGCGAACGTGAGAACGCCAAAAGGGACAGAGACTCGGACGGCGGCAAGGACAAAACCTCCTTCCTACGCAGCCTTCCTCAAGGCGTTCCCGTTCCTCCCGGAGCGTCGGCCTTGGACATGATTAGCCAGACGCTTGCCACGATGAATCCTGCTCAGCTGGTAGAAGTCTTGGCCCAATTCAAAGTGTGTCATTTTGTTTCTTCACCGTCATCCGCCACCCCACTATATCGGGTAGCCCATCTCCAATCTGTTGACATTGTAACAGGCTTTCGTGATCACCCATCCCGACCAGGCGCGAGGTTTGCTCGTGGCACATCCTCAGCTCGCATACGCTCTCTTTCAGGCTCTGCTTCTTAACAAAATCGTCGACCCCGCGATTCTTCAGGTACAACAACTTTTCGGACTCACTTCGCCCCATCCTGCTCAATCGTTTCGTTCGTTATTTAGCGCATGCTTGCAGCCACGAATCCAAGCCATCCAGTTAGTGCTCCCACTCCGACTCCTGCGCCCCCACCCGCACCGCATCTGGCACCGGCACCTTCGACTATACCGCAGCTCACTCAAACCAGCATGCACCCACCGTACCATGGGGTTCCACCCCCGCAGATCCCGCCATCCTTCTACCCTCCACAAATCCCAGTGCACCCCTCACCAACACCAGCACCACAGCAACAGCAGCAACAGCAACAGCAGCACATGTCATATTATGGTGTTCCACAGTTCCCACCCCAATCCCAACCCCAACCGCCGCCTCCGGCAGCACCAGCGACTGCTATCGACAACATTGACCCGTCGCAGAAGGTACTTACCTATTTTACCCCCCAATGTGAGAGCTAAGCGAGGCATATGTCCAAGGCAATGCTGCTCCAAGTCCTTCGTCTCACACAGGAGCAAATTAACCAGCTTCCACCTGCGGAGAGGGACGCTATCCTCGCTCTCGCAAGTTGATCCCGCCATTAAACATCTATTTGTCACTAATAAGCACCCTTTATAGCGATCCCAGCTTGGTAACCTTGCATGATTGGAAGTTGTGAGGCTCGGCGATGATCACTTATCTCACCAACCATTTCTGTCGCACGCTCAATACATACTGTCCGAATACCCCTTATTGGCCTGCATAAATGGTCATCCTATCTGCACCACCCATTATTTGTTTTAGTTGTGTCCTTAAAAATCTTCCTAAGACATCTCGTCCAAATCTACTCAGGCAACGCATTCTGCAAGCTCTTGCTCGCTTTCAGTCTGACTAGCTTATCGATAATGACGTCGAGTGGCACCATTGCTGTCTTGGCTTTGGTCCCAACATCGTCCCGATTGCGGACGTTGACTGAGCGACTATCTAACTCTTCTTGACCCACCACTGTATGCGAGCAATCAAGATGAGACGTCCCAACCGTTCGGTCGTTCCCAGCCCCACACAATTCATTCACGATGCGCGTTTAAAATTTAAGAAGGCGAGGTATGAGTAGTGCATGAGAACCGAGTAACACGGGACGCACCAAGGATGAAGTTATATTGTGCAATTTCGCCGTTTCGAATCTTTTTTGGCAACGTATCCGCTCCGTTATCAACATCACTAAAAAGACCGTTCTCGGTCAACTTGGCCGCAACCTCGGACGCGTACTCTTTCTACAAAGTAATGATATGACAGGCTCATTTGGGTCAACGATTTTGCAAATGCGCAAGAAACTCACGTAAGGAACAGCAACAGGGATGACGAGAACCTGTCTGGGGGAGAGCCAAAACGGCCTGTACAGGACACTCGTTGATCTGGACTGCTCTGGGTCCAAGAAACTCCTCACCATTTTCCAGCAAAGTGCTCGGTAATTATTGCAATGAAGCGCTCCATGCTTCCCAAAATGGCGCGATGGATGATGACTGGGCGACTTGGTGGTTTATCGGGGTTGACTGCCTCTTCTGCAGAACGATATTTCAAATTGAATCGTTCTGGTAGTTGGAAATCGAGTTGAATCGTCGCGCATTGAAACGACCGGCGGAGGGCGTCACGGATCGTAATATCGATTTTGGGACCATAGAAGGCACCGTCCCCAAGATTGAGTTCCCACTTGCCCGGGTATCGTGCATCTAGGGCTTTACTAAGTTGCTGTAAAATGTCGGTGTCAGCTGGTGAGGACCAGAAAAGAGCCGAACCGATTCTGCGGCATTCCAAGTTTCGATAGAGCCAAGATACTTCTCTGGCCGAGTAGAAAGCTCCAGAGAGAATTCAAAGCCAAAGAGACCGTAAGTATGTTGCATGAAATCAAACAGAGCGTGGATTTCTTCTTCGATCTGCTCGGCGTGTTTAGTGAAAAAGACGAGCGGAGTGGCGCTGAAGCATCATACCTGGTCAGGCATGCAAAACACATGCGTGTCATCTTGCACGAAACGACGCACTCTGGTCAGCCCGGTCAGCGCACCGCTTGCCTCATTTCTATGGATTATGCCGAACTCGGCCATTCGTATGGGCAGTTCTTTATAGCTACGATCACGGGAATCGAAAATCAGACAGTGACCAGGACAATTCATGGGTTTGAGGGCCCATTTTTCTTTCTCAACGTCCAACGTGAACATGTCATCCTTGTAATTCTGCCAATGCCCGGATGTTTCCCAGAGTTTGGCGTTGAACATGTTGGGAGAGATCACTGAAACGCAGAGTAAGATATTTGGTTGGAGAAAGGTGGCATTTCATGCCTTCTTGGTATCCGCGCTTGTAGTACTCTCCCTAAAACGTCCGCTTAGCAAAGTCCCGCTGGCAAATGCTTTTTTTTTTTCGCACCCGAAGCATTTCCAGGAGGGTATTGTATATACGCGTGCCATGAGGAAGCCAAAAGGCGTTTCCAGGACTCAGGTCATTGAAGAAGAAGAGCTCCTGCTCCTGTATACGGCGCTAAAACCAGAAACCCTGGTCTTATTTCAAATAGCGTACCTTGCCAATTTTGCGGTGGTCACGCTTGGCTGCCTCGGCCAAGAACACCTTGTACTCGCTCATTTGTTTCTTGTCGGGGAAGGAGATACCGTATACACGTTGTAAAGAATCATTGTTCGAGTCTCCAAGGAAATAAGAAGCGGAGTTCTAGAAAAGTGATGATTTTGAGCGAGCACGAAAAAAGCAAAACATCGAAGCCACTAACCTTAGTGACCATAAATGCCTTGATTTTACCAGTGTGGGGAATGTGGGGTCCGACGCACAAGTCTACCATGGGTCCGCAGCGATACACGGTAGTAGATGTACCATCGGGAACTTTAGTCTCAATGAGATACTTCTTGTACTTATTATACTGGAATGCGACATCGTCAGATGACACACAAGTCAGAAATGGAGTCTTTCTGCTCACATAAAACATCTCTAATAACTTTTCCTTTGATACAACCAGACGCTCGAACTTCTGCCGGTCTTTGACGGCACTTTCGGCGATCTTCTCAAGTAGGGGATATTCTGCGTTCGTCACCACTCTACGGAGGTTGCGCAATTACACATAAGAGTTGGAGGTAGGGAAGAGAAAGTGAGAAGCATCACCTGTCCTTGATCGCCATTTCGTAAAAAAATCCGTCGTCTGTCGGTGGACCAAGACATAGATGGCACCCATAATGTCTTTCGGTAGCTTCACCCAGTACGTGTGCGGAAGAGTGCCAAAATACCTTCTTTCCTGATTCGGGAGGGTTGATTAAGAGAGCAGGGCGAAAGGGTTGCCGGCATACCATCCGGGTGCTCAAAGTCAAGCAACTCTAGCTTTGCGGACTGTTCGAGGGGTCGTTCGAGGTCCCATAGTTCACCATCCACCTATACGGGGGTGCTCAGGGTCCAATACGTGCGCCCCTCTATTTCAAGATGGGACAAGTACCTTTGCGATCACAAGTTTTTCGGAAAGGCTTTTGGAAATCTCCTTCGCGACATCCAATGGGCTAGTCTCCCAACTTGTGGCTTTGCGCTCGGCGCCATCAGGCAAAGTGATGGTGATTTCCTGACGTGGTTTCGCTAGCCGCAATGAGTCCCGCCCCACAGGGAAGACACCGGGGCACGAACCTCGTACGAGAGCATCGTATTCCGCCTTCAGGTCTTCGAAGATCTTAATGCGGTGGTCAAAGAAATCGGGGGGCGGTTGAAGCTGATAAGAGACGCGATGAGACGCTGGTAAATCGTTACAAGCAGACAGCATACTTCCAAAGGATACTGGGAAGCGAATTCCGGTTTTGGCTTGTTCTCTTTCTGGGATTTAGGTGCTCTTCCTGATGCATTATTGGCATGCTTGCCCACAAGAGCTGGAATCTGGACGGGGCCAGAGGAGGGAGATAATAGTGGTTGAGCCATGGGGGGTAACTGTCGATGAAAAGAGCGACGGAGATAAAGTAGGCCTTGCTGCCACCGAAGCGGCCGAAGTAGCATTCCACTGACTCGCTCACCAGCGCCATTCTCATTGGGCTGACTCGCTCTCGGCAATACCCGATTGGTAATCTAATCTGATCTAATCTGTGCCATCAACCCGCCAAACCTTGATATTCCCTGCCCGATCCCCACTGACTATCCCGCATCGGAACGGCGAATCAATACACGCCAATGCCGTGATCGTATCCTGGTGCGGCCTTAGTAAGTTTTGCTGACTATTGCTTAGTAGCATCATCCGTTGCGGAGGCCGATTCTGCTGGCTACTGGCTTGTGGAGAGATTAACCACGTCTCAACGTGACTCGTGATAGAATGGCCAGAGGGAGAAGTAGAGCTATTCCCCAATACCATCAGATTAGCGGGTCAAATGCGCATTTTCGGAGGAAGAGTACCTGTAACTTGGCTTTTCGTTTTCCAATTCTGCCCCGCTGAGAATGGTCGTCCGTTCCACCTTTCCAATGTCCCAAAGCGTGAGTTTCCGGTCCGCGGAACCGCTCACCATGAATCCACGCCCTCCTGTTGAATGTCCGTCTGAATTCAAAGAAGACCCCGCGGATCGATGAACAGTTGAATGGCCACCAAACTCCAGCCCGACTACAAGGGCAAGGATATCTAGAGAAAGTCCACTATGCATGAACTCTCTAGGAGGTGCCTCTGCAGATGGACGGCGCGTCCCTTGAGGACCTGAGCCTGAGCCTATGCTGTGTTGCCTTGCGCGAATGAGTGTAGCAATAGCCGCGGCAGCGCTTGGCTCCATCGTGCCACCAGGAGGGTCTTCAGGCTCATCTAGGACAGCCGAGGCCTTAGAAACCATTCTAGTGCTATATATCTCCACTAGCTTGGTTGTTTCAATGTCCCATACTTCCATAAGAGTGGATGGGACATTTTCGGAGGACGGTCGTGTTCCCTCCACCGCCACGATGATCCACCGCCCCCTTCCACGACTAGGATGAATGGCACATTGGTGAATGCGTGAAGACCCATTGGTTGCGGCGGTGGCAGTTTTCCAAGTCTTTATCATCAGGCCAAAACGTATGTCCCACAACGTCAGGACACCGGAAGCCGTCCCCGTAACAACCCAGGCACGCCTTCTGTCCAGGCACATGGATGTAATGGGTCCGCTATGACTCGGATGTTCCATTGACAGTAGAACCCGCATCGTCCGTAGATCCAAAAGACATACCGCCGAATGGGTGGTTGCATACACAAGATTGGAAGTCGATTCTAAAACGAGTCAGCTTTGTTAATGGAGAGGGAAGGAAGGAAGACGGGCGTACCCGAATCATAATGAGTCATGCAAGTGATGTATTCCCCAGAATGAGACGTTCGATGCTCGCGAATGGTATGTATCTTGGTGTATCGTGGAAGGGGGCCGCTCTGGCTGACATGCACACGGACTACATGGAGACTTCCGTCGTCGCCAGCAGTTGCAAAACAATGCACGCCTTCTAGTATACAGACAGCCTTAATCTTCGCATGGTGCTGTGTGTATGTAAATCGTGGCTTGCTCGTGACGTTGCGTTCTAAGCGTGCGGTATCCCAAACCTTCACGGTCTTGTCGTCCGAGGATGAGACAAAAAATACATGGTCCGGCGACACGGCGAGGGTAGTAACTGCGTCACTATGGGAGTTCAACTGGGCTATAAGCGTTGCCTCGAGTCGGCGAGCGGTGCCATCTCGAGGAGTGAAGCTTTGCCGGATAGGATTCCGCCGACGTACAGGGCCCTCGTGGACTCGGGGCCCAAAATCGTGCTGATATTCTCGGTTGCTATCCAGATAGAGGTGTTCTAGAAGGTTGTTAATACCAGCTTCGTGACCATCTGCTCAATTATTCAGCTTTCAACGGTACCAGTTGAGTGGGTCATTCGCTAACCGTAGGTGGATATTGGGGCCAATGATGAAGGTCGTTGCCAATGTTGTCCCAAAATAGTCCCGGCAGTGGAAACGGGGGAAGTCCTCCCAGAACGTTCTGGGGAGCCTTCGGGCCGCATTTTGGACGTGGGTTCCAGATGACCGGTTGCATTAGCCTTCGATGATCCGATGGCTGGTGCTGCTTTCTGACCATCACCGCCCCCGACATGGAAACGGTGCATCGCGCGGTTCAAGGGCGGAATTGGACCAGACACCACGGAGTCCGTAGGACTTCCAGGCCTGTCAGACACCTCTGGTAGGTCACCTAACGTAAGACCAGCCGGTTGTGCGGGACTCGAGACAGACATTGAAGGGGGACGATGTGAGAAGGCGTGGGGGAGTGAGGCTCCAGAGCCGTTAATTGCGGTTAGCCTCCGACGCAGGTCTTCAAACGGCGCGCCGCTCAAGCCGTAATCAATGCTGGACGGACGCGACAAACGGGAGGTATCAGTATTGGGTGACCGAGGATAGTCGAAGGAGTAATGACGAGAGCTTGGGAGCCGTGGCGTGCGAGGAGCCACGTCAGTCGCACGGGTTCTCAGAAAGACGGTTTGCGGGACGACTTTAAGCTTTTGTAGCTCGACATGGGCCGTTGTCTTTAAAATCTCTGATTCTTCGTCACTCTTTTGGCGCAGAGCATAGCTATGAAATATTATGTGACGTGCGATGTAGCATAGAATTCGGACAGACCTTGAAATGGCATTGGCAAGTTTTAGGATGTAATCGCGCATAGACACGAGCTTCATCTCCTCGATTGATGTCATACCAAGTTGACGCAACTTAGCTAGCTGGTTCTCATCCCTAGATGCGACCTGAATAGCGCTCATTTGTGTGACCCAGTTGTACGTACTCATCGGTCTTGACTCGTGGGGCTGATGCTTTCCTGATTGCTCCAACGCTGTCCTGTGGTGATTCAAGCTTGGTAAACTTTCGATAACCTCTCCAAAAGTGTGTTTTATCCGCCTTCATTGCCCATTGTAATGCGGCGTCGAAAATCTGTCTCTCTAGCTGTGCGGTGTTGTTAGTATGTGATACATAAGGTATAAGACAACGGACAGGTGGCTTCAACGCAGTCAATAAGCTAAATTCATCAACGTCGCGCACATCGCATCGAAGAAAATGTCTGAGAGATGGGTAAAGAATCCCCCAAACGTCGCTGGGTGGGAGATGCTTTGCTGCAGAGGCAATAAATGCCGTTGCACCTGGGGCAGAAAAATGTCAATTTAGTCTTCGGTAACAAGTTTGGAGGTACCTTGCCGTATCCAAGCATTGGGGTGGTACAGAAAACCCAAATTTGCGCTCATTAGCTCCCATATCCGCATCTTCTGGAAGAGTCCCAGTTCACACAAACTAGTCAACGCAGCCAACACTCGAGCAACCACACTTTCTTCGACATCTGGAAGCGAGCTCCTCGGTCATGAGTAGCAGATGAGAAAAAAGTGGTGCCAACCTGACAATGCTTGAATCATCAACGGTAATATGTACTCTTCCAGACTCCTTCCACCAGTGTACGCCGCCACATCGACTATGGCATCGAAGAAGGCATATCGAATAAGCCAGTCTCGGTCGTTGAGGTACGTGATCATATGGCTTAGCAGGATATCGTTCGTACGCTGTCGCCCCAGGAAGATGCACATGGACGAAACATCACGCAGGACAGCGCGCTTTACGACACTGGACGAATCGACAAGTAGCGTTATAAGATGTTCTTGGATAGAGTTTTGCAAGTCTTGTAGTGCCACGTCGTACGGAAGCTGATTGTGGTAAGGCCGACAGCTAGAAATTTCACAATGATTGGGCTTACTTCAAACTGGGCCTCATCGTATTCGACAGCGTCCGCGGCAACCTTGAATGTCCCATGCGCTTTAAGGGCCTGGCCCATTTCCAAATACCGGACTGCTACATCCGCAAGGGGGACGATGCTTTGCGCATATAGGGAACGCACAGACACCTCAGGATCGTGGACTAGAGGGTGGATGTTGGGAATGATATACTCGGGGAAAATTGATGCGTTAGCAGGCGTTATGACGTTTACAAGTGAGAGCTCGTAGGCCGTTAGTTCGTTGTAACAGCTCTTATATGAAGGTGCTGACCACTTGCAAGAGAGTCCTGAGAGAGGCGGCACGAACCACCGCTGTGTCATCACGCAGGAGGTCAACAATGTATGGTACCAGCCGGTCGAGTTTTGCCTCGTCGGTAAGATGCATAGACAGAGCGAGAAATACGTCTAATGCTCGCAACTTGCTAGATGGTTGCGAGCAATTCCGAACGTTGGTGCAGACAAGAGCGAGGATGATAAGAGCAGGTCCATCTATAAGCTATTAAACACCGACGAGGCGAAAGATAATAAAAACTACCTTCTGTTGCTGCACTAGATCTTGGTTTCTTGACTCGAATGAGCTTTGAATCCCTGTTTGGTATGCACAATTCTACGGGAAGGATGTCCTGAGAGATGTCTAATCTTCAAAGTGTTTCCCGGTCAATTCAAAATAACTAACTGACCTGGAGAGGCTTCCCTGGGGTCTCTGCAGGCCCATATTCAACTCGAACGTCCGTTACTGTGTCCTCGCCGTTATCTTCGACGAGGTATGGCTCCACACTTTCGTAGTCAGCCCAAATCTTCTCCAATTTATGATCGGCATCTCTGGGTACTGCAGCTTCGGGTACTTTCGCATCTACCGTGAGTATGGGCGTCACGGCACCACCTTTCACTGTGGAAGTGGCAGTTGAGGAGGTTGCTGGGGTTATGCTCTCTGGGGGGGCCGCTGTGGTGGGTACTGGGACTGAGAGCATTGTCGCAGGTAGTTCATTGATAGACGAAACGTAACCGTGCAGGAAAGAATAGAAAACCTCCGGGAAAACGGTACCGCGGACACTGTGCAGTAACGTATCGAAAGGAGGTCGCGCCGAGGGGTTGAGGGCAATCATATCTTTGATGAGGTCCTAAATCAAAGGACAAAGTTAAAGCACAATAAACTCCATGTCCCCATGTGTGACTCACGCGAACGCCAACATCTTCGACCGAGGCAAGAAGAGCGTCGGTGTTTAGCTCTCCTTCACGATACTTGAAGAGCTGACTGAGCGTGAACAGAGGCGCACCCTCCCTGAAAAGCTCTGCAATTACGCATCCAGCGCTAAAGACATCCATAGCCTCCGTCACCCGAGTATCTTTATTCTCCCGATCAGCATCCCCAAGTGGCGGTACACCATCAAGACGGGCACCCGATGCGAAGAAACGCTCGGGAGCAATGTAACATGAACGTCGGCCTGAAGTGTCAAAATAAAACGCAAAATCGGAGGGATCATCCAACGGAAGGTAAGTAGGCTTGTGCGACGCAAAGTCGGTAAGATAGACCCAGTTCCAAGATGTAACTAGGATATTCTCCGACTTGACGTCTCCATGTGCAATTTTGTGGGCACGAGCGTCTCGTAGAGCATTCAGCAGCTGAAACGCTATCCACTTCTTCTCTATTGTACTCAGAAAAGGGCGGGTGCTGTGGGACAGAAGTCGAAATTGTGGACATGCCTAGAATTAAGTTGCACTACTCACCTTATACGGTCATAAAGATTACTTGCAACCCATTGACGGATAAGATACCCGGCCTTATCAGAGTCTATGAACGTCTGGTAGCTATATACGTTAGGAATGTCGAGCAAGGCTTCTCGCTCAACTAGCTCAATGGTCAACCAAACACTAGCGTGCCACACAAACATGCCACCCACCTTTGAGCCTCCTCTGATACGTCTGTAAACTAGCCCCTAAGTCAGGTTTGATGTATATTTTCACGACTACAAGGCCATTTCGGTGTCGACAACGGACAGTCTTCAGAAACCGCGAAGTCCCAAGACTGAAACTACATCATCACACAGCTCCGCATACCAATTCACGGGAGCACATACCTCTTTTCATAGACGATTTCAGGGCCCAGCTCGTTAATAAATGAGTCTAATGTAGCCGCAGTTCGCGTAAGTGGATACCCAGACTGGGTGTTACCCATGACAGTGGCAAGGGAGAGGATTTAGAAACTAGCGCCAAAGGCGGTAAAAGGGGGTCATAACAGACCAGCTACCGATTTCCTTTCTAGACGATTTCTCGGCAACCCTGTTCGTCCCTCACCACTCCCCCTCCTCGTCTTCGTCGTCCTCTGCGTCAAAATCTCCAAGCCCACCACCGACCCATTGTGCGCCAGACACATGCCCGTCGTCACACTCTACGTTATCGCTGTCGTCCGACTCAGAACACTGAGAATCACTACTCTCCGCCTCAGAGCTGAATGATAGCCTATTGCGAGCTCGGCCGAATAAACGCATCGGTGGTCGGGCAAACGATCCGTCACCCTCGTCCTCGCCACTGGAGAACGACGTCAAGAAAAAAAGACAGAACGAAAATGCCTTCAAGGAACTTACGACTTCTCGTGATGACTACTCTTGTCGTCCCTACACGCAAAGGTATTTTAAAATATTTCAAATGGCTCATTCAGAGTACCCACGTCTCGCTGTCGTTTCTACGAGGATAGCAAATCAGAACCCTTATGGCGTGCATAGCCCAAAAGCACCTACTCATCTTTATCACTGAGTACTTGTAATCGAGTCCCCCGAACGTCAGAGCGTCGGTTCCCAGTCTGAATTCCATCAGTTTCACCGACTTCCTCGTCCTTATCGGAAGGAGGGGTCTGGACGCTTGCTGTGCCATCCCCGCATTGTCCTGAGGCCAAAGGCGTTGTCTCGGCGACGGACTTGCTGCTATCGGACATGATTTCAATTGCTTCACTTGCCCCGCCTTCGGAGCCTTCATCATCTATGAAACTAGCTTCGTACGACCCATCCTCCGACCCATCTACGCCAGCGGAACGTGGCCAACCCATGAGGTGTTCCATCACAGGTAAAATACTCCATATTCCATGGCGCTGTTCAGGCAGAGCTTCGTCATCGGAAGGATCGACGTTGTGGCCATCGTAATGACGACCGCAGTGTGAACACGAGCGGCCCCATATTTCGTGCATGCAATCGAGACAACGATATACCTGATCCTCAGCATCGAACATACCAAAAGCATCGGGCGAACCCCCAGCGGGAGACAGTCCAGTACGCAAAGGCAGAGGGGGGAAGACGTTGGCCCAGGGGTCGCGCGATGGGGGTTCTGGGTTAGCAGACTCTCTAGATGCCGCCTCGTTCGAGTCAACTTCTGCTGGCAGTGGGAAGTCTAGGGCAAGCCCGCTCTTGACAATAGCAGCCACCATGTCCTTGACATTCCACGCTTCTATAGGGCGTCCACGCACCACGGCACGGCACTGGGGACACGTTTTCTTGCGGAAAACGTGGTCGACTTCGAGTTCATCGGGTTGCCGATCGGCATTGAACCAATTAATAAGACAGCTGTAACAAGAGACGTGACCGCACGGGGTGAGGGCAAAGGGTTTGTGAAGTAAATCGAGACAGATCTGGCAGACCAGAGAAGAGAGAAGGGAGGCAAAAAGTGCTTTATGGTCGTGTAGGGACTGTAAATAGTCTGTACGCCACTAAAGACAAATGGAGAGGGCAAGCAGACCTTGCTCTCGGAATGAACCACTTGCATTACGCTCTCTTGTTTGAGCGCGCCATGACACTCTGGCCGACCAGTATCGTGATACAAAGATGACGGTGATGCGACAGGGGGCAAACGATCAGTCAGAGGAACGGGTGGCAAATCACCGGACACAAAATTAGGGTTCGAGGAACCGACAGAGTCCGTCTGTGTTGAACTAGACACAGTAGGGAACGAACTTTGAGGCGAATGAGACGAAGAATAATCCTCTTGTGTAAGACCCGACGACATTTCTACATCGCGCGTGATGGGTTGTTTCTTCTTTCTTCTTTTCCTCTTTTTGTCCTTGTCCAGATTACCTCGGCTGGTTTCTGCTTTAGGTTTCTTGGCACTCGGGGTAAATGCACCAGGAGAGGACGTGCGCTTTCGAGAAGACGCGGGATCAGAGGGAGAAAGGCGTCGTATCGGGGTAGAACATCTTTCCATGGGTTACTTACAGTAACGCGTTGGAAGTTGCCTCATTTAATTGAACAACTTTCACGTGACTGGTACCGTCTCGCTCACTTCTGAGTGACAATCCAGTCACGCAGTGACAGCAGAAAATTGAGTGAGAGAGAACTCTGGCATTTGGGCCTAAGGTACTGTCCCTAACCCCATGTTCAGACACCCCCCCCATTGTTGGACAGTCACAATTGTCACACCCCCAATTGAAACACTGCTGGGGGGCTCCTTGAACTGCAACCACCATCATGGGCAGTTTTCCCATGGCAAAGCCAGGCAAGGATGGACTAGAAACAAAAGCATGTGGAAACCCGATTTAATATTGGGCAACACTAAGCCAGGCACGATACAGGAATATAACCCAAGTGTGTATTAGAGTGTTTTGGAAGTCTTGAGATAAGTTACAAGGAGGTAAGAGTAGAAAGAGGAGGAAGGATAATAAGATAGTCCATAGTCAAGCAGTGGTTGCAGGGTTTATATACACTTGTAAGTAACTTTTGGAATGCAAGTAACTGTCAGGTGTTTTGTTGTTGTAAGCAGCTGATTGTCATATGAGTCGTAAGTGGTACGCTTGCACCCCTCCCCAGTATGTTTAGAAGAAAAGTAGTTTGAAAGAAAAAAAGGGGGAAAGGTGTAACTATAATGTGTGCAAGGGGGGAATAGTTATAGTAAGTTTCTTTGCTTGTCTTTGGTCTTGTTCTTCTTGAGTGTCTTGACCTTGTTGTTTGTCTTAATTTGTTTTGTGGGCTTGCCATATGTCTAGGGCTTTACAATCTTCAAGCTCTTTTGATGGGAGCCATTTATTGCCTTCTGGGCCTTCACCACACCAGCACATGAGGTATTATGTTCCTTTTCCTCAGTGCTGTTCATTGACTATTTTGTCCACCCAGAATTCTTGTTTGCCATCTATGAGGATGGGTGCTGGTGGGTTCAAGGCTTGTTGTGGGAAGAGGTTATTTTCATTTTCTCTAAAAGGTTTGATTTTGGACATGTGGGAGACAGGAAAAGTGTGAGGGTTTTCAGGCATTTCTAGTGTAACCGTAGAGTGTGCCTTGTCAGTGGAGAGGATGCAGGTAAGAACCATCAAAACACAGCATGAACTTAGCTGCCCTGGGGTCCCCACCTGTCTTGTATTCCCGACATCTATGCAAGGTTGACAGTATGACGCAGTCCCCAGTGTGGAAAGGAAATGATAGATTGCGTTCCTTATTTTCTTGGTACACCTGTTTGACTTTTGCTGTAAGCAGGTTGTCTTGGGCGTCAAGTTCGATTTTTTGCATTTGTCCTATGATGTTGCATGCTTTGCAGTCTTCTTCCAAGTTGTTCATGTGTGGGAGAATTGGAGGGAGAAGCTGTGGTGATTTTCCAAAGCATAGTTGAAAGGGTGTGTATCCTGTGGAGGTGTTGACTGTGTTCATGATGTTAAACCGTACCTTGTGCAGGAGTTTTGACCAACCTTTTTGATTATGTTTGTTACGTTGCCACAACAACGTTGCCTGACTTAGGTGTGGTGGAAGGCGATGACTATGACTGAGTTTGGTCTGATACACGAAGTGTCAAGACTTAACATGAGGACAAAGGCACATGACTCTTCTTAGTACACGGTGTCGTAGAAGTCTTCGCTCTTGATGTCTTCAACGTGGAGTACAACTCCGAAGACAAAGGCTAGGACAAGTAGGAGAGATGAAAGATAAGTGAAGGGAAGGGAAGCTGGCACTCCTGGGTCGCGAACAATAGTGGTGGTATTGAGAAGACCAGGATAGGGATCCATGGTCTGAACAACAGGCCTTATATACAGTTGCCGAGGGCTTTAAAGCTCCTCCCAAATTGTAAAGTAACCAATAGCGTAACTAGCTCGAACCCTAGTACAGCTATCCTAGGAATGAGTCATCGTCTATCTTACATGTGATAAAGCGCTCCACTGCTGACTGATATGAGTAGTCCATGACTAATTACCGCTGACCATTGTAGTCATAACCGATGTGTCAGTGTCTTGGTCAGTCCATGACATCACCCCCTTTTCAGGTGGGACATCCACGTTCCACGTGATCCCATACTTCCTCTGGATCCATCATTGAGCCTCTCTGCTCCTCAATTCGTCCAAGTCCATCAGCCATTTCCAACCGCCGAATACAGCTCAACTTAGCTGTGTTAACCTGTCCGAATGCCCTCTCCAACTCTACGATGCATGTTTCTACCCTCTTCTGTTCGTCTACCAGGGTCCTGTAACGATGGACCTCTGCCTTGAGCGTGTCATCGTGCAAGTCCCGGATGCACCGGTCCACAATCCACTTGTCCTCGTGTTGCGACTCCAGATGAGTCAATTGGTAGTGAGAGTAGACTGGGCGTTAGTGCATTGAGTATGTGGGGGCAGCGTAGAGTGGTTGTGGGTAGACGAGGTCGGACTCATCTATGACCCCAAGGACGATGGGGTTCAGACATATAATTGTCTGGATGTATTTGGCCTGGCGTGTCACACCGTTAATGGTGATCGGGAATGCGATCCAGTGAGCGCCTTTGTTCTCCCAGAACCCTGGTGGCGGGTCCTTCTTGATGCGAAGGTCGCCCATTGCCGAGTGCATGATCCACTTGGCCCACGCGGACATCTTCCCGGTAGATGTTACTACCAGTGGTGGTCACTGCATGGGGCATGTCATCGTTTATAGTGCCATAAGAGATCTGGGGGTGCTCAGCTGGGTAATATTGGTCTTCTTCTTCATAACTTCCGCCAGTCTGGCTGCCTTCTGCTGCTGTCGTTGTTCCACTGCGTGTGCGAACTGTTCGGTTCGCCAACTGCGGGCCATTCTCTTCCACTCCCCATCCGCAGTCTTGCGCCACTTCTTGAGGCACTTGCAGGAGTTGACCGGCTCCACTGTTTTCGTCCATTTCTTCCATGGCTTGGTTAGTGGCATGATCGTTATGTCCACTTCCTGGATGTTGTATGTCCCCTCCGTCTGGCACAGTGAGCACCAACTGCTGAAGTGGAGGAGTGGACATTGGGCTTGTCACTGGATTGGGGAATCAACGTAATACTTCTGCGACTTCTTGATGGGTGAGCGGAGCTCCTCCATTGGCCTTGGTGTCGATGGCGGCGCGCTGTACGCGCTGTGCGGCCTCAAGGGACAGAAGTCCTTCATCCAGCTTGGCTCCAAAGACACACATTGGGGTGCCACAGTAGTAAGAGGACATTGCATATGATGAGGGAGAAGATTTGTTGGTAGTGGTGATGAGAGGGGGATGAGACGACTTAGCGATGTTAACTTGGCTTATATGCGTTTCTGCCATGGGATTTAACGCCTTGAACTCCCTTATCGCCTTATCGGCGAATACGTCATCTTTATTGACCCATTGGTTATCGGAGTCTGGATAGCCCTTTCATTTGACAAGGTATTGGAGTTTGTGTCTTCTGCTAAATCGCCGAGAGTCCAGAATCTTCTCGACCTCATATTCTTCTTTGTTATCTACCAGTTCTGGTGGTGGGCGCTGATAGTTTGGACCATGTGTCTCTGTTTTGCGATAGGGTGTGAGAAGATTGATGTGAAACACTGGGTGAATACTCCACTGCGTGGGAAGTTCCAATCGATAATTGACTGCAGACATCACCTGGACAACCTTAAAAGGTCCATGTTGTTTGGGCACAAGCTTAGCGGTTGGCTGATTGGTGCGCAAGTGGCGTCCTTCTAACCATACAAGGTCTCCTATCTTGTGCCTGGGCGTATCTTTGTGTTTGATCCACAGTTTTTGTGCCTGTTCCATTAGTGCCTTAGCGTCTTCTTGGGCTTCTTTGAATTGATCCACTCGGAGTGACACCTGTGGGATGGGTGATGGCCTATCAATCCAATCAGTGTGCGGGTTGTATCCCATAAGGAGATTGAAAGGGGACTTCCTCATTATCTTGTGGGGCCATTGATTGTGTGTGAATTCCTGCCATTGGAAGATAAGAACACCAGTTATCTTGACGCTCGTTGGCCCAGAACCTTAGATACTGTTCTAGCCACTGATTGGTGCGCTCTGATTGTCCAGTCGGTTCTTGGGTGATACACCATGGAGATGTTTTGACTAATGCCAAGAATTTTGCACAGTTTGCATGTGAATTTTGATGTGAAACAGGGGATCTTGGTCACTGATAATCTTCGTTGGTAGTCCAAATCTGGTGAACACATGTTTGGTGTAAAGTCCAGGCCGTTTCTTCTGCCATTATCTCTTCATTGCATGGGATGAATACTGCCGCTTTCGTGCAATCGTGGTCAGTGACTGTGAGAATGGAGTCATATCCTTGTGATAAGGGCAACTTAGTAATGAAGTCCAACGCAATGGTAGCGAATGGCATAGCTTCTGGTGCTGGGAAGATAGGTGATAGTGGTGCTTTTCGTGGGTCGGTTGTTTATCTTGTGGCGTTGGCATTCAGTGCATCCTCTTATGTACTCCATTGCATCCTTGCATATATTAGGCCACCAGTAGTTTCGTGCAACGAGTTGTGCTGTCCTGGCGATCCCTGGGTGTCCGTATACTGGTGGGTTGTGATGCGCTCTGATAATCATTGTCAGTCATGAAGTCCTCCAGTGACAACGTGTCGACCATCTTTGTACCACGTGTTTTCCACCTTTTTGAGATGATGCGCGTTGACCCATGGTTTCAATATCTCTTCGCTTTGTTGGTATATTGGGTCTGTTCTTTCCATTTCTTCTGGTGTGATGACTCGGACTAACGCTGGTGTGGTTTCTGTTGTGCTTGCACGAATGAACAGGCGATCCGGGAGTACTGTGACATCTTTGTTGTTGTGTTCGCCTTGGTCGTAATCTGGTCGCTGTGAGAGTGCATCGGCACGACCATTTGCGGTTCCTTTAATGTGGTGAATTTCGATGTCATACTCCATGAGTTCCTGTACTTCCCAGGCTACTCTCTGACTAATCTTTTGCGGCGACCTCCAATATTGTAGATTCATGTGATCGGAGAAGACCTTAACCTTGTGGGGTGAGCCAGCTAGTAGTGGCCTCCAATGTTGTAGTGCCCTGATGATTGCCAATAGTTCCAGGTCGTAAATGTCATAGTTGCGCTCTGCCGCGTTCAATGTTGCTGAGAAGTAGCCAATAGGATGTCGTTTGCCGTCTTCCTTGCGTTGCAATAGTACTCCTCCAATGGTGTAGCTGGACACGTCGACTTCTAATTCGAATTGGTCTTTGAGGATTGGGTGTGCCAGTACTGGTTCGCTTGTGACAAGGTTCTTAAGCGTATTGAATGCCTTGTCTTCTGCTTCCATCCATTGCCATTCCACATCTTTTCTTGTAAGTTTGTGGAGAGCTTGTGCATGTGAAGAGAATCCTTTGATGAAAGCACAGTAAAAGTTACAAAATCTGAGGAATGAGCATACTTGTTTGGCAGTGGTAGGTATTGGCCAGTCGCAAATGCCCAAAATTTTTGCAGGGTCCATGCACGTTACCCCCTTTTCAAGGATTACCCCCAGGTAATCCATTCGTGGCTGGTGAAAGAGGCATTTCTCTAATTTGAAGTAAAGATCGTGTTCTTTTGCTACCACCAGTACGTCTTTGACGGCTGCAATATGCCCTTGTAAGTTTGTCCTTGTAGTGATGCCGATGTCGTCCATGTAAACCTGTATTGCTGTTCCCAACTGGTCATGTTTGGCAATGACATCTCTGTAGATGTGATTCATCATTGCCTGGAATGTTGCTGGAGAGTTGGTTAAACTGAAAAACATCACCGTTGGTTCGAAGAGCCCATAACGCGTTTTGAACACTGCCTTCCCTTCATCTCCCTCTTTGATGCATACATTGTTATATCCCCACCGAATATCAAGTTTGGTGTAGATAGAAGCATTGCTGAGATCAAGAATGAGGTTGTCGATGAGGGGAAGGGGGTACTGGTTGCGTATTGTTACATCATTTATTCATTGGTAGTCCTGTACTGGTTGAAGTTTGCCGTCTTTCTTTTTGATGAAGAAGAAAGGTGATGCGTAAGGGGATTTTGATGGTCGGATATACCCCTTCTTCTGTTGTTCGTCCAGGAATTCCTTGAGTGACTTATCTTCGTCCTGGGTCATGGGGTAAACCTTGCAGTCTATGATGTCTGGTGTCCCTTCCTTGAATTCGATCGCGTGATCCCACGCACAACTAGGCGGAAATCGTTGTGACGCTTGTTCACTGAATAGGGTGGAGAACTCAGCGTATTCAGGTGGGAGTTTGGCTGCTTTGGTGTATTGTCCTGCTTGTATGGCCATGTCCGTAGCGGCCCCTCGTGCTTGGATCTCTTTGAGTTCTAATTCCTGCACGATTTCATCTTTCTTTTCTTCAGTAAGGGCTTTGGTGATGGTGGTCCTCAGTGGCGTGACTTTGAGTGTCTGGAGTATAGTGGGCGTCATTTTTGTGTTGATTGTGGTGTTACGCCAGTCAATTGTGGGTTGATAAGTCACCAGCCATGGGTAGCCAAAGATAAGGTCTTCTCGTCCGATGTCCGTAAGCAGGAACCTCATAACTTGTTTTTTTCCGTTGTGGAAAACTTTGAGATCTGTATAGTGCGTGATGAGTCCTGCTTTGTTTTTGGTATCATCGACATTCCATATTTTTCATGACTTATCTAGTCGTTGGATGCCGATACCCATGCGTCATGCGAACGCAGGTTTTATGAAATTGTCAGTGGCTCTGGAGTCCACTAGTGCTTTTTTGTTGGCCATTGCGTAACTTGTGTGAATCGAAACTGGAATTTGTAGAGAACAGAAACAAGTCATTATCACAGAGTTACAACATACTGCCCTCACCCAGGCCGATGGGTTCAGGTGCTTGGAAAACCCTCCTTCCACAGCTTCTGGAATACAATGTCCTTCACCTCATCCGTATCCTTTGATACTCCTGTGAGGAATTGGTCGGTGCGTTCTTGTGCGCTTATGGGTCGGTTACTGGTGGCAGCCACACGTGGCTCGTAGACCTCTTCTTCGTAAGCTTCGATGTATCTTCCTCGGCTTTGGCGTGGTACGGTACACTGGCAACTGATGTGACCTTTCTTTTGACAGTTATAACAGGTCACTTCCCTAAAATCGCAGCAGTTGCTACGCTGTATGAACCCCTGCCTTGGTGGGAATGGTGGGTTTCGAGGTTTATTCTGTTGCTCGTAGTGTTCGAGCACTTCTTCCGCGTCAGCGAGTCTCCCTCTGGTGCGTCCTGCTGATGTGTCCATTGCATTTGGATCGTTGGTGCGTCGAAATCCTCCTGGCATATGTGGGATCCATGCCCCAGTGTTTGACTTGCTCGCGCCTCGTTGATCCAGGTGTGCTCGCATATGAATATACTGTTCTTGCCTTCGCAGAACCGCGTTCTTCCATTCTGCGTACGTCTGTGGTTTGTCAAATTGGTAGCAGGCTTCATAGAGTCCTCTTGGTAGTCCATTGGTGAAGAAGTTGAGAGTGAGGGCGGAGTCCAATCAATATCCTGCTTGTCGCGCCAGTTTTTCAAATAAGGTGACATAGGCATCTACATCACCTCCTTGCATTTTAATGCCCTGTTTTAACACGGTGCGGGCCTGTTCCCTTTCAAGGGTATTTGCAAATCACCTTCTAAAGGCCGTTACTACTTCGTTCCACAGCCATTCATTGGTGCTGAGGACTCCATTGTGCCGTACTTGGTCACCAATCCACCTGGCCATGGCGACAATCCATTCATTGACAAGGTCTCCTTGTATGAAGGTGAAGAACAGCATGCTTCGTTGATATGGGTTGATCATGACGGGGTTGTTGTTGTTGACACCCCAATAGAGTTCCCATTGTGTAAGGAACTGTTCTGTTTTGGTGCGATCACCAGTAAAAATGATAGGTGGGTTGCCAATGAACTTATCTGTTCTGGCAGCTCCCACAGCTACATTGAGTCCCACATTGGGATCTCCTCCTCCTCCGGGTGCACCTCCGCCTCCTGGGGCTCCTGGGAATCCTCCACCTCTTGGTGGGCGTTGTAAGGGCAGTGCGGCCCTTAGCTGTGAAACCAGCTATTTCGCTCGTTTTGGCCATCTCGGAGCCGTCGGACCGCCGTGTGCTGTAACTGCCTATCTCGTTCATCACCACGCCACCAACTCATACTTGTTTGTTCCATCTCATTTTCGCCTCATGCCTCTTTTCTTTCATCCTACCTCCATCTTGCCATCGATCTTGTCGTTCTTTGCCTCTTGTCGTATCCCAGTCTCCCCCGCCCTTGTCGGACGCCCTTCGATCACCCGCACCTTACCAGTGTTGGGATAACAGCCTTCAGATATCCACCAACTGCGACACCGACGGCCTCAAATCTACCATGCGTCTTCCACCATTCTTTCCATCATCTTTTTCACCATCTCCGTCTCATTGTTCGTATCTTCACCCTTGGCCGATCGACTTCACGTCGTCGCCCCTCAAGCCTCATTTTCATGCCGGATCGATTTAGTTCGCGCTCTCTGTCTTGGGCACAGGTGCACCCCTACTTTCTCATATTTTCCTTACTATTTTCTAACCTTTTCTTTGTACTATTAGTGCGCGTCATCAATCTCACCAGCGCTGTCGCTCGGCCATGCGACTTTGGTTCACCGACTCCCCCACTTTACTTACGACTCGTGTTTCGCGCCTCGTGTTGACCTTGTGTTCTCACTCGTTGACTCCCTCTCTACATTGGACATATCATTTACTTTCCCCCCTATTACGACGTTCCTCCTCACACTTTTCGACTTAGTCGTGTTTTGATTCGGCTCGCCTTAGGTACTGTTCGCATGTATAAAAGGCTCTCGGGTTCGCACTCTCAATCATCAGTCGATTTCCCCATCCTATTCTTGTCCGTCTTCCGTGTGAACTCAGCAATCTCTGGGTCAGGTCGAAGTCGAAGATACCCGACTTGCAGATTTTCTCACGTTTAGTCTTCCCTGTACTTGCCTTCTTCAAAATCGATTCTCGTCTCTCTATTACTCTTGTTATAACTAACCCTCTTTCCTTCTCATTAGGTCTTTTATTTGTGATTGTTGTTATTGACTTTCGCAAATTGTTCTTGCGATCAAACCGAGGATTTCGCCAACTAAGTCCTCACCCTCCCAATTTCGACTTGTGTGCGGTCCACCCCCTTTCGACGTGCACCTGTATTCCCTTCATCAACCCCTCATTCCTTTCTCTCACCCGAAATCAAAGAACTTAGGATCACATATTTCTTCTAAGTCTTGCGCGTCTCGGCACTGCTTTGGCTAGGGTCCTTCCCTAACCCCTATCCTCTCTGGTCCACCCTCTGCCCACACCTACTCATGCACGCGCTTTCGAGCACGTTCAGCGTCCATCAGGTAAATCTCCTCCTCCCCTCCAAGGGTTTTCTGGGTCTTCAGGTGGTCTTCTTCCTGGGAATCCACCTCCTCCTTCACTGGGAGGATCGTCTCTATCTGGTCCTACCGCGCGGTATAGCGCTATGTCGTCATCAGTGATCCTCTGTCCGTCTGGCATGATTTGGTGCCCTGTGTTAGGGTCTATTGTTCCAATTGGTCCTTGTACTGGTGCCTCGACACGCACTTGTACTGGTTCTGTCATTGTGGCCATTTGCGATGTAATTGGGTACTCAGCTAATGGTGCTGGGATAATGTGTTCTACTGGTGCTGCGGCTGCGTCACGAATTGCAATTTGATCCGCTAGTTCCATGATTTCTTCGATTGCCGCCTCTTGTTCGTGTTGTTCACTTTCACTTTCGTCGTCTGCAGTTTCTTCACTGGCTTCTGATGGCGCAGGTGTCCTGGATGACCCTGATGCGTTTGTTTCATCTTGTCTGTCAATGGGACCCCAATTGCCTCTTGTCTGTACGTCGTGTTCGAGGATGTCGCAGCAATATTCCAATCCTGCAGGTTGTAGTACGTCCCAGTGGTTCTGTGGTGCATTTCAAGCAATCTCCACCCAACAAAGGTTTTCGAAATTGAACTCAACTGGGTACCACTGTGATGGTCTTGTGGGGATGTTTACGTAGTATCCGGTATCTCCTCGGACAGTTCTCCAACGGGCTGCTCCCAAATAGATTTGCGGTACATTACGTTCACCATGTCTTTTAATGATATAGGGCCTGAATGTTCTATTGATGCCCCAATGGTCTCTTGTAGTCAACGCCACTTTGAAGGATCCTGGTCTTAATGTTACGTTGCCACAACAACGTTGCCTGACTTAGGCGTGGTGGAAGGTGATGACTATGACTAAGTTCGGTCCAATACATGAAGTGTCAAGACTTAACGTGAGGACGAAGGCACGTGACTCTTCTTAGTACACGGCATTGTAGAAGTCTTCGCTCTCGATGTCTTCAACGTGGAGTACGACTCTGAAGACAAAGGCTAGGACAAGTAGGAGAGATGAAAGATAAGTGAAGGGAAGGGAAGCTGGCACTCCTGGGTCGTGAACAATAGTGGTGGTATTGAGAAGACCAGGATAGGGATCCATGGTCTGAACAACAGGCCTTATATACAGTTGCCAAGGGCTTTAAAGCTCCTCCCGAATCGTAAAGTAACCAATAGTGTAACTAGCTCGAACCCTAGTACAGCTATCCTAGGAATGAGTCATCGTCTATCTTACATGTGATAAAGTGCTCCACTGCTGACTGATACAAGTAGTCCATGACTAATTACCACTAACCATTGTAGTCATAACCGATGTGTCAGTGTCTTGGTCAGTCCGTGACAATGTTCTACTGCAAAACAGATACATTGGATTGCAGTTTTATTCATGCATTCACTGGCACCATCCATTTGCAGGTGGTATGCAGTGGACATCTTCAATTGTACACCAGTTAGCTTATGAAGGGCATGCCAGAAACAGGACAGGAAAAGTTTGTCTCAATCTGAGATTATATCAAGTGGTAAGCTGTTCTCACAATACCAGTGAGTGAAGAAGAGGTCAGCTAAGCCTTCTGCAGTGAGTGTTGTTGTTGTCGGGATGATTTGGATGTCTGATCCAAGATGATCAGTGAATGTCACAATACAATCAAATACATTGTCTTTTGGCAAGGGGCTAATAAAGTTAATGATGAC